>OZ005654.1:84553985-84906485 GCA_963930645.1 Salticus scenicus | reverse complement strand
TATATAATAAATAAATAAATAAATAAACATACATTTAGTTTTAAATAATTACTTTATTTATGATAAAATACAATGTTGAGGAAAACATGTTATTCAAAATATTTAACAATAACTTAATTAACAATAGATAGATAAGTCGTAGTTGAATTTAGTATTAAAAAAGTTTTTTACTTTGAATACAGAACATGAAAACTTCTGACATTTTGGACATCGTTTTGATTCTCTTCTAGGTATTTGCGTAACAAACAAATCCAGCTTTTGTTTTAAATATCTAGCTTGTTGTGATCCTTGAACATATAAATGAGTTATTTCAAAAGTTTGTACGAAATACTTGAGTAGTTTAATCCAGGATTTATCACATGATTGTTTAAGAACAACATTCTGAAAAGTAGCTAGAGTAAATTCTTTAACTCCCTTTAATGGGTTTTGATTGAAACTGAATCCTATATATCCTACTTTATAAGTTAATTTTTTTGGTACATCTAGATCGTAGACGATTTCTTTGTGCTTTTTTTTCTTAGGTGGTTCGACTTCTAGTAAATCTTGTCCTTTTGGCTCATCATAAACATTTTCTCTGCACAGCTTTTTCTTAGGGGGTTCTCGTAAATCTTGATCTTGTGTATGTTGTTGGACATGTAAATCTTGTTCACCATTTTGTTCGATAGCCTGTTGGACTTCTTGTAAATCTTGCGGTTCTACATCTTGTTTGTCTAAGTAAATTACATTTTGATTTTCTTGTTTAATTTGTTGTTGATCTAAATTCACAAAATTTACGAAATCTTCAGGAATTTCATCTTGGTTAATCTCAGGTTTTGAAGAATCTACAAGAGCTTCGTTATTCGACATGTTGATTGTAATAGCTTGAACAACAGAATGAAGTTGGATCTACAAATGTTTTCTCTTTTATACACATCCATGACCTACTTATTGTTTTTTTAAATTATTATATTATCGTAAAAAAAGTACAAATTATTATTAATATTATTATTATTTTTTTAATTAATAAAATTATTTTAATATTATAAATAAAACAATTGCAATTAATATTTTATACATTTCAGAATTATGGAATGAAAAATTACTGAAATATAAAATCTGAAAACTAAATTATGAGATGTAAAATTATTAAATTTTGAAAATCTGAAATGCAGGTTTTTACATTTAATAATTTTAGAATTTAGAATTATTACATTTCATAATTTAACAAGTTATAATTTTAATTTCATAATCATTTTAGATTTCATAATGCTGAATATCATAATTTGAGATTTTAGAAATTTGATAATGTAAATTCTCAGATTGAATGAATTAGTACTAAAATCAGCAAATTAATTTCTATGTATAACAGTATTTATTTTTAGTTCTACAGAACATTTTATATGTTTTACAACATAATTTTAAAAATATATTATTTATATCCTATGTTTTTTATATTCTTTTAAAAAGTAAGTAGACATGTCTTATAGAATTGATTCTTTTTTAAATTTAACAAATGAAAAACATACTCAAGAATATGAAGATTTTTTAAATCAAAATTCTCTTTTTCAAAAATTTATTAATGATAAAAATACTTTATCAGATGATGAATTAAGTGAAATGAAAGCTGATTTTCAAATATCGTTTCCTAATAAAAATTTCGATGATTTCTTAATTGAAAATAATTTAGGTACTCAAAGTATTTGCTCATCAGTACCGGTGTTTGATACTAGAAATAAAAAAACTTACGGTCCAACAATTCTAAGTCCAGTTCGACAAAAAGCTAATGATTTTAATATACATGAATTTTTAAAAGACGCAATTCAAAATAATCAAGTGTTTTATTTAAATTTTGATCCAGATCCCGATATCGATATAGAAACTGGATTTGAAGAAAAAAATAAGCAAAATATTCTTGCCCATCAATCACTTAAAGGTATTGGTGAATTAGCTTTATGTTTGAATAAACAACGTAAAGAAATTCCCTACACTTTAATGGAAGTAAAAGCAGAAAATTATATACATTAAAAATAATTCATATTATTATTTTAAAAAAGGAAAAAAAATAAGTATATTTAATGTTGATTGATCCTCAAACAAAAATATTTAATCCTAAAACACCTATTTTATATAAAATTGAAAATGCTTACTATACTAAAACACAATGTCCTTGGCATTATCATGGAAATTGTTTACATATTACAACTAATCATAATAAGAGACAATTTCACTGTTTAATTGATATAATTAGCAGACAAACAAGGTATAAATATTATAACAGCAGCAAGTCATGCGATATTCCAGAAAATTTTCACGATCTTATAATGTTACATAATAGATTAGGAGATGAATACATTTTACCTTTTGTTTCTCATTTTAGAATTACATCCGGTGAAACAATAGGAATGTTTGAAATTAAGAATCCTAGTTTTGGTTCGGATGTCATTAAACCTGAACATTTAATTGAAACTTTTATAACTTATATAGTTTTATTATGTGAAGTATGTAATAGATTAGGTGGTAGTGCACCAGTTCTTAGTGATATGAAATTTATATATACAAAAAACCATCCTATATTAGTGGACATTAACATAAATAATTCTATACGTCGAAATCAATCTAAAATTGAAGAAACATTCAGTGAAAAAAAATGGAAATCCTTTTTAACGACAAAATCTTCTAATGAAATTATACACTACATGAAACTAACTCACCCACTGTATTTTAAGAAAAAAAGAAAAAAGAAAGTCAATTGTATTTTAGCAGAAAATATAGATTTCGATAATAATACACATAATATATTTTGTAAAAATAAAAATGTATCTTTGTATGATCTTCTTAAAAAATATAAATCGTACGCACCTAATTTGTCTAATATTATACAACAGATATTAGATAGTATTCCTTGTAAGGAGCATTTAATTATTGAATGACATCTTTATTTTTATTTGCTAGTGGCATCTGTGAAAGTGATTTTATTAGTTCTTTAATATAATTGCTTATGGCTGCTAGTTGTTGAGTAAATCGATTATACAATGGATTGGGTACTTTGAGAGGTTCATTTTTTTCAATTTCAGTTTGTATCAAATATGCAATGCAATGCAATTCTGTAACTTTATCTTTATCTTCACTCACTAATGTTTCTTGGTATTTTGCAAAAGCGTTCTTTAATGAATTTTCAGAAAGGAATTTTTTTAAATTGGGACTTATGTATTTATCATGAATGAATTTACTAGTTACACCATGTACCATATCAAACACCGAATTAAACGCCATTATCTTTTTAAGTTGAAGGTGAGAATTTACACAAGTTTTCGCTATAGAATAAGTTTTAAAGAAACCATCACGATTTTCTTCTATAGAGTCTAAATCGATTATGTTACTACAAACTGGTAATTCTTTTAATACTTTTTTGAAATAAGACACAAAGTATTTTTGTTTAGTTAATTCTACTTCTTCATTGATTTTTGCATCTGACTGATTTAATTTAGTTTGCATTTCTTTAAGCACTTCAAGGTCAGAAGTTTTAATTTTTTTAGTATCATCGCTTACATTTTCTTCATTATACTTCCGTTTATTATTAGAAGTATTCATACTTATTTTTTAATTCTATAAGAAACGCATTGAGGTGTCGTAATGAGCATAAAGATTTTTGTTCATAGGTGTTAATTTTTTTAATTGTGGATAAACACTAGTATTTTCGTATTTATCAAAATCAGCAGCTGCAAAATTAACAATCCATTTATTATCAGGTACATAAAATATTTCTATTCCATTACTTCTCATTAATCTCCGATATTCTTTAAAAGACAGTAAATATGGGTTTAAAATGTACCGATTTTTATACAAGTTATTGAAATCTGAAGATGTGTATTTACATACCGGATATTTATATAAAAGTGCATAAGATTGGAGATGTCTTTGAGGTACCATTGGGACTTGATCTATAATTTTGTCACAGTCTATCATTTGCCTTTCTCTCATGAGTCGTTCATAACATTCTTCAATTTGAAGAAATGAATATAAAAAACATTCTCTTGTATGAACTAAAAAATATTCGTTTTCAAATATATATTGAGTGAAATTGTAAGGCCAAAGTTCATCAATTTGCAAATTTGAATTCTTTACAAAATGTTGTAATTCTTTCACTAAATGATCTGTTTTCAAGTTTGTAAATTGTATAAAAGATTTCGGTGCTTCACCATTTATGTAAAAATATGTAAAAAGTCTCACTCTAGTTTCTATATTAGGTTCGTTTTGAAAAATATTTCCACAAGCATCATAGCCGTTTGTAACTAAATAGTTATTCATGTTATCAAATTTAATTCCGAAATTACCATATGCTGGATTACAAACACATCCATACTTTGTATCAAATTTTGTATTTTTTAATGGTTTACCATTAAGTACATTAAATGAACATGGTTTCTTTATGCATTTTTTAACAACAGGTAAACTATTTAAATAATCGACATGGAATATGTTTGACGCTTGTGATATATAAATTTCATCAGAATCGCAAATTGATTTTTCAACTTCAGATGGTAAAAGAGCTTCACAACCAATCTGAGGATGAATAACTGATTTAAAACCTTTCATACACAAACATTCTGCTTGAAGAATGTTTCGAGATGTACCATAATTTATAAAGCCATTTGGAGCACAAGCTATATCTACATCACAATTTGCACCATCAAATTTCTGAGTAACAATATTGGGATAAAGACATGTACATTTTAAATATTGAATACCATTTATATTGACTAAAACCCATGAACCTGTAAAAGGATTACAAACAGTTGTACCCCGATAGGTAGGATAGCATTTATTATTAAAACATCTTTCATTATTATTACAGTCTTTATTGACAGTGCAAGCTTGATTAGGAATATGTTTGTTAAACTGAATATTTAATTTCTCAAATGAAAGTTTCGAATCAGATGATATAAAGTATGTAAACATAAC
This sequence comes from Salticus scenicus, assembly GCA_963930645.1. Lineage (NCBI taxonomy): Eukaryota > Metazoa > Arthropoda > Arachnida > Araneae > Salticidae > Salticus > Salticus scenicus. The sequence continues at coordinate 84,901,544 of OZ005654.1, read as the reverse complement.
AAAAACATAAAAAATAAGAATTATCCATAATATCATTCTTATGTAGCTTTATTTTTACTCAGTAAATATATACTGGTTTGTATTCATCCAAACTATAGTAGAAACCTACATTATCTGCTAAGAGGTTTCTTTTCTTAAAAATCTCACACAATATCCATTTTGTTTGTATATTTTTAACAGATAATAAAATTTTTATTACACTTTTCATTTCTTTATCTCTTATTTATATTTATGAGTTTATTAAGAATTATAAAATTATACCTGTTATTTGATTTAGAGATCGAACGCGAGATAAAGCTGTATATATTAAATGCATATCTTTACTTTCATCAAATTGAATTAATATATGTGAATCATTTATCGTTTCTCCTTGAAATTTATGAATAGTCGATGCAAATCCTAAACTTACTGGAAATTGCCCATTAAAATTATTACGTGAAATATTTACAAAAATGTTTAAATTTAGATCTTTACAAATTAATAAATCTTTTTCTTCATTGTATGCGATAAATTTTAAAAATGTTCCGTTTGGTACTTCACACTTTATATTAACAGTTATATCACATTGTTCTTTTAACGTTAGCCAATCTTTATTAACTATAGTATTGTTTATTATTTTAGGAAATATATATATTGGACCAGGTAAGTTTTTAATGTAAAATTTATTATATTTTTCTGCAGATTCATTTTTATATACTAAAACACGTTGACATTCCTTTAAATTAAAATCATACACATCCTTTAAAATTGGATATATATTTTTTATATAATCTAAAAAATTATCGAAATTATTTTCTTTCATTAAGCATTTAAGATTTTTTATTATCATGTTATAATCGGTAGTAAAACGTTTATTATCATCTAATTCTAACAGTTTATAGTTTAATAACGATATATCAAAAATATTATACTGACATCTGACAGGTTTTAATTGATATTTGTCTCCTATCAATATAAATAATTTAGGTTCAACAGATTTTGCATTAAAATAATTAATAATTTCTAAAGTTAAATAGAAAGGTACCATTCCAATTTCGTCTATGACAATAATATTTCCAGTTTGGGAACAATGAATTGTTTTATGAAAATCTTTACATATATTTAAGCACTTTGAAATGTAATCAGGATTTTCAATATTTAATTTTTCAATTTGAGTTTCAATATCGTAAAGAAAAGTTCCTTCTCCCCACTTTATATTTAATGTAGAATGAATTGTTGAACCATCAATATTACAAGCAACTTTACCCGTATATGCCATTTTTATTATATCAGCATTTAAATATAATAACGTGTTAATAACCGTAAATGTCTTACCTGACCCAGGACTACCAGATATAACTATAATATCATTAGAAGGAGATTGAAACCAATTATTAAGTAAAGAGATAAATCTTTTTTGATTGTCAGTTAAAATGTTAATATGTTTGTAGAACCTTCCAATATCCAAGAGAGGAATAGATTCAAAAAACTCGGAGGGAATTTTGCATGTCCCTGTATCGATAGCCATATTGTAAAAGTAAAACTTTGTTTATTTGTTAAAGATGAAAAGGTGAAAACATATACACTATTATTATGTTCACAAATACCCCTATCTTATATTTTTGACATGTATAAACTTTATACTAAATTAGAAATTCAAAAAATTGTACTTGAAACACTTGAACAAAAAATCGATTTTTCAAGTAAAGAATGTTTTTTTCTTCAAAATAATATGATTATAACAATAACTTTACCCAAGTTTTATGATTTAAACTTATGGTTATTAAAACCTTTTCAAAATATTCTTCTATTCCAATATAAAAAGGATTTTTATATTGAATCTTTAGAGTTATATGTAAAATGTTTAAATGTAATCGAGAAATATTATGTTGTTGGAGAAAAACCAATTGCTTTACTATTAGAAGAAGACGCTAATAAAATGATTCTTATGCACACTAGTACAATTGATATGTTATTAGATAGAAGTATATTTTGTAATAAACCTTTTATTTTGGAAATTAAATCTGAAATATAAATAAATAAATTTATATTATTATTAATAATAATAAAAAAATATATAAAAAAATAAAAATTACATTATTTTTATTTTTTTATATAATATTTATTTATTTATTAAAAAAAAATCTAACAAAAGAATTATTTCTTTTACGAAAATTATATTAATAGACATGTCTTTTATTCAAATAACATATGACAATATTGTTGATTTAATTACTAAATTCAATAATATAAATTTTCATAATCAGAATGTTAATGAAACTTATAATTTTGTCATCATCAATGATAAACTTTATATGGGAACTTATGGTGGTATCTTTTCGAGTAAAATGTTAAATGATTTTAATTCAAGAGGTGTACCTTTTATTTATGACATGTTAACTCCGAATCTTATTTTAGTTTGGTGGGAAGGGATTTGTGATAGTCAAGGAGATTTGAGTCTGTGTAGAGATGGATTTGTATTAGTTACAAAAAATATGTTTAGAAAAATGAAGAAAAAGGTGACCTTTAAAAAACTTAAATCATCTTATTTTTGAATCAAAAGATTACGAATAATTTTTCGATCTTTTTCAAATTCTTCTTTTGAATATTCAAGTTTTCCTATTGATTTGTTTATATCATTGTGTATATCAAACCATAACATGGCATAATCTGAAGAATTTTGAAGTTGATTTTTATATTTATCGACCACTTGTTTGTAATGTACTTTACAAATACTACATAATAATGTTCTATATAGTATATAAATAGTAAATTCTTTCCAAATAACTTTTGCAAACTCTGCATTTTTTCTTAGACTAAATGCTTCTGCTACGAAATGTATAATTCGCCAGTAAAATGGACCAAACTGTTCCGAATTTATAGTAAATAACCCATTATATTTCGTTTCCATATCTATTTTATGTTCATCAGAAATAGTTAATATTTTCATTTGCTTTAAGAAATTTCTAACAGAATTAGAATAACCTTTGTTTAATTCAAGTATCATGTGGTCTAAATGAATCCAATCTTCATCTGAAAATTTTTTATTGTACAGTAATGTAACGAGAACATAAACAATTTGTTTATATATATTACTCCATAGAAAAATTGAATTTGAATTAGGCATTAAAAATATATGTTGTAAAAAAGAATTGTTTAAAATTTTACCTAGAAATAAAAGATATGTGATAACTAATTCGTCTTTATAAATATGAATTGGTTCTAAATTTGAAAACTTTTGAGATAAACTTTTAAAATCAACAATATATTTAACATCATTTGTAAACGTGTTTAAAGCATATTGTGCTATGGGTGTAGACGATTTAATTTTTTTAAGTTCATGATGAGGTATTTCCGTTTTTTGAGCTCTTTTCAAGGTTTTATAGGTTTCACTATCCATACTTATTTTGATATAACTGCAAAATTCATATTACGAGTGCCCACTGAAAATTGTTTACCTACAATTATTTGTGAAATTGGACTATTAACTGGATATTTTTTCTCTTTAATTGCCTCATTAGTCAAATTTTGTCTCATAGCTTCAAAAGCACATTTATCTAAACCAGAACGATTTTCATTCTTTTTTAAACCATTACGATTTAAAGGCAATAATTTTCCAGTGTAATAGTGATATTTTAAAACGTTAATTATATCTTTTTCGTGCTTTCCATTAATTTCCATTTTTTTTAAAAACTGCAATTTAAGTATATTAATTAAATTGAAAAAATAACATATTAAACCACATTTTTCATTAACATATTTCAAATCTGTAAAAGCCACAATTTTTCTAAGATCAATATGTCTAAAAATAAAATGTTTATATTCTGATTTTTGAATAACTTTTAAATAACCAGGAATAAAACTTTCTGTAATAATATATGTCTTTAAATTTAAACACGTATTGTTATTATTGTTTAAAGTAGAAGTTTTATTATTTGAAATTTGGAGATGACATGTTTCTGAAGAATTTAATTTTAATAGGTCTTGAACAGAATATTCTTTAACAAATATAGTTGTAAATTTACGTCTATTTGTAATTTCAAAAATTTGATTTAACGATGTATAAATATTTAACTCAAAATTAAGGTCACTGCTTATATTATAATTAGAATATACTGAGTTAGAAATTTGACTTTTTAAATGACGTTTATCCAGTGTATCTTGAGTATAAATATGAGTTGTTCGGCATGTTAATAAGGTTCCATAGGAATCACCTGGTGATGGACACTTTCTTAAAAGTGCTTCACAGAATTTTAACAAAAATATAGGTACTCGTTCTAAATTGTCATTGAAAATTTCTAGATTTTTCACATTATGTTTTAAAAGTTTATTAAATACTTTTTTCACTGAAGATAGTTTGTACAATCTTGTAATACGTAATATTTGATTCCAAATTTTGGGATCTTTTTCTTTAACATAGTTAAATATACGATTTGTGACCTTCATAATGACATATCGATTAATTTAGTAATCATATAAAAATGTTATATTTGTATTATAACAATGTTATTATTATTATTATTATTATTATTGTTAATATTATTATTAAATGTTTTTTTAAGAAGTAAAAAATTAAAAAAATAAATTAATAAACCAATTAAAAATATAAAATAATATTTAAACAAACTACAATTTTTAGAAAAATATAAAAAAGTTTCTTTAAGAACTTGTATATTATTTTATTTTAAAAAATTAAATTTAATTCTGCATACAGGACAACTGTAATTTTTTTCAAGCCACATTTTAATACATAGTTTATGAAAAGAATGATCACATGGTAATACTGTAAGAATTTCTTTTTCTTTATAATTTTCTAAACAAATTGGACAATAATCGTTATTATCTTTAGCTATTTTTTCAGGTAATGATTCAATAACTTCTGTTGATAAACCGTTTATTTTATCATCATCATCATCATCATCATCATCGAAGAAAAAATTAAATATATCTGATTCAAAAGGATTAATAATCAGAAAGTTTCTATTCATTGGTATAAACTCATTAGGATTATTTGATAAAGTTGTGATACGATATGAATTATAATCGTTTGGTACAGTTGTAATTTGATAAGAATAATAAGAATCGTCTAATATGGTTGTAATACAATAGTAAGAACAATTCATCCTTAATTATTATTTCGCAATTTTATAAGTTCTTCGCGCAATAACTTATTTTCTCGTTCTAATTCAATATTTTTTAAATACATATTAATTAAAATATTATTAGTATCTGAAAAACCAGGTTTTTCTAAATATAATATATCCCACATGTAATCATATTTTAATAAGGCTAATAATCGATGAAAAACATCAATTACTTTTAAAGGTGTTGATGTACCACTGACTTTTTCTACTCTATTATGTATGCTTTCGACATTTTTAATAAATTTTCGCAATTGCGTTTCATCCTTTAAAATTTTTTGAGGTAATAAATTATCGTCAGCTGTCATAATAGCTGTTATTATCAAATTTATAAAATCTCGACAAGTTTTTGAAAAAGTGTTATCAGGGAAATGTTCTATAAATAATTTTAATGATTCTGTAGAATGCCAATGAATAGGGTCTACAAAATTTTCATAAGATGTTAATATAAAAGAGTATGGATTAACTATTTCACCTAGAGATTGACATTTTATATCATATAAACGTTGAATATCTCTTAAATATTGAATTGGTATATTTATTGGAGTTAAAGTATAAGGTCTTTCTTTATGTAAAAGACATTTCGCAATCGTACCCCAAAATTCAGCATTTTTAAATATAAAATAACTATCATTTTCATTTTTTAATATGTGTTCTAACGTTTCTTGATCTGTTTTGTCTGGTAATGGAATATTTCCTTTTATATAATTATTTGAAAGAATACCATTATCTAAATTACCCCTACAAACACGATTTAAATTATAAAAAAAATTTCGTACAATTGATGTCTTCAATTCTAAAGGTGTTTCATTTTTAATATTACATTTATCAAAAAAATATCGATTACCACGCTCTATATATTCTATTATGTTTTCTAAATCGTGTAATATTACTGTTTGATTTTGAAGTAATCCACCTTGTCGTATTGTTTCTTCAATATTAATATACTTTTGTAAATCTATAATTAATTTATTCATAAATAAATTATTATAAGATTTTAAATGAAAATTCTTTCTTCCAAATAATATAGCTCGAATTAAAATATAATCCATCTTATTTTATTACATTATGTTCAGACATCACCCTTTTTTGTTCAAATTGTTTATATATCACTATATTTTTCACTAAATTCAATATGAAACATCTCATAGAAACTTTAACAATCACTATTATTATGTAAACCATAAAGGACATAACATTTTGAATAAAGAATGCTAAAATATTTTTATAGTGTGTCGAATTAAAGAAAAGACATGTTATTCTGATATAATTATTTTTAATATTGATATTCTATACACTTATTTCAAGTTATCTTATGTTCTCTAAATATCCGGTTTAAATTATCTTATGTTTGTCTAATTTTATTCTATGATCCTATTTAAATTATCATGTCTAATTTTATTCTCTAATCTTTTTTCAATTTGAAAAAATATGTAATATAGATTTTTGTATAGTCTTTTTATAATAAAAATTATTTAGTTTCACGCACAATAAGCTTTTTTATTTTTAAAATATTTAATGATACATAATCTACATCTCCATAATAAAATAAAAAATTTCGACTTATTGAACAAAGTATAAAATATAATAATAAATAAAGCAATATGTTGATAACAAACATATTCTTTATTTTATTTTTGAATCCAATATATGCTAACGTATATTTTCATTGCAGTTTTAAAAATAATATTCAAAAACCTATTTATATAATAAATAAAATTTCTAATAATAACACAAAAGACATTGCACTTGATTATAATGATTGGAATTTTATAAATAATTCAAGAACAATAGACTCTTTTCAAGATGAACAATATAAAAATTCTTCAATGATAAATTCTTATAATGACAATTTCAACATAACTGAACAACAATTTAATCATATCGAAAAAAGACAATCGATTAATGATTTCAATGGTTCTAAAAGACATATAAGTAAATGGTATTTATTTCTTCTGATGACTTTGTTAATTGTATAAAAATAAAAATGCAAATATTTATTAAACTCTTCTTGTAAAAAAACAATAACTTTAGATGTTGACCCATTGATACAATAGAAAATATAAAATATAAAATACAAGATAAAGAAGATATTCCTTCAGATTATCAAAGATTAATATTCTCTGCAAAACCATTGGAAGATACAAGAACATTATCTGATTATAATATCCAAAAAAGAAAATTCATTACATTTGGTATTGAAGTTTCTGAACACATTTATAGAATACATTCACAAGAAGTTATTCAAATATTTATTTTTTAAAAAATAAAGAGAATTCTGAAAGATTCGCTCTGAAAAAACTTCTTTTTTTGTATGACTATTTTTTTCTAAAATTATGTTAATTTGTTAAAAAGTATTTGGTTGATTTTAATGATTTTATAAATGTTCATAATATGTTTTGATTTGTATAAATAAAGATGCAAATATTTGTTAAAACTCTTACTGGAAAAACTATAACTTTAGAGGTTGAACCTAGTGATACAATAGAAAATGTAAAAAATAAAATACAAGATAAAGAAGGTATTCCACCAGATCAACAAAGATTGATATTTTCTGGAAAACAGTTGGAAGATACAAGAACATTATCTGATTATAATATACAAAAAGAAAATACATTACATTTAGTATTGAGATTAAGAGGTGGATTATATATAAATACCACAAAATGAAGTACAATTATTATATAAATGAACATTAATTAATCTTAAAATATGTTGAGCACATTTATTATAAAATGTTTTATGATAAATACAACATTTTTGTACAAAAGGATAATATTTTTCAAGTATTTTAATAGAAGGAACTCCAAAAGTTTCGATATTAACATTTGGTATGTCACATTTCACTAATATATCTCTCTGAAAACTTCTTCCTTTATATCCGAATTGAATATTATTCCCAACATTATGTTGAAGAACAGTGTATCGTTTTCGTAAAAAATGTAAAACTTCAGAGAATTTGTATACTTTATGATTATTATAACTATCTGATACACACATAATAACTTCTAATGATTTTTCTAAATGTTTATGATATTTTTTTGCAACTGTATAACTTATCGGACTTTTAATTAAAAAATGTGCTTTAAGACCTAAAATATCAATATATGCTAATTCTAAAACAACATATTTGTTAAATAAAATGACACCTTCCGTATGTGTTAATGCTGCTATTACCGTCATTGTCTAATTTTCTTTTTTTTGAAAAAAATCTAAAGTAAGTAAGATGAAATTTAATTTAAGATTTGTTATATCTTTAATTGTAATAGTTTTAATAGCTCTCTCTTTTGTTCTTATTACATTAGAAACTTTACGTTTTAATGGTGGAGAACCATTTGAATTTAAAAGTCTTACTGCCGCAGGAACAGTTACACCCTATAAAGATTTAGTAGTTAATACAGATTACAAAGTTACTAAAGTTGGTACACCACCAGATACATTAATATCAGATACACAATATTATAGATATTCAAGTTTATTGATTCATGTATTTGCAATAATTTCTTCAGTATATATTCTATATTCCGGTTAAATATAATTTAATTAAAAATATAATTTAAAAATATTTTATCATAAAATAAAATAAAGAGTATGAATTTTAAATTAATTTTAATTTTAGTTCTTGGACTTTTGATATTTACATCTCAAATATTATTTGGATTAATTTTCTATAATACATATAGTTCAAATGAAACAGGTCAAGCTATATATACCAAATATAAATGGTTTTATTTTGGAAATGTCGCTATTTTACTTTTAATGGCAGGAATTGACGGACTACTCGTTTTAAAAGCATAATTTTTAAATAAAAAAATAAAATAAAATAAATAAATAAATAAATAAATAATATATATATTTGAATTATGTAATAATATAAATAATAATTAAAAAAAAAAAAAAAAAAAAAACCTTTAAAGTACAAGTGAAGCACAAAGAAATCAAAAATGGCTTTAAACTATACAAAAAGTAGTATTTCAGCTATAAAACCTAAAAGAATTAATGATAATGATGTTGCTTATAGTTTTTTTAACCCAAAGAGTATTGTTGTTCAACCGTTTGAAGTTGTGAAAATAAATACTGGAATAATGTTTGAAATGATTGGAAAGGATTATTATGGTCAACTCGAAATTGTACCCGAAAAAACAAGTTTTTTATTATTAGGTGGAGTAATTGATCCAGGATATAGAGGTGATATTATAGTTGCTCTTATAAATATCACGGACAAAGTACAAACAATTTTATGTGGAGAAAGGATAGCTCGTTGCATATTTATACCAGTTATATTACCAACTTTAATAAAGAAAGGAGAAACACAAAATTTAAATAATCTTCAGTTGTATGTGAAATACTCAAAAACAATTGAATCTGCATTTGTACCAAAACGATTTGATGATGCTTCAGTTGGTTATGATCTACATGCTACAGAAAATGTAACTGTTCCACCTCTTGGGATTGTTGAAATAGACATAGGAATAGCTTTCAAGTTGAAAGGAGGACCTTTTTATGCTCAAATTCGAGATAAATCTGGATTTTCTACAAAACGAAAACTTCATGTGATAAATGGAGTCATTGATGCAAGTAACAATGACAGTTCAATTATTGTTTGTTTCCAAAATTTATCAAAGAAAGAACAACATATTTTTGCAAATGAACAAATTGCTCAAATTATATTTATTCCTGTTTTATTGCCAGAGTTAATATATCAAGAAGACACAGTTACTGATTATAAAAATCTTCAACTGTATATAAAATTCTCAAAAACAATTGAATCTGCCAGCATACCAAAAAGATTTGATGAAAATTCAATTGGTTATAATTTATATGCTATAAAAGATGAACATGTCCCACCTCTTGGAATTGCTAAAATTGATACAGGAATAGTTTTGAAATTAAAAGGAGGATCATTTTATGCTCAAATTAGCGACAAATTTAATCCAAAACGAAAACTTCTTCATGTGATAAATGGAGTTATTGATTCAAATAATAATAACAATTCAATTATAGTTTATTTACCAAATTTATCGATGGAAGAACAACATATTTTTACAAATGAACAAATTGCTCAAATTATATTTATACCAGTTAAATTGCTAGAATTAATATATAAAGAGGAAATAAATACAAATACTACAAGAGGAGATCGTGGTTTTACAAGTGGTATATGTGACCATATTTACAGTTAAGAATTATTATATAAAAAACAATACTGAAGTTTTTTTTTGGTTGATTTAAAAATTTCCTTGATTTGTTTCGGTGTGTTGCTAACAAATCTGTCATATCTTGGTCTGATTACTTTACAATCTAAATCACATTCGTATACTATACCATTTGTTAAATCAGTTTGAGAACATTGTATTAATCCATCTTTTGTAACAAAAAATCCATTTTCATACAATAAATCTATTGTGTTTCTTTTTTTCATTTTGTAAATTTTATCATTTTTAGTGTGAAATATTATACCATCTGATTCATTTTCCATACATTTAATAGGTTTTCCATAATAATAATTTTGAATTCTATATCGTGGTAAAGTATCTACTGTAATAGTTATCAAATATTTTAAAAGAATATCGAATATATTGCAAACACCAAGACCTCTTACTTGAGCTACATATAAAATAACTACTTTATTTTCAAGCCTTTCTGCACCATATACAAATCCATCTCCCAGAGTTTGATCCTTAAATAAATATCGTTTGCCATCTTCCCATTCTTCAAATATGTAATTTTTATAACTATATATGTGTCCAAAAATACCATCATATTTTATTGCCTTTAGAGAATTTTTAATTTCTACATTTGTGTTTATAACTGGTTTACGTGTACACTTGTGTAAAATATAAGGAGGATTAGTTTTTTTATGAAATAAACTTAAAACATTTGTATAGCGATCTAACTCACCGATTAATACAGGTAATGTACCGAGTCTATATGTATCATTATATATTTCTAATTCAAATACAATACCATATTCTTTAAATTTTTTATTGTAACCGTAAAGTTTAGCATTTTTATCTAATTCCACTTCATAACGATATTCAATATCAAATATGTTTTGTTGAAATGCTAATTGCTGTTTAAAGTTTTCATAATATTTCAATTGCCAATTACTGAAAGGTATTTCTTCAGATTCAACAAATTTTAACCAACAATCTGATTTAACATGGTATATCATAGTTTCACGTAATTTTTTTTTTAATTCCCATGAACCTTTCTCTTTACAGCGAAACTGTTTCGTATATTTAACTGTATAGTTTTTGGAATGTGGAAATGCTTCTAAAATTGTTTTAACAGATTTAAAATCATCAAGAACAATGCGTATACGAAATTCATATTCGTACATTTTATTATTAAATAGTTTTTGTAGTATTTTGAAAATAAGGTAAAATTAAAGATTTTACTTTTTGTGCAAATTGTATTAGTTGTGGAAATTTAGTTTCAATGAACCAATAAAAGATTATTTGATAAAATAATATGAGAATTATAGCATAGATTATTTTCCACTGAAGTAGGAATACAATTAGAATTATAATCAATGGTGGTATAGTTGAGATTATAAATGTAAATTTAGATACAAATTGTTTAAAAGAAAAAGAATTAGAAAATTTTGCAATTAAATTATTTTCTTCTTGCTCTAAATCTTCTTCAATAGTTTTTAAATTGGTCATCTTTATTATACAATTTTTTTTTTTTTTTTTTTTTTTTTTTTTTAATGAAATTTTTTCAAAAATTATGATGGTAAAAAATAAAGATGTATAATGCAGATGTTCAAGGTATTATAAATTATCCACGCAGAAGAGGTATAGAAAAATATATCAAAGACCAATCTCAAAAAGATATATATATCAAACAAAATGATCGTGAGATTTATGCTTTTGATTTCACTAAAAAAAGGCAAATAATAGCTAAATATCCAAATGCAGAATTTTATGCTACAAATAGAAATAATGATACTTATCCTGTTTTTCTAGATACTGGGTTTCACAAATTTGCTCAAGTTGATAATATGCAAATTTATGCTATAGATAATTTTGGAAATGAAATATATCCTTTAAATCGTGCAAGAAAAGAAAAACTCGCAAAGAATAAAATCCAAAAATTTTTTTATGCCAAATTGATAAACGGAGATGAATACTATCCAGTCGACGACTTAAAAAATGAATGGGCATTTAAAGATAATGAAATTATACTCGCTGTAACAGACAAAAATGAACCAAAAGTTCCTATTTTAAATAATGGTAAAGTAAAATATGCAAAAGAAAATAATAAAGAAATTTTATATGTGTTTGAAAATAAACCTTTTTTTGGTAAAGATGTTTCTGGAGAAGAAATTTATCCATTAGACGAAAATAACAATCAATATTATCCATTTTATGACTCTAAGCCAATGATAGCTAAAACTGCTGCGAATAAATACAAATACGCTTTAGATAAATTTCAAAAAATTATTTATCCTAAAGATATTTCAGGAATTGAACATTATATTGAATATTTTGTTGGATTAAATTCAGAATGCTCTCTAACAAAGCAAATTAATCATTTTGAGCGATATATATTATCCAATGATTATCCTATAAAAGGTTCTTTAAATGGAGTTACAAACGTAATCATTAAAAATCAATTATTAGATTTTTATCCAATTGATTCGAATGGAAACGAATTTACAAATGAAAGTGGACATATTATTGATTCTTTAGGATATCCAATTACTAATGATTCTTTCATTATTATTCCAAATGTTGACAATAAACCCAGTTTAAGACCAAATGATAATTATCTTTTAAAAAATATTAAATATTTACTTTTCCGACCTTGTTATAACACATATGATTTTTTAACCAATATCAAATCGAATAGAAAAAGCAATTCTAATATTCGTTCTTATAAAATATTAAAGTTGGATGATTACAAACTAAACACTTATAAAACGGAATATTATATTATAAGCATTTTATTTTTACTTATTTGTATTCTTTTAATTTGTATTTTTAATAAAAAATAAAGATGTATCAAATTGATCCAAAAACTAAGAAGTATGTGTATCCTAAATCACCAAATGATAACGAATATTATTTAAAAGATGAGAACAATAAGGAAATTTATATTATAGATAAAGGAATAGAAAATTATGCTTTTAATTTTCAGGATAAAAAAGAGTTATATGCTAAAGACATAAATAAACCATATTATGCAAAATATGACCATAAAGAAATTTATGCAGTGGATTTAAAAAAAGATTTTGAATATTTTATAACTATAGATAATGAAGAGAAATATACAAAAAACGCATATAATAATGAATTTTACCCACTTGATATAAATGGCAGAAATAAAGTCGCTAAAGTTGATGGTAACTATATTTATGCTACAAGGAATGGAAAAGCTTTTTATCCAACAGACGAATATGGTAATGAATTTGCAATTCCATATAATACAACAAGAGCAAATTTTATTTTATCTGAAATGGGTCGACCTATAGCACCCAAAAAGAGAGATGGTTCAGTAAACTATGTAAAAGATAATTATGGTTTAGAATTACCTTACATATATAATAATGAAGAATTTATAGGAAAAAATTCAGCTGGAATTGATCAATATCCTAAAAATGAGTTTAATGATGAATATTATCCAAATAATATGTCAGAACCAATATTCACTTCTGATTCTAATGGTTATTATAAATATGCTTTATCTTCAACAAATAAAATAATATATCCATATATTTCAGGTGAAGAGTCTTATATAATAAGCGATAATCAAGATTCTTATACCATTTTAATAGATTCTTTAAATTATTTCCAACAATATGTTCAAAAGAATGGAAAGGAAATTTATCCTATAAAGTTTTTTAGAAATAACCAATTTACTGAAATGATAATATCAAATTTATATGCACAAAATGAAAATAATTTAACTTACTATCCAAAAGATTCTTTTTCTAATGAATACATAAACTCTAACGGAGAATTATTAAAATCTTATCCAATTACGATTGATAATCATACAATTATACCAAATTATAACAATAAACCTAAACTGAAATCAACAAACTCAGAATTATCAAATCAAATTAAATGTTTATTATATAGACCTGAATTTAAACGATATGATTTTCTTTTAAATTGCACATCTAAAAAATATCCAATTCTTCATAGTGAATCTTTTTCAGATAATACATATTTAAAATATATTATTGTTATTCTAGGAACAATTGTATTTATTTTATTTTTTGTACTTTTAATATAAGAAAAAAAAACATACATTCAATTTTAAATAATTTTTTTATTTATGATAAAATACAACATTGAGGAAAACAGTTATTCAAAATATTTAACCATAACTTCATTAACAGTAGATATTTAAGTTGTAGTTGAATTTAGTATTAAAAAAGTTTTTCACTTTGAATATGGAACAGGATAACTTTTGGCACTTTGGACATCGTTTTGGTTCCTTTCTGGGTATTTGTGTAACATACACATCCAATTCTTGTCTTAAGTATTTAGCTTGTTGATATCCTTGAACAAATAAGTGGGTAATTTCTAAAGTTTGTACAAAATACTTGAGTTTTTCAATCCAGGATTTTTTACAATCTTGTTGAATAACAGCATCTTGAAAAGTTGCTAAAGTAAATTTTTTAACTCCCTTTAATGGGTTTGAGTTAAAACTAAATCCAATACATCCAACTTTATAAGATAATTTTTTTGGCAAGTCTAAATCATAGACAATTTCTTTGTGCTTTTTTGTCTTTGGTTCTTGTAAATCTTGTTGGACTTCTTTTGGCTCTTTATGCACATTTTCTGTACACAACTTTTTCTTAGGAGGTTCTTGTTGGACTTCTTTTGGCTCGTCTCGTAACTTTTGTTCTTGGACTTCTTGTAAATCCTGGTCTCGTGCATGTACGGATAAATCAAGTGGTTCAGCATTTTGTTCTCCTTGTAACTTTTCTTCTTTGATTTTCTTATCTAAAATATTGTTCACGAAGTTTACCAATTCTTCAGGTATTTCGTCTAAGTTAATCTCAGGATTTGAAGAATAATCTATAGGCACTTCAAATACTGGAGCTTCGTTATTCGACATGTTGACTGTAGGAGTTTGAACAACAGAATAAAGTTTGCTCTACAAATATTTCCGCTTTTATACACATCCATGACCTACTTTTTTTTTTTTTTTTTTTTAACTCTATGTATTATATTACCTGAAGAATGTAATTTATTTATTTTATTTTTCTTTATTATTAAAATTATTTTAATATTATATATCAAACATTTTATGATGTAATAAATAATAAAATGTATAAAATAGTTTATAAATAAACATTATTTATTTTAAATAATTTATGAAATTAATAAAACCATCGGTAAAATTATTATTCATTATATTAAATTCATATGTGAAATCTTTTTATTAGTATATTACTTTACAAATGCAAAGATATCCGTCAACATCTAATTTAATCATTTGTAGATTTCATACTTTGTGAAATTTAAAATATGAAAATTCTGAAATTTAAAATTCTGTTCTAAAATTTCAAACTTTAATTTTTTTCTTTTGCATAATTTTAAAATTACTTTTTTATAATTTTTAGATTTTATAAATTAGGCTTTGCATAATTTTCCTTAAATAGTAAAATTAACTTTTAATAAATAAAGATGATTCAGTTTGTCCATTTAATGAAATTAATAACACCATCTCATTTACAAATATGTAAAAAATATTACTCGTTATATTACATTCATACTCGAAATTTTTTTATTTTTTCATTTATTATAAGCATAACTAATCAATTTATGGGTGATGCTGTTATTTTTTGTAATACTGCACATGAAACTTCTATACCGGAAACAATGATTAATTCATTTTGTTATTTAAATGGAACATATACTGATATCAATGGAACTCAATATTATCATCATTATTATAAATGGATTTCTATGATTTTATTTTTACAAGTTTTTGCATTTTATATACCTTTTTTCATTTGGACTAGTAAATGTAGAGCTTATATTGAAAGTATTCTATTTGATAAAATTGGAAATCCATTAGAGTTAAATGAAACTAGATGTAATTATATATTAAAAGAAATAAAAAATTCTAATTTTAACATTTATTTAAAACATATAATATTAGAAATTGTGTTTTTTCTAAATGTTATTTTACAGTTTACCTTATTGCACATACTCTTAAATTTCAAGTATTTTACATTCCAGTTTGATTTATTATTTCCCTATAATACAAAATGCGACTTACAAGCTGTCGGTGCTAGCGGTAATCTCTCAAAATTAAAAATATTATGTAATTTACCATTAAATATTTTATACAAGAAAATATTTATAATAATATATGTATGGTTTTGGTGTTTAATTATTAGTAATTTGCTCTATTTTTGTATTGATACATATAATATGATTAAACAGAAAAAAACTTTAACATGCAATCAGTGGTTATTATATAAAATTATAAAATGGAATATTACAGGTGAAGATAAAAAATATATTATTGAAAAAATCTTTTAATTATTACCTATCGATAAAAAGGGTTAAATAAATAAAAAAAAACGTATTAGTTAGTTAAAATATCTTTAATTACAGCTTATTAAATATTAATATTTCCTATAACAATAAATATTTTCAAAAAATAATAAAATTAATACAATAGATTTTAGTCAAATTATGAAATATAAAAAAGATATGTTTTGTGTTGGCCATTTTATAGTAACTTTATATAATTTTTTCGACTTAACCAATTGGGAGGTAAAGGATAAAGCAGAATTTTTTAAGAATATATATATTTTGAAGGATATGATGTTTTTTAATGAGCATGTATCGCTGCATATTAGCAATCACTTAAAAAATGTACTTTTCGTTTTTTAGGGTGTCTTTCTTTATGATCTTCTTTCAAAATATGTTTTTTTAAAGATTTCTTTGTTTTACGTTGACTGATTGATTTTAGTTCAGTTAGTTTCATATTTGCAATTTTATCTAAATTTTGAATTTTACTTTTATAATATTCAATAATATTTGATAAAATATCTTGATCAAATGTTATTTCTTTTTCGAGTTTTACTATTCTTTCTTGTATTATTGATTCGTTAAATTTCTCAAACACATATAGTAATGCTAAATGTACAATTTTTACTGACACTTTCATATTTCTATAAATTTCTCGAATAATAAAAATATGATTATTTTCATTTTTAAATTTTAAATTTTCTATATATGATTTTGCATTATAACCTTTAAATCCATCCATAGCTAAAATTTCATACAAAAATAATTGTTGATTTTTTTTTTGTAATACTGTTACAAACTTTTGAATATCTAAAATGTTTAAATAATCAGAAAAATTTAGAATTTTGTAAACATTACATTCTTCATGCCGTAATTTTACACCATGATCAATTAAAAATTGCCATTTTTTCTCAATTTCCTTTTTATTTTCTGTATGTATACATATCATGTGATTGTCTATAAAACAGTTTAAATCAATATTTAAATAAGTTGCGCAATGTTGTAAGACTCTGAATTTTATTGTTTCTAATGTATTTAAATTACTTGATTGTTTAAAAGTATTCAACATATATTTCTCAAGTATATTTACTAACGATTCCATATTTGAAGTAAAAGTAAAAACAACTGTATTGTCATATTAATTATACATATGTATTAAAAAAATAAAAAAAATAAATAAAAAAATAAAAAGAAAGTGTATAAAAATGGAAATAATAAATTGTAATTTTTTTAAGAAATGGGTGTCATTACAAAATGATTATATTTTTAAAGGAGGAAAAAAACCAATCAATTATTTTCCGAATTTTTTTAAATTTCATGTTTATAAAAATGCCAATTACGTAAATACACCTGACACTCTTTTAGCAGAAGAACACAAATTAAATTTTTCTAGTTTGGGTTTATTTAAATTAGAATGTCCTTGGAATGGTGATTTTCAATATGAAACAATTTCTTCATTTAACAAAAAAACAGATATAGTATATTTTGCTAAAAATTTAGATTATCTTGAAATTAATAATAGCGAAGCTATTTACGAAGTTAATTTAAATATGAATGATCATATTGGTAAAGTTATATTTCGAATGTCAAATTTTGAAATAAAAGACGAATATGCCTTTTTACCTAAAAGGATATTTTTACCAGAATTAAATTTAATATATGTAGATGCAGAAAATCAATTTCAAATTACATATTCACAAAATAAATTGGGTATTGGTATTCAAAATTCAAAAAATTACATTACAGATAATACTGAAGATAGTTTTTTATTTAATAAATCATTTTATATAGATGTTTATATAGATATGATTCATTTATTGACAATATATGTATTTTAACACTCTAATGTATTGTCATATAGTTTAAATACATTACAAGTTTCATTTATTGTACCATTTAAAGTTCCATAATTACTTTGAAATGTTAACTGAATTTTATTTAATCTTGATTTATAATTCATATGCAGTTTACTCACTGATTTAAAATTAGTTTTAAATGAATAGGCTTTGATTAATTTCACAAATGATCCTACATAAGGATATTTATATTTAAATTCTTCAATACCCATGTACCGTGCTTCATGTAAGTAAAAACACATATCTATATTTATGTATGGTTGACTCACAAAAAATATAACTAATTTGTGGTTTTCCTTTAATAAAAATACTGATTTGTCATTTGTACGAAACGTATTCAAATGACATTGTAACATTTCAAATTGTCTCGTGTTACTAAAAAATAGAATATTTTTTACTGAGTCAAACAATATTATATATCTCTTCCAAGTTTCATAAACATGATTTAGATTAACATTCTGTGATATAGAATAAAATTTCTTTAAATATAAACAAACTTCTTCAGCAGAATATGTTATATGCTTTTTAACTGATTGTTTATAAAGGATATTTTTACTTTTATATTCTATTATTGTAACTTTAGCTTTAGAATAATTAATAGAAACTCTAAATACCGCATTTCTTGGACATTGTACATAATCACCAGGTTGTACTTTGGTTAATAAATAATTACAATGTAAATGTAATTTTTTTAAAGGTATTTTTAGTGAACGTAGCCAACTATATTTCTCCATTAAAAGGTTGTAAAAGGGTTTGATCTTTAATAAGTTATATTTATCTTCTATCGAAATATATTCTCGTAGTACTTTTAGTTGAAGTTCTATAGGTAAATCAAAAAACATAGTAATGAGAAAATTTTATAAATAGATACATTAAAAAGGGTTTTTCATATTTGTTTTTCTTTTTAAAAAAAAATAATTTTTATAATTAAAATTAATAATTGAAAAAAGGAAAAGAAAATAAGAATGTATCCATTAAAAAAATACCGAATAGATTCATTTGGCAATGAGATATATGAAAAAGAAAATGGTAAAGAAATTTATTTAAGGTTAAATGAAAGAGATATTTTAGCTAAGAGAAAAAACTCCTCTGGAATTTTAATTCCTTATTTTGCAACAGATGCAAAAGGACACCCTATATGTCCTTATATTCCCAAAATGAAGTACGTAGAATTGGATATACCATATCCTAAAAATTCTCAAAACAAAGAACTTTATCCACGTCGTAACAAAGATGAATATTATATAGGTATTGGAGGAAACTGTAAATATGCAAGAGACGAAAACAATGAGCAATATTATGCTATGCAATACAACGAAGAATATTATGCTTTTAAACATAACGAAAAAAATGAAACAATCGAATATCCTAGAGAAAATAACAGAGGCGAGTTTATTTACATAATAGTAGATGATATGTTTCGGTATCCTGAGAATTTAACTAAGAAAAATGTTATTTTTCCATTAGATTCAAAGGGAAATCAAACATATTTAGAAAAAAATGGTAAACAAATTTACGCATATTCATTTCGTGAGGGAGTGTTCTATGCTAAAAACAGAAATGGTGATGAGATTTTAGCAACTGACCAAGGAATACCTTATTATGGATTTATAATAAAAAGGAGTGGAAAAGAAGAAATTTATCCAAAATTAAAAAATAAAAACGAATTTTATTTGTCATATAATAACTTAAAAGTATATGCTAAAACATCTTACAAAGATGAATATTATGCACAGAAATGGCAAGGTGGTGATTATTTTGCAGATAATAATGGTATAGAATATTATGCGACAAACAATAATAATTTAGAAATTTATCCTCGTAATAAATACAATAACCAATGTTATAAAATTATGAATAATATTGAATGTGTAGCTATAAATAAAAATACACAAAAAGGATTTTATGCAAAAGACGCAAATTTAAATGAGATTTATCCAAAAAAATTTATTCTTGAAGAAGAAATAAACAGAGAAAAGAAACAAAATATTCCCATTTTAACTATAGAAGATATAAATTCTCATAATGCAACTTCTAATTAAAAAGCTGTTTAAAATAAGTATGGAAACTTATTGCGTTAAATGTAGAAAAAAAACGGAAACAGTAGATATGAAATTATCTACAACTAAAAATAACACACTTATGCTTAAAGGTACGTGTTTAGAATGTAACTCTAAAAAAAGTTCTTTTATTAAAAAAGAATATTATAATACTGAATAACAATTGTCAAAATCTTGTTCAGATTTTATCACACAACACTCATCTATAGAAATTATTAATCCAAATAAAAAATTCCCATATTTTTCATCTTCATATCGCCATATTTTTGGATTTTTCTTGCAAACTATTAAACACATCACTTTTAAATGAGGAAATGACGTAATTTTTAAATTATTGTCATACATCTCACATTTAAAATTGAGCGATTTTAAAAAGTCTACATCTTCTTCTTTTATGTTATATAAAATACAATCATTCCAAAACTTATGTATTAAACTATATTCCTCTGTTGTTATTATTTTTCGATGTAAACCATCCTCTAAAATACTTCTGTGAAAGCGAGTAAAACATTTTTTTGTCATGTGTATTCTGTATTCATATTTTGGTGTTTATATACTTAACAATAAATAAAATAATCAAACAAAAAATATATAAAAGAAAAAATATTTATTTTATTTTGAATAAAAATTATTTACAATATATATTTAGCAATTTATTTTACAATTTTCTTCTGGAGTACATTTATTTTCATATATAATTTATATAAAATTTACAATACATATTTAGCTTTTATAATTTTTCTTCTGGATAAATAAGTACATTTTATATGCATATTTAATTTATACGAAAATGTCCAATGTTTTATTAACCAAATTTTAAAACTTCCATAATCCATATATCGAGCTCGTGTTTTCAAATAACGCTCTGGAGAAATGAAAAAGGATAACCACATAGGTGAGTTTTTATCATACACACATATGAAATATGTGAATGATCTTTGTTTAAAAAGATAGGCACATTCTGCTGTTGTATGCACCAAAACATTTTTAGGTAGTTTCTCTATCATGCCCTGTTCGAAGAGTATAAATTTTTTATCTGAACATACATAAATATCACCATCCACACGAGCAAAATTTTCTTTAAACTGTAAGATGAAGTCTTTAAAATAGTTCAAACTAAATTCCTTGATATACTTCCTCTTTTCATCAAAATGAACTTTAGAAAAACATTTTATAGATAAAGTACCGTTAGATTTATTTACCTGTACTTTGTAAAATGTATTTCTGACATCGCACCAATATAAACCAGAATCTATCTCATATAACATTGCTACTGTTTTCAATGAACGAAGAGAAATTTTAGGTAATGTTTTCCATGAGCATTTGGATGTTAAAATGTCTTCAAACTCTTCCATGGTGAATAATTTACATTTTTCATCTAAACTTAAATTGCGAAAAATTTTAGCTTGAATTTCGGGTGGTAACGTCAACAACATTCTGAACGAATGATTGAATTCTGAATTGTTAGGTATTTATATGTTCAACACTTAGAATAATGACGTCATTTGCCGTCATTGCTATGCAATAAGATTGAAATACTCAGTTTTAATTGGTTGAGCCAATATTGTTAAATCTACTGCAATTGGCTGAGTTAGTCATGCGATTGAAAGTGTTTTTTTTCACAAATAATAATATTTATAATGAAATAGGAAATTTTTTCATTTTATATATCAATTTATATAAATTTTTTCCATAACAATAATATAAGAACTTTGTAAGATCTACAATTTATAGACTATTTATCTATATATATTTTTAAAAAAGTCAAATGACGAATATGATAATTTTTTTTCCTTTGTAATCTAGAATCTAAATAAATAAATAATTTACTCCTGCAAGATCCTAAAGATATTTTTTCACAACTTTCCAAATATATTATAAAAACATCTAACTCTTCAATATTTACATATCATGTTTTTTAATTTTCATATTTTTTATTATTATTATGTTGTTGTTGTAAAACATTTAAATATTCCTGTCGTATTAAAATTAAATTCTGCCCAATTTATTTTTAATATATTACTTTTTATTATTATTTTTTCGATTATTTAATTTAAATTTATTTTCTTGTAAAATATAAAAATTATAAAAAATAATAACAAAATTTTATTATTAAAATTTATTTTTTTAATAATTAGTCTTCAAAAGAGACTGTGCTTGCTTTTTTAATATATTATATTAAAGTATTTTAACATATCTTTTCATAATATGTTAAATTTATATATAGAAGAAAAAAATGAAAATATTAAACCTTATGTAAAAAGTGGATTATTTAATATTTTGAACATAAAACCAAAACATTATTTTACTATTGAAAAGAAAACTTGTGCTTGTAATACTAAAAACGGTATTGCAGTTGATGGATTTTCCATTATAATAAATAGTTTAGATAATTATGTAAAATGTCACGAAAATTACGTATTTGAATTTGGATCGAAAAATGAGTTAGAATCTGCAATATTTTGGTTATTAAAATCTAAATTTTATACATTTGATTGTAAATTCGAAAAATTAGAACCCGAGATAAGTAAAAAATTGGTATTTAATCGATGTTTTTCTGAAAAATTCTTTTTTATTAGTTTTGAAAAATGCGGGTGTAAAAAATATACTACCCGTGGAAAACCTGTATTATGTATGGAAGGTATTGTACTTACATCAAATAATATAGGTCCTACTATTAAAAGTGCGAATGGTTTAAATTAAAAAACACAGCCAGAGTACAATTTTTCTTTGTAATGCATATAAATACAATTACAATAAATTTGCTCTTACCTAATCTATCAATTTAAAATTAGAATTTGCAGGATAAATAATTTTCCAATATGACTTGCTTTTACATTGTTTGATGTTTATATTCACATTATTTTTATCAGTGTTTGAAAATGTAACCGAACAGTTTTCATATGCAATACTTTTATCATATGACTCATTTTGTTCTCGTATTTGAAAAGAAATTGGTGATAATTTTACTGTAATTGTAAAGAAATTACTTTTTTCTTTCAAAATGACAGTATTGTCATCGTTTATTATCAGTTTGAAACTTTGAGGTAAAAACCATTCCGGTTGTATTAAACATTCATTATTTTCTATTTGGTATGTTTTTTTCCAATTGCGCCATCGAACGATATTTTGAGAGTTTTGAATAGAAAAAAATGTGCGTTCATAAGAGTAAACAAGAAAATCATCATTGTTAAATAAATAATAATATTTTCGAAATTTTTTAAAAGTATTTAGCATTACAAAACGACTCGAACAATATTTTATGATTTCACTGACCTTTTCTAATTGAACTTGAGTATAATTATAAAACTGATAAATAGTAAAAGTTAAGTTTTGATCATTGATAGAGATATAATATCTATATCTCAGATTTTGTTTATGTAAATACCATCCTGGTTTTATTAAGTAAAGTAAATTAGAAAATTTAAGAGAAGCTTCAAACCAAACACTTTTCATTGAGAGGAGAAATGCAAATTGAGGAATGTGTGATAAAATATATGTTTTATCCGAAATTGAAACATATTCTCTAATGATTTTTGAGATTACTAAATCAGGTAAGTCAAAGAAAGGAAAACTATTCATCTTGGTTTAAAACTATATTCGAATCATGAAACATTATTTTAAATTACTATTATATATCTAACATTCAAAATTGAGTAATAAAAAAATTTGAAAAGTAAAAATTTTTAAAAGTAAAAATTTTAAAATTAAAAATTTGAAAAGTAAAATTTTGAAAAGTAAAATTTTGAAAAGTAAAATTTTAAAAAGTAAAATTTTGAAAAGTAAAATTTTAAAAAGTAAAATTTTGAAAAGTAAAAATTTTGAAAAGTAAAATTTTGAAAAGTAAAATTTTAAAAAGTAAAATTTTAAAAAGTAAAATTTTGAAAAGTAAAATTTTAAAAAGTAAAATTTTGAAAAGTAAAAATTTTGAAAAGTAAAATTTTGAAAAGTAAAATTTTAAAAAGTAAAATTTTAAAAAGTAAAATTTTAAAAAGTAAAATTTTAAAAAGTAAAATTTTAAAAAGTAAAATTTTGAAAAGTAAAAATTTTAAAAAGTAAAATTTTAAAAAGTAAAATTTTGAAAAGTAAAATTTTGAAAAGTAAAATTTTGAAAAGTAAAATTTTAAAAAGTAAAATTTTAAAAAGTAAAATTTTGAAAAGTAAAATTTTGAAAAGTAAAATTTTGAAAAGTAAAATTTTGAAAAGTAAAATTTTGAAAAGTAAAATTTTGAAAAGTAAAATTTTAAAAAATAAAATTTTGAAAAGTAAAATTTTAAAAAATAAAAATTTAAAAAGTAAAATTTTAAAAAGTAAAATTTTGAAAAGTAAAATTTTGAAAAGTAAAATTTTGAAAAGTAAAATTTTAAAAAATAAAATTTTGAAAAGTAAAATTTTAAAAAATAAAAATTTAAAAAGTAAAATTTTAAAAAGTAAAATTTTAAAAAGTAAAATTTTAAAAAGTAAAATTTTGAAAAGTAAAATTTTGAAAAGTAAAATTTTGAAAAGTAAAATTTTGAAAAGTAAAATTTTAAAAAGTAAAATTTTAAAAAGTAAAATTTTAAAAAGTAAAATTTTAAAAAGTAAAATTTTGAAAAGTAAAATTTTAAAAAGTAAAATTTTAAAAAGTAAAATTTTAAAAAGTAAAATTTTAAAAAGTAAAATTTAAAAAAGTAAAATTTTGAAAAGTAAAATTTTAAAAAGTAAAATTTTAAAAAGTAAAATTATGAAATCTAAAATCTAAAAGGTAAATAAAAAAATATTATAAACTAAACTAGAAAAAAAAAAAAAAAAAAAAAAAAAAAAAAAAATTTTTTTTTTTTTTTTTTTTTTTTTTTTTTTTTTTTTTTTTAGTTTATAATATTTTTATTTCCCTTTTACATTTTAGATTTCATAATTTTACATTTTAAAAATTTACTTTTCATAATTCTACATTTTACATTTTTTACATTTTACATTTTTTTACATTTTACATTTTTTTATATTTTACATTTTTTTACATTTTGTAATTTTTTTACATTTTGTAATTTTACTTTAAGTTTTAATTTTTTACTTCATCATAATTTAAGATTTAATTTTTTACTTTTTCATAATTTAAGATTTAATTTTTTACTTTTCATAATTTAAGATTTTAAAATTTTTTTACTTCTGAAATTTTGAAAAGTAAAAATTTTGAAAAGTAAAAAATTTGAAAAGTAAAAAATTTGAAAAGTAAAAATTTGAAAAGTAAAAATTTGAAAAGTAAAAATTTTGAAAAGTAAAAATTTTGAAAAGTATAAATTTTGAAAAGTATAAATTTTGAAAAGTATAAATTTTGAAAAGTATAAATTTTGAAAAGTATAAATTTTGAAAAGTATAAATTTTGAAAAGTATAAATTTTGAAAAGTAAAAATTTTGAAAAGTAAAAATTTGAAAACTAAAAATTTGAAAAGTAAAAATTTTTGAAAAGTAAAAATTTTTGAAAAGTAAAAATTTTTGAAAAGTAAAAATTTTTGAAAAGTAAAAATTTGAAAAGTAAAAATTTTTGAAAAGTAAAAATTTGAAAAGTAAAAATTTTTGAAAAGTAAAAATTTGAAAAGTAAAAATTTTTGAAAAGTAAAATGTAAAGTTATGAAAAGTAAAAATTTTAAAATGTAAAATTATGAAATCTAAAATCTAAAAGGTAAATAAAAAAAATATTATAAACTAAAAAAAAAAAAAAAAAAAAAAAAAAAAAAAAAAAAAAAAAAAAAAAATTTTTTTTTTTTTTTTTTTTTTTTTTTTTAGTTTATAATATTTTTATTTACCTTTTAGATATCATAATTTTACATTTTAAAATTTTACTTTTCATAATTTAAGATTTAATTTTTTACTTTTCATAATTTAAGATTTAATTTTTTACTTTTCATAATTTAAGATTTAATTTTTTACTTTTCATAATTTAAGATTTAATTTTTTACTTTTCATAATTTAAGATTTAATTTTTTACTTTTCATAATTTAAGATTTTAAAATTTTTTTACTTTTGAAATTTTGAAAAGTTGAAATTTTGAAAAGTAAAAATTTGAAAAGTAAAAATTTTGAAAAGTAAAAATTTTGAAAAGTAAAAATTTTGAAAAGTAAAAATTTAGAAAAGTAAAAATTTGAAAAGTAAAAATTTAGAAAAGTAAAAATTTGAAAAGTAAAAATTTTTGAAAAGTAAAATGTAAAGTTATGAAAAGTAAAAATTTTAAAATGTAAAATTATGAAATCTAAAATCTAAAAGGTAAATAAAAAAAATATTATAAACTTAAAAAAAAAAAAAAAAAAAAAAAAAAAAAAAAAAAAATTTTTTTTTTTTTTTTTTTTTTTTTTTTTTTTTTTTTTTTTTAGTTTATAATATTTTTATTTACCTTTTAGATATCATAATTTTACATTTTAAAATTTTACTTTTCATAATTTAAGATTTAATTTTTTACTTTTCATAATTTAAGATTTAATTTTTTACTTTTCATAATTTAAGATTTTAAATTTTTTTTACTTTTGAAATTTTACTTTAAGTTTTAATTTTTTACTTCATCATAATTTAAGATTTAATTTTTTACTTTTTCATAATTTAAGATTTAATTTTTTACTTTTTATAATTTAAGATTTTAAAATTTTTTTACTTCTGAAATTTTGAAAAGTAAAAATTTTGAAAAGTAAAAATTTGAAAAGTAAAAATTTGAAAAGTAAAAATTTGAAAAGTAAAAATTTTTGAAAAGTAAAAATTTTTGAAAAGGAAAAATTTTTGAAAAGGAAAAATTTTTGAAAAGGAAAAATTTGAAAAGAAAAAAAAAAAAAAAAAAAAAAAAAAATTTTTTTTTTTTTTTTTTTTTTTTTTTTTTTTTTTATTTACATTTTATAATTTTTACATTTTATAATTTTTACATTTTATAATTTTTACATTTTTGTAATTTTTACATTTTTGTAATTTTTACATTTTTGTAATTTTTACATTTTTGTAATTTTTACATTTTTCGTCATATTTATATTCCTTATTATTTTAATACTTAAAAAATTATAAAAACACAATTAAAAAAAATATTTATTTTTTTATTATGTTTATATAATAAAAAAGTAAACATAGTAATTTTAAATTTGAGTATAATTAACAGTAAAATGACTCAGAATTTATTTAAATCTGCTTTTTTGCGTGGTGAGCTTGATGATTTTGAAAAAAAATATAATATTAGGACAGATTTTATTCTTGAAAATGTATTTTCTTATTTATTGAAAGATTATTATAATTTTTATGCTGTTACCGCTATGAATAAAAAAGAAAATGATGTATGGGAAAGTCTTAAAGAAACTCTCAATGCATTTAGAGACAATTATAGTATTACTATAAAAAACCTTTGTGCAGATATAAGCGAAATAAATGACGATATTGTAGGCTCTATATTATTAGGTATTTCTAATGAGCTTTTTTCAGAAGGTATAACTTGGGCCCGGATTATAACTTTTTTTGTTTTCGTTGGTGAATTGACTATCATGTGTCTTTCAAAAAAACAGCTTATAGTAGATGAGATATATGAAGCCTTTTCTAGATTAGTGAAAGAAAAATTAGAGTCGTGGGTAAAAGACCATTATGGTTGGGAGTATATTACAAGTTATTCAATTTGTACACAGCAAAAGAATTCATTGATGAGATCAAGTTGGACTAAAAAACATTTACATGCTATAATTTGTCAAATATTTGATTTTATATTTAATCATCCATAGCAAATATATCAAATAGCTATTTTTAATAAATTCTGTCCACTACATTTTGAATGTTCTAAATTGTAAATTTACCTTTCGTTTAGTTTTATAAATATATATTTTAGATTTAATTATTATAATTTTATATATAATTTTTAAAACAATTCGACTAGTGTGTGAAAAATATAAATAATCGTGTTTGAACAAAGAAAACAAATCACCATGGATGACTGTAGTATATGTTTAGATCCAATTCTAGCTTTCAATTCTTTTATTCTTGTAAAATGTGGACATCAATTTCACGAAAAATGTATATGGTTTGCAATTACGAAAGGCCAAAACTCTTGTCCCAAAAGAAAACTTTTCTATGAGTCTACCAAAATTTCAATGATTTGCCCTTATTGTCGTTCTGATATTGAAAATTTAGATTTTTTAAATTTACATGCTTTTTGGTGTGAAGTGTGTAAAGATCACATTAAGAATGATATTAGAACGGATTTTATTCTTGAAAACGTATATTCCTATTTATTGAAAAATCATTATAATTTTGATGCAATTAGCGCTATAAATGAAAAAGAAAATGATGTCTGGGAAAGTATGAAAGAAAATCTCAATATTTTTAGAGTCATTTGTAATACTGTTATAAAAAATTTTTGCGCAGAAATCATCGAGATAAATGAAGACAATGTAGGCTCTATTTTATCAGATATTTCTGATGAGTTTTTTTCAACTGATCATATAACTTGGTCCGGAATTATAACTTTTTTTGTTTTCATTGGTGGATTGAGTATCAAGTATCTTTTCAAAAATCAACTTATGGTAGAATTGATATATGAAATTTTTTCTAGATTAGTGAAAGAAAAATTAGAGCCGTGGATAAAAGACCATGGTGGTTGGGAGAGTATTCCGAGGTATTTTAATTATATATAGTAAAAAATTCATTGAAGAGGACTAAAAAAACATTTACATGCTATAATTTGTCGATTTTTTATTTATTATTCATAGAAAATACGTCAAATAACTGTTTTTAATAAACTCTGTTTACTACATTCTGAATGTTCTTAATTTTAAATTTAATTTTGAATTGTAATTTTACCTTTTGTTTAGTTTTTTATAAAAAAAACATTTTTAGATTTAATTATTATATTATATATAATTTTTTTAAGAATAAATTTTCTTTTTTAATGACTTGACATTTATGTATTTTCATTTATTTTTGTAAAAAATTTAATTTTTTATGCATAAAAATAAAATTTACGTATTTAAATAGACTTTACTTATCTTGTAAGCTACCAAATTAAATTATGGTTATTCAAAATAAATGTATTACAGCTAGATCACCTCAATTATTTTTAGATAAAGTTACTTTATATCATTTTCTTGCAGCTGATTTTTTATTGAAAGAAAAACGAGTTAAATTTAAAATATTATCACAAACTCCTTGGTTTTATAGAAACTCTTTTGTTACTTCAAATGTATCGCTTATTTTATTTAATAATAAAAAAATATACTTTTGTAATAATATATTTAAAAGATATCAAAATCACTTTGTAAAATCTCATTTTAGATCTTTATTAAAAAATTAAGATGATTATTTTTTACATAAAAATAAGAAACTTTTTAAATGTATACTTATTTTGATATATTGAATGCTGTTGAATTTGCTCATAATTGTGCTTTAGAATATCAATATCAACATTTTTTGCAAAAATATCCGCATATTTTTAAATATGTAGATACCCATACTAGACAAGCTACTAATGAAGATTATTATATACCAAATTCCATAAAAAATGAATGTAAAGTATATTCTATCACTTTTAATGAAACAGGTTGTAGAAAGATTGGTTGTTTTCCAAAAACACAAAATTTAAAAGATTGTACTGAAAATGATCCTACTACATATATTGCGATTGGTAGTAATTTTTATTTATCATGTCAACCTGCATGTCACGAAATATCTAAATCTATCGACACTGAATTTGTAAATGGTAAATGTTGGTTGGCAAATACAGAAAAAAAAATATTTGCTCTGTTTCCTGAAAAAATCCACAATGTTGAAATATATCAACCTATGCACAAAGGTCTAGATATTCAAAATGGAGATTTAGTGATTAACAAAGATTATTGCACAGCTTTTGGATTATCATTCCAAAAAGATAAATGTATAACTCCAAGTGATCAAGAAATTGGAGAATTTTTTCTTGGTAGTTCAATATATAAATCTATTAAGAAAGCAACAATAAAATCGAGTTTAAATTTATTACCACCATTAGTTCCTCACGATGTACAAAATTTAAATAATTGGTTGGAAGGATCTCAACGGTTAAATTTGGATTCTCAATACCAATCAAACAATTCTATACCTTACATTCCAAGTGAAACTTTATCAACTGTTTATCAAAATTTGATAAAAGATTTAGCAACAGATATTAGTGTTGATATGAGTATTGATTATACACTGAACGTTATGAAAAAGAGAATACCAAATTCTGTAATAAAATTTTCTAATATGGTAATAGATAGAAAAATTGTTCAATCTGCTATGATGAAAGCAATTACTCAATCTCATGCTCTAGCTTTTAGTCAAGTAGCGCGAGGTTTATTTTCTACACTATCTAAAGTGAATATTATAATGAGCATATTTGGTACAGTTTCATCCGTTTTAGATATCTTTGATCCTTTCAATTACAATTATGTATTAGATAAAGAAACAATTTATAAAGTGAATCAATATTTAGATTATACTTTTTACCGTTCTAATAATCGAAAAGTAGAAATAACACCTGAAAAGATATGGAATATTTTAGAAAGTGATATGAGTATATATGTAGAAAAATTGGAAGAAAAAATAGATCATTATCTAAAAGCCGTTATATTAGAAGATTACAATTCACGAAATAGCATTCAAAAAAAAATTTCAGACAAAAAGAAAATCAAAACTGAATACAACTGGTTTAAAATATTTCATATATTTTTTGTCATGGTTTTATTAATTATAGCTGTATTGTTTATTCAATATATAGCTTTTTTCATGTTGATTTATTTCTTATTTATTCTGTACAGTCAACCTTCATTTTATTAACGTGTAATATAATTTTTGAATATTTGTTCAACCCATTCTCCCATTTGTTTTATGTGAGAATTATTTTCTATTACAAGATAATTCATAAAGAATATTAATGCTAATGTTAACACAATGAAAAATATAAAAATTAATCGGCCTGTTAAAAAAGAAACAATTATTAGTATTGTATTTATATATACACCAGCATAAAATAAAACACCTTGTGCTAAATGTGTATCCATTAACTTTATTATGATTGACCTGTGTCTTTTTATATATTTAGTATTTGAAATCACTAATATGACTTTCTAAATTGTATTGATTAGATATTAGATATTTCCCTTGTGGATTGTCATATATTATATCATAAATTTTATTTTGATTCATTTTTAATATACCATTTTCTAAATACACATTTTCAGGATTAGTAGGTAATTTATTAAATTTAACTTTTGCAAAATCATCACATTTAAAATAAAAGGAAATTGCATTCATATTACCGATCCATTGTCTTATATTTAACGGGTTTAATATTGTAGGATTTGCAATATATTGCGTTAAAGTATCTATTGTTACAAATGTTGGATTTAAAATTTCAATATGTAAAATTTCATTTACATACAGTAAAACTTTTACACTTTTAGGTATAAGTAATTCGTATACAGATTGAAGTGGTACGCATGCATATGTATTGGAAATGGGTTGTACAGTTTCAGTTAATTTACTCGGACAAAATACAAATGGTTGATTATCGTTACAGGTCATATAAACTGTCGAATCTAAAACGAAATTACCAGTTTTTACATTTGTTCCAGGTGTACAATTGTTTTTAGGATTATTAGTTAATCGCTGATCCCAAAATTCTAATTTTAAATTATTGGGATTAACATAATTATATTTTATTATTTTATCACCATATTTAACACATTCAGATTGATGGTCTATTTTTATAGATCCTTTTAATTGAAACAGAAATTCAAAACGCGTGCAATCTTTATGCACACATGCTTGTATTGAATTCATTGGAACATAATCACCTGTACAAAATACATTTTTCTTTGTATAATCTATTCGATTTGGGTGAATCCAACCGTTTATATGTAAATTATCAAATTTAAAAATATCCAAATGTTTAAATGAAAATGAATTTGGAATTCTAGCTTTACATTCAGAACCATCAAAAAATTTTCCATGAGGACAATCTTCTATTTTATTATTTAAAACATTAAAATATTTCGTCGCATCAGTCATGGGAATTTTATTGGCGATGTTTGATGAAATTTTTGTCCTTTTAAAATTTATAATGAGTTCTCCTGGATCTAAAGTTACTTGAATTCGATTTCCACTATTATCACATTTATAACCTGTAAGTAAATCAAAAATTTTTGAAAACCCCCAATTCTTTAAATATTTTGCATATGAATATTGAGGAACAATTATATCGGGATTACTAATTTTCACATTTTCACATAATACAGGTTTCGCACAAGAATTATTATTTAAATCAAATACTTGTGGCAAATGTAAAATATTAACGTCTGTATCATAATAATCCCAAATGTATGGGCAATCAAATGTTTTTATTAATTTACCATCTTTACACTGACCATATTTTCCTGCAAATGCAAAAGTACCATTATCTGTTGTAATAGGCACCAAATTATCAAACTTGTTTTCGCAAACTTCATTTTCACATTTCCCATTTAAAGCATATGTATAAGGTGGACAATTAAATAAAATAGCTTCACCATTGACACAGTTTAAAAAACTTTTACGATCAACATTACTTAGAAAACCATCAGATAATACTTCACATAAATTTTGAGGAATAACACACTTGTCATATTGAAAAATTTCACCAGTTTTGCATTGTTCATGACGTGGTTTTCCATTAACACATTTGTAATATTTAAATTTTGAATATTCATCTGGAAATGTAAAATTATCTGGTTGTCCAATACAAGAATGTATTTTTTCACATTCAATTTGGTCATTTAATATAGTTTGAGGTGGACATGAATGTAGGCTATCAATTTTATTATTAATACATTTAAAGTAAAACAAACGATCGCTATGAAATATTCTTTTAGATGAACTGCCAATTTGCTGGTCTGTAATTAAATTATTATTTTGAATGTAATCATAAAGTGCTTTCCCTTCAGCTTTAACATTTGAGTTATTAGGAATATTAAAACAACTATCTGTTTCAATAATTTTTTTATCATGCCAATAATAATTAGATGTTAACGGTACTGACCACAATTTATTGCTGTAATCATTATCAGGAGCATTGAAGGTAATTTCTTTTTTAACATCATCATAAGTAATCAAATATTCAAAAGGCCCCTTTATAATACCCAAATCATAATCATAATATTCATCAACTTTTAATTTATTACCAGTAGAACTCTCATTATTTAAGTTAACTACAGGTTTCGAAATATTTTGAGGTTTATTAATACCTTTCTCAAAAATTACAAAAAAGTAATAATAAAGTATTAGTATAATAACTGCGATAATTGCCATAAAATTCTTTATTTAAGCTAAAATATGTTTACTAAAAAAGAATGTTTAATATGGCAAAATAAAAAAACAAATAAAATTCAATGTTGTTCAAATCCAAATATTCAACATTTTTCTCTTCAAGAAAGAAAAGGTGATGAAATAAGTACACATTATAAAATATGCATGAATTGTAACACAAAAATTTCTAGAAAATAATATATTTTTTGTAAAAATAATAAAATTAAATAAATAATTACTAAAAAGTATTTATTTGAAAAAATATCATAAAAAAAAAAAAAAAAAAAAAAAAAAAAACACAAATGAGAGTATATATAGCTTGAACAACTTGCTGATTTACTCATTCACCAACAACCATGTCTCTGTTGTATCACGTAAATTCCTTTTATCTCGTACGTGGACCTGAAGGTAAAATGTATATCCGTACTAAAGAAATTGGTCATCATCTCGGATATGCAACAAAACGGAATAGTATTAAAGTGAAAAAAAACATTCGAAATGAGTATGAGTGTAAAAGATTTTTTGACTTTAATATACATAATACGAAAATACCCAAAAACTCACTTTTTTTAGAATATGAAGGAATTTTGAAAATGATCGACACTTCATTCAGTATGAAGGCTGATAAATTAAAATTAAAAAATTTATTAGATTTAACACTGAAAGTTGTTGAGAAGATTCCATTACCATCAATTGCAAATCCTGATCGACGTATAGCAGTGATAATCGTTAAGGAAAATAAAGCAACTCCATCAAGTGCAATCCAGTCAAAGAATGAAATGATTAGAGATATGTCATCAAATGCTAATGTGGAAAAAACTTCTGGAGATGAAATATTACAAATTATACAGAAACTACAAGCAAGGAATGTGAGTGTTATTCAAACACCAAATTTACAAATTGTTCAAAAACTACAAGAACGGAACGTAGTTGTAACTCCATCTCAAAGAGACAATTATGTGAAATCAAATTAAAATTTATTTTCTTTCTTTTTAACTTTTTTCTTTTGTATTTTTAATTGAGCCATCTTTAACATTGCTGTTGTCTCTAAATTATCTATATTATTTATGTACATGTCAGTTATATTTTCAATAAAACAATTATGCAAATCTATATTAGTTTCAGTTTCAATTTCATTTATTGTATTTTTCATTAACTGTTGAATTTCATCATCTTTTGCAAATTTTATATAAATTTTCAATAAAACTAAATAGACTATTTTTACTGGGCAATTTTGAAAGGTTATATAAATATTTCTTATACAATGAACATGAGTCGATCCTTCTAATCCAACTTTTAAATTGTCAATGTAATTTTTTATATTGTCATGAAATCCATCTATTGCTAACAATTCTGATAAAAAATTACTTTCGTTTTTAATTATCAAGATATTAATAAACTTTTGAATATCGTGTATATTAACAAAATCAGAAAATTTTAACATTTTATATACATTTCTTTCATCATGTTTAATTTGCTCGTTAGGTAAACTTTCCCATTTCAGATCAATTTTCAACATATTATCAGGGTGTATATAAATTGTATTTTTATTAGTATACCATTCTACATGTATATTTAAAGTATTTGCACATTTATCTAATAACCTTTGTAAAATAGCCTGAGTGGTTGTATATGGATGAGCATTTTTTAATAATGTAGCTAAATGGTGATCTAACAGTTCTGTTAAATCTTTATCAGTAATAAAAACCATTTGAAGATCTTACACTTAATTCCTATTAAATAAAGTCAAATGTTATATTTATTTTTTAAAATCTATTTTTAAAAAATAAATATAAAAGTTAAAATAATAATAATAATAATAATAATAATAATAATAATAATAATAATAATAATAATAATAATAATAATAATAATAATAATAATTCAAAGTGTAACATCTTAAAAGGTAACAACAAAATAATTTGATGTCACACCCTACATTAGTAAAGCATTTGTTAATTGAATATTGTATAAAAGTTCATGTTAAAAACATGTTTATTTAATATCTAATGTATCTCATAACAATAAGTTTCAAAAAATTTTAATTTTTATTGAAAAAGACATAATAAGAGAATTAACAAGACATTATATGCAAAACAAATTCGAAAACATTTGGAGAAAATAACAAAAATACTTTAATAAATGTTTAAAACGAAAAATTATGTTAACTTATATATAATTTATTTAGAGCTCAAAAGTCTAAAAAAGAACAAATAAAGAATTATCATTAAAAGATAATTCACTTTACTATAAAAATATTTGACTTTTCTTTACTGTAAATCTCTTAATAATAAAACATTTGTAATTATTTTAATAATCTAAATGTTAAACTAACTCTTACATTATTCACATTTTTTGATTTAGGTACAGAATGAAACCAATATTCATTAGTTGGATAATTCATTAAAAGTAAACTACCATTTTCAACTTCAATAATTACTGAAGGAAAGGATGGTCTGGAAAATTTAAATTTTCTCGTTTGACCTAAAGATAAAGTTGCTATACTTGATTTTAATACATGATCCTCTTCATTATCTCGATGTGGACCAATTGTATCTTCTCCATTAGCATAGCGTGTAACGAGGACGAAATTAAAAGATTTATTGGCAGCTTGTTCTATACAATTTTTTATTTCTAATAATGTGTCAGTCCAAGGTTTAGCATTTATAGTTATACCGCTAAATCTATAAAAAAGACCTTCATCACCATAAGCTGTTATTTTTCGAGCTATAGGAAATCGTTTTTGTTTAACTGTCACAAAGACATTATTTAAATATGAAATTTCATTTTCTAATTTTTTAAAATAATTATTTGCTATGTCTTGTGATAATAAATTAAAATATTTGAAATTCAAATCATTATGTGAATATTCAATCATAGATCCCATTATTACTTTTTATTTTGTAAGAAAGTATATATATATATAAATGTATTTTTAATCATAATTTTTAATAAAAAATTTTATTATAAAAATTGTAATATAAAAAATATTTTATAATAAAAACATTTAACATTATTTAAATATAAAAGAAGCTCTTATTAAAAGTACAAAAAAGGATGTTCGATATTATCAGAATAAAACAGGATATTTTCGAATATTATTTTAAATGTTTTAATTCAAAGCACAATAAAATATTAGTAAAGCAATTTATCAGTGACTGGATTAATCTTGTAGAATTATACAGCAAAGATAAAAATTTTATTAGATTTGATCGAGATATTCCAGTATTACGAAATTTAAAACCAAACTCAAAATCGCTTATTATAACTACATTTCAAAACGATGAAAAGTTTACAAATACTACAGTTTTTCCTATCTGTCTGTTTACAGCATTTTATAAAAACCGTACTTCATCATGTAAAGACAGCAACAAATTACTGTTATTATATCTAAAGATTGCAAAAATTAAATATGTCGCATTTTATAAAATGAGAAATTATAAAACAGTTTTATATTTAATTAAAGAACAAAATTCAGCTATTAAATGTTACCCACCAACTTCTTTTCGTTATTTTTGCAAATTAAATAAAATATATAAATATTAGAAATGGTAATATAACTTATGCTATATAAATAAAGTAAAGGAAATATGCTTTCAGATATTTTTGAAATGTTTTATGCCAATGTTCGTGCCCTCCAGTATTTTCAATTTATTTTAAACTTTCATTTGTCAAAACAAAACTTTTTACCCGTATTAATATATAATAATAATATCGTTGATTTAAAAACTGAAATATCAAATTATTATAAAAATGATGAAGCAGAAAAAATTATAAATGGTATTCTTCATTCTGTTATATATAATCCAAAAACATATTTATATGAAATAGATCATAAAGGTGCTTATAAAAAAAAAGTTAACAATCAAGAAGATCAACAAGACAAAGATGTTTTTCAAGAAGTAATTCTCAAATTAAATGCAAAACAATATCAAAAGGTTGATTTTTTAGAAAACGCTAGTTAAATGTTGTTTTTTTTATGAGGTTAAAGAATTTATAATGTCAATTATATCTGATAACGTATCTGAATATTGTATTACTTTAGGTGAAAAATCTGTCCATTCACGTAAATAACAATAGTTTATCACATTTACTTTATAATTTGTTTTCAAGTTAATTGCTGAAACGTATATTTCTTCATTTTCTTTTTCTAAATATAAATAAAAATTATCATTATCTAACAAAATGTAAACATCATGTGGTAATATGTGAAATAAATATTTTTTTTCCATAATTTGCCATGTAATAACAACTGCATTGTTTTTAGTATTACTTAGTAATGTTACAGTTTCAAAATTGTAAAATATTAATAAAAAACACAAAAATAAAAATATATAATTCATATTTTTTCTTTATTTCTATTAACATAATCCAAGTGATTTCATTATCTTTTTTCCTGTTTAAATTTACAAGAGTTTTTTTTAAAACTGTAAATCAATAAAATAAATGCATTTAATTAAATCTAATAAAACAAACTGTAACAATTAAGAAAAATTATGAAAATAAATTTTATCTATATAATAATATTTTTTATTTTTATAATATCTATTTATAATTTATTTTATAAATCGAGTATATATAAATTATTTAACGTGAATAAAAAACCTTCAAAATTTTTTGAAAATCTGAATATACTTAACGCTAACGAAAAATTATTTTGTCCAATAACTGGTTATAAATGTGATAATGATGCATGTGATTGCAAAAGCATATGTAAAGGAAAATATAGTAAATTTAAAATTTATCCTGATGAAGATGTTGTAATGTTTAATGAAAAACTAACACCTGGTACATATTGTTTACCAGTTGGGTTTGAATATTGCAATGTACAAAAATCAATTCCAATTTATTCTGTGAATGGTTGGATTTGTATTTCTAAAAACCCTGCAATATGGAATGCAGATCATTTTGTAGCTTGTCAAAATCCATATGCTCAAGATAATTCATTAAATTTTTTAATTGACACAAAAACAAATACACAAATTACAAATGAAATTATTCATGATTATTACGAAATGTATAATGGTAAAATGCGATACCAATGTTCTTGTAATTCATTAGACAAAAGTGGTAATAGGTTAGTTCATTTAGATGATATACCTTTCAAATGCGTGTCTGATTACTGTTTATCAAA
Organism: Salticus scenicus; assembly: GCA_963930645.1. Classification (NCBI taxonomy): domain Eukaryota; kingdom Metazoa; phylum Arthropoda; class Arachnida; order Araneae; family Salticidae; genus Salticus; species Salticus scenicus. The sequence goes on along the minus strand of OZ005654.1, from coordinate 84,862,580 downwards.
ATTAACGTACAGGCGTGGAATTCCTGGTTGGAATAATAATATTAAACAATGTGACTGTGGACATTTACTGCATGAAAATCCGAATGATTTAACATCACCTTGCATTGAACAGAGTTATAAATTAAATCAAAATGTACTTTCTGGAATAGTAAATTGTATGAATAATTTTTCTTTGACAGAATATCCTATATATTGTAACAATAATAGTGGTTTATTAACTTTTAAAAAAACATTTGTATTTTCCGATAATCCAATGGAATATCTTAATAAAATAATATAGTTATTTTTTCTATATGTTAAAATGACGCAGTTAAAATTATACAAAAGAGTAAATTTATTAAAAATATAATATAGACAATGTTCATATTTTGGATAATTCTTTAATTTATTTTAATAAAAAAATATAAATTTCTAATTATTTTTATTATAAAAGAATAGATTAAATGTTTAATGACACGATTAAAATTATAAAAAAAGTGCACAATCTATACACATGTATAAAAAAAGAAGTAATGGAAGATATTTTATGTAAAAATTCTTGGATAAATTTTCAAGATAACTTTTATTTAAGTTATAATATTATAGATTATCCAAAAAACATGTATTTTACAGCAAACTTACTGTCTGAATTTTTGAAAAAGTATAGTGCACTATATAAAAAATTTCCATATGCTGAAAAATTTGATATTTCAACATTAAGCAATATTGACTGGAAAACTGCAATTATAACTTTTAATAAACATTATAAAATAATATTAGCTCCAGAACCACTTAAAAAATTAATTAATTTATATAAACGTTTAGATTACAAAAAGGCAGAAAACGAAATATTTGGTGGTTTTAAAATTCCATTTATTCAAATTAAATCGTACGCTGTAGTAATATTACTAATGATTTTCATTTTATTTATAAAAATTTGCATATATTTTGATTTATTTTATCGGTTCCAATATTTTTAAAAGTTATTTAATATTAATACTAATAGAATAATATTTTTCTGAAGATTTTTCTTTCGGAAAAAATCGCTCATATTGTTTTAGTTGTTCATTTGTAAATACAATACTTTTAGGGTCTTCTTGTAATGGAATAGTTGTTAAATTTTGATATTTGGAAAAAGCCTTCTCATAAGTTTTTTGTGAATATTCTTCATCTAATAATGCAACAATAATATGGTTTCGTTCAAAAATATCAAACAAATTGTTTTCTGCATACTTTTGTAGAAAATTATATTTTTCATAATAATCTAAGACCCAGAAACAATTTTTCCAAAATTCAAGTATAATAGATTCTTGAATTTGAGGAGGTATTTTATATCGTATTTTGCGTTCTTCAATTAATTTTTCTAAAATTATTCGAAAAATATGTGGTGTATAAAGTTTTGTACAAGTGTTTAAAGCTTCGTTTATTATTGGACAATTACTTTCTGTTAAACTAATAACAGGTGGAATGAAATCATTTCCAAATAATAAACTTGCATGAATATAGTATTTGTTTCGAGAATTCAAAATTTGTGATGTAAATTGATTAATGTTCAATATATTATTATGTGCTTTATAAATTTGTATTGAATTAAACTTTGATAATTGAGATAATGCAATTATGATTACATCATTATCAATACTTACCACTATAGGTTTACGACATTTTAAAAAGGACCCCATAAAAAATAATTTATGTTCTCCTTCTCCTTTTGTATCTGAACCAAGAATAATAAATTCTAATTGCGTAGGTAATTTTAAGTTATTTGGAAGTAATTTAGAACAATCATTTGTTAAAACATTCTTTATAAAGAGACACACTTGATCACTAATAATGTTATGACCAAACAAAACAATTTTATATAAACCTTTACCTTCGGCACTAATATTACGTCTTTGTTTTTGTGTCGGGAATTTCATTGGTATACTTTCACCATCAAAAGCTAAAATTATTTTTAAATTATTTTTAAAAGATGTACAAGTAAATATATTTTCAAGCACTCGAGATAAATCTTCAATAACACTTGAACAAATGTCTTCTATTAGTTGCGTTTCATTAATTTTAAAAGAATTTTGAATACCGCGATATAAGTAACTTTGAGCATCTACAAAAATAGAATCATATTCTTCAAGTTTATTTGATGTATAACCTAAAGTATTCAAAAATATTTTAAAGTTATGAATTCCCATAATAAAACAAGTTAGACACGATAAATATTAATGAGTATAAACTATTTAAGGACTATTTAATTTAAAATAGAAATTTTAAATCAATAAATATATATGTATATATTTATTAATAATAATATTTAATATATTATTTATTTTAAATTTTATTTTTTTATATAATAATAATAATAATAATAATAATAATAATAATAATAATAATAATAATAATAATAATAAATAAGATATGAGTTGTAACCATGCTGAATGTAATAATAATAATAATAGGAAAGTGTCAATTGGAACACAAACATTAAATGATATAACACCTTCTCGAGTTGATGTTTCTCGTAGTCCATCACCTTTTTCTCGAAGTGTTTCAAGATCAAGAAGTCCATCTCCTAAGCCACGTAGAAGATTAAAAACTAAACGTGGATGTCGTTATGTAATGATAAATACAAGTAGAGCACTTTGTAATAAGCGAAATCGACGAAAATATGCGAAAATAATTTTGCAAAAGAAAAAGAAGAGGAAAACAAAGAAAAAATCAAATTAAAGATGTGTTCTATTGAGCAAATTTTAATACAAAATTTACAAAAATCTAAAATTACAATTGTTCATAGCGATTTTGGAAGAAAACCTTCTATAATTAGATATTATATGGATAAATACTTTGAAAATTGGACAGTTTTATATAGACCATTTGATGATGAAGAAATAAAATCTTATGATGTATTAATTTGGTTTGAACCACCTTTTAATAGTACTATTGAAAAATCTAATAAATGTACAATAGTGTTTACAAGTCATTTATATTTAAATCATAATGAAACAATTGTCTCTTATGAATTACAAAATCAAACCTGTGATTTATTATTACAAACTTTCGAATTAGGAGATATATGGGTAGATGTAACGGTAAAACCATCAATTTTCCGCAATACTACATTTAAAGAAATATATAAACCTTCTACAGTGTATATTGATTTAACTCATTGTAAAGACATCCATGCAATTTTTTTATGTCTTTTAAATGCGATTGAAAACTTAAAATACTATGCAGATTTTATAATAAATTGGAAATTGTCAAACAATGCTATAAAACTTTTAAAATGCTATTATGATTTCAGCAAGAATTGGAATGTAAAAAAATCGCAATTGGAACACTTTATCCAAATGATAATACAAAAATTTTAACAAAAATTGATGCAAAAGATTTTTGGTTTCGTTGTTTTTCAATAGCTAAAATAACAATATTTTTCCACAAATTCTCATTTTTTCTTACACAAACAGATAAATACTCTATTAAATGTTCAATAATAAAAACATTTGAAAAATTATACCTTTTTATCAGTATATTACAGAAATAAAATAAGTCAACTACTGAATCTGTAGTCATATCTGGGAAAAAAAATTCAAATCCCATTATTTCAATCAATTGCAAAAGATTTTCATTTCCTAATTTAAAAATTTTTTTTCTAATTTTTCGTTTTTTTGAATTGTGTTTTATCAATATTTTTATTGAATTTGTAATTTTATCATTTTTATTACTGAAAAAATTTTGAACAATTTCTCTATAACTCATTTCGAGGAAGAATGTGGTTTTAGTTCTTCCATATAACCGCGTGCAATACACTCTTCAGTATCTGGAAAATCCAACTCCCAGAAATGATCTGGAGTTTTAGGTGGACTTTTTCCTCTATGTCTAGAAACTTTTTTTAATCTCAATTTTAAATCTTTTTTGTTTAAACCGAGACTTTGGTAATATTCTTTACAACAATCACAAGCATAACCTGGAAGTTTTTTTCTCTCTTCACGTTTTCTAGGAATTTTGTTTATAGGCATGTTTTAAACAGTTTTAAAAAAATCTCGTATATATAAGATTTTTAATTAAGAAAAAATAAATAAATAAAATAAAAGTATTTTAATTTATTTCTTATATTATTAGTATTATTTTTTATTTATTTATTTTTTATTATTTTATATTTTTATTTGAAAAGTAAAAAATTTAAATATTAATAAAAAAAAAAAAAAAAAAAAAAAAAAAAAAAAAATTTTTTTTTTTTTTTTTTTTTTTTTTTTTTTTATTTATTATTATTAGTCATAACTTATTACCTCAATTTAAATACTCATTATTCTATTATTTGTTAATTATGGATCTTGCTAAAATCTCTGCTCGTAAAGAAACATTTTTTTCACTAATTTAAATAAAATTTGATTATACATCCTTAAATAAATATTTTAATATAATATTGTTAATGGTCATTTTGACATTTTTCTAAACTAAAAAAAATTAAGATACTATTTTATAAATAATAAATTGTACTTTTAAATCTAAAACATTAATTATATAAACATAAAATGAGTATTGAACCAAATTTAGGTTCTTATAAAGAAATTAATGATATTTCTGAAGCACCAGTTGATTCAATTATAATGTATAATATGAATGGAGGAGTTGGCTATGTAGCTCGCGAAGATTACGAATTATTTTGTAGATATTACATTAGAGCTGATAGTTTTCCAAAACATCATACTATGGATTTAACCTTAGCAAAATATCATAGTTTGATTCTAGATATAGATTTCAAAGGTGTTTTTACAAACGAAGATAAATCAAAATATATTACTACTATACTAAAACCAACCTTAAAATCTGTTTTCGACGAAATAACTTGTTTTACTTATATATCTGCAACTAGGCCCAATGGTGGAATTCATATTCATTTACCAGAATTTATCATTACTCATGAAGATTACATTCATTTTTGTACCCAATTACAAAGTCGCATGGATAAAACTTATCCAAATTTCTCAGTAAAAGTTGATATTCCCAATAATTTTACTTTATCTACAGCATCCAAAGTCAATCAATTACCTTATAAACCTTTTAATATTTGTTTTATCGAACAAAATAATGAATTTTGTCTACCTCTAAGTGATAGTTTTAGTTATTCACGTGAATTTAAAAAAATAAAGTTTAAAAATAAAAAAAACAATTCGAATTCACTATTTCGAAAATTAATTTATTATGAATATGATCAAATGATAATGGAAATTTTAAAATGTATGATGCCTTATGCTTACCCACCAGGAATACAACTTCAAAAAATAACATATCAGACAATTATTTCAAAAGAGTGCACTATAGATTATCAACTCATATGTAATGTTTTTTATAATGATGGTATTCAACATATTTTTAAATCAAACAAATTAAATTTTAAAGGTTTAGATTGGTTTACAGTTTATAATTTTCTAAATAATCAATGTAGTAAAATACAAAAAATTGAAACAGAAAACACTGCTATAACCCGGTGGTTTAAACAGATAAAATCAGCTATTACAACACAAAGTGATATATTTCAACAAATTAATCAATTGATTAAAGATGATAATTGTTATTGGCGTAGAGATTCTCACCCATTGCGAGCAATTATGAATTACAATAATGGTTTATACTTTTTACCAATTTTTTATGCTTTATGTAAAGTGCTCGACAAATCACCTCACGAAATATTAGATTATTTTACTGGTACATCTTTAGATAATTTAGTTAATCGCTTAAAACTCATTGATGAACGTATTTTTATAGATATTTCGGAAAAATTTTCTATTGAAACGATTTTATATTGTGCATCACTTACAAAAACTAGTGAAACAAAAACATTAATAGCCGTAACATTAGATAATATTATTCAAGAAATGAAAGAAAATATTCTTCAGTGCAAAACTAAATTGGAATATGAAAACTGTATTGACAATTTAATCAATAGATATACACCTATCATAATAGGTGTATATAAACATTCGAGCAAGAAGACTGCAAAATTAATGTGGAATATTTTAAGTGAACATTGGCAAGATGCTTCAAATGAAACCATTAGACAACATATTCAATTAGTACATAAAAGAATGGAATATTTTCTAGAAAACAATAAAAAAGATACCTTTCTATTCAATAAACTTCAAATTAATGAAATTGCTAATTATTTACAAGGAAAAGCGAACATGCAACGAAAAGAAATTGAAATGGATAGACATAAATTTCTTTTAAAAACTAAAGTCGGTATTTTAGATTTATTAACAGGTCACATTAGTGCCACTGTTCCAGAATATTTTATGTCTAATAAAATTATTGACATAAATTTTACAAGATCTGAATTTAATTCTTTTTACGACGATAAAGAACTTTTGGAAATTTACAATGTAATTACATCTAAAGTTTTCTTTAGAAAGTTTTTAAAATATTCACTTACAGATATATCAGATGATTATTTCGATACAATTCGAATCGTTTCAGAAGAATTTGGAATTTATCATGAAAAAAAATATAAATATCTTGAAAGTATGTTACATTTTTATTGTCATCTTTGTAAGTACATGGCTTTTGATTATGATATGGTGATTTTTATGTTGTATGTTATATCAAGTATTTTTATAGCTACAAATTATTATAGAAGATTTTTTGTCTTTCAAGGAAATACTAAAAATGGTAAAAGTAAATTTTTTGAAATGATCAACAAAATATTTGGAAGTTATAGTCACTCAATTCGTAGCATTAATCTTCACACATCTAAAAATAATGCTGGACCTCAACCTGAATTAGCTACTTCTCTTCATTCATGTCGCTTTATTGCAGTGGAAGAACTTCATGGAAAAATTGATGAAAATTTCATAAAAGAGTTAACGGGTAATTCTCAGATCAGTTGTCGAAATTTGTATGAAACTAATGCTGGTGGAATACCAACAGCTAAAGTTTTTGCTTCGACAAATAATCCTCCTGAATGTACAGCTTCAGACGCTTTTCGTGATCGTGTTTTAGCAATACCATTTGTATCGTCTTTTTCAGAAGATGCACCTCTTTCTACTTCACAGCAAATAATAAATAATATTTATAAAATAGATTTAAGTGATGCAATTGTACAAAATTCATATAAAGGTATGTTTATTTTAGCTTTTTATAACTTGATAAAAAATTTTGATCACGAGACAGGTTTGTTAGATTTACCTGAAATTCCAGATGTAATGTTAGATTTTAAAGATGAATATTTAAGAATGACAGATATTTATGCTCAATTCAAACAGCACGTTGATGTTCAAATTTTGCAAAATACTAAAACATTATACAAAGATTTAGTTTCAGCAGTGCGAAAATTTTTAATTAGCACTAAAAGTCATCTAAATTTAGAAAGTTTGATTTTAAAACGTTTTGACGAAGAATTTTCAATTTACAAAGAAGAAATAACATTTACTGACGATGATTATAATGCACCACCTGATGATGATGATGATGATGAAGAAGATGAATATAATGACAATAATAATGATAATGATGAATCCTTAGAAGAAAATCCTAAAAAGAAGATTAAATTATCTACAATTTGTTATCAAAATGTATGTATAAGATTCATGCAAAATAAATTTTCTTCTTGAAATAAGTAAATGTTTATGAATGTTAAATGTTCAGATAATCGTAGCTATTATGATTTAGATATATTAAAAAATGCTACACGACCAATTGATCAATTATACCAATATATTATTTATCACAATAGTAATTTACCAAAATATCATAAACGAAATTCAGCTTTTAAACAGTTTAATAATATTACATTACAATTGGTTTTAGATTTTAAAGTTTCTGCAAAAGCACATATTGATCAATTACTGAATAACAAATTAGAATACGGAACTTTATATCATTTAGAAAAAGTTTTTAAATTTAATTCTTTGTATATTGAATATGAAAAATTTCCTTTAATCGAACCGAATGATAACATCATGGAAGAAATTAAAAATATAGCGATGAAATTTTTTCATGAAAATACAACATCCTATAATATAACATGTTTAGAATTATTATATTTTTTTGCTTTAATAGTGAATCCTACTTATAATTGGATTACTATAGATTATTTAAATAATGGTAATAAAAGTCATCAGTATATTATAAGCACAGAAACTTACTCTAAACAATGTACTATTTAAACAGCCATTAAAGAAGCAAATATAATTAAAGGCGATATCATTATTGTTAACATACATAATACATCAAGTGGTATGCGACAGTTTTGAATTTCTGGAGAGCATGTATATACAGTATTTTTCAGAGCGTCTCTTTCCTTTCGAACATATTTTTTATCCAAACTAGGTGGTTCTAAATAGATATATTTATTCTTTTTTGTTTTAGCTGGATAAATAAAACCATTTTCATCTCTTAAATAAAATGGTTTACCTTCTTTATTTTTTAGATAATAATTATTCCCTTTTGAATCTGTTGGGTATCGTTGCCGTCCTGAATTAAAACGAGCAATCAATATTTCACCATCTCTATCGATAGTAACGCTTAAATTTTTATATATTGGATAAAATTCATTTGATTCGAAATCTTTACAATAATAAAAATGACCATGTTTATCCTTAGCAAAAAAAGGTGGATATTTTGGGTAAACACCATTTGAAGCATAATCTTTTGCATAAATCTCATCATTTTCATTATTTTTAGCAAAAATTGGTTTTTTTTGCATGTTATATAAATAATATTCTGTATTGTTTTTCATTTTTGGATATTTCTCACTTCCAGAACTATCTGTTTCATAACTAGAAATACTACTATTTGATGAAAAACTTATTTTTTTAAGAAACATACTCTTTGTTTATTTTTCAAAAAGAGTTATATTATATAATAAAACATAAAAAGTAAATAAATAGTTAAATATATATAAATCCATAAAAAAATCAGACTTGTAATAAAATATATAAAATATTTAAAAGACATACTTGAATTAAATATATTTTTAATATTAATATTGTTTTTACCAAAAAATAATATTTTTATGTTAAAAAATATTTTTTTAAGAAGTGGGTAATAAATGTTGTTTTATTATCTCTTTAAAACCATGATTACTTAAAATTGAATGTGATAAAGCAGCTAAAATATCTTCTTCAACAACTGTTTCACCATCTACTATTTCTCCACGATAATTTACAATCCAATTCATCAAACAATTTATTAATTTGAAATATGTATAGCCCTGATAAGAAATACCAGATGAACTTATAAATCCATCAATTCCAACTTTTGCATGTAGTAAAAGTTCATTCACATCTAAACCTCTTAAAAATGAGGATGTAATATTATTTTTAAGTGAGATGTTTTTATTTTTAAAGCATTGTAATCCAACTGAACATAAACTCTGGTATAATTGATAAAATGTTCTGTCAGGATGTGCATTAATTTGAGCTGGTAAACACCCTGTTTTGTAATTTTTCATTATTCCTTCAAATTGTTCATAACTAAAACCTTTACATATTTTTTCCAAATTGTAAATTTCTTCTAATGAAATACTAAACATTTCATTTTGAAATAAATCTAAATAGAATTTTTGTAATTTTACAAAGCAGTCAAAACATGTTTTCGAACCGTATACTTCATATATTGTCAATAAAGTTTCAGGTAAATTTTTACTTTTATAAGGTAAAAAATCAATTTCATCGTATTTCAAATAATAAGCCACAAACATATCATAACTTGGATAAAGTTTCAATCCCATAGTAAAACTGTACATGTTATATTCACTATTAAGAATTGTTTCACATTCTGCTTGCGATTGCAAGTTTCTTAATACATATCCGGTAAATTCATCTCCGTCAAAATCAAAATTCATACCTTTTGAAGGTTCTAGTGGTATACCGAAACAATGATTAGGCCAGTGATCTTTTACTTTTAATGCTAAAAAATTTTCAGGTAAAAGAGATGGCATTCGATTTAAGATTAACCAATCCCCTTTTAATTTTAATTCTTTCTCCATAGATTCTGGGATAATAATTTCGTTTGGTTTTAAATCAGGTACTGGTACAATCATTGCTCGAACAGTTAATTCAGACCTTTTCGCTAGCGCAATTTTTCGAAAATAAGTATTTTTACCTTCTGATCTTCTACTTAAACTACCGTGATTTAAAAAAGCCATTTGTATTTTGTTATACATATAAATATCTTCTTCAGATCGCTTTCTTTTTTTTCTATTTCTTTTTTTAAGTTCAGTTTTTGTTATCTTTTTCAATACCATTTCGAAAACTAAAGTAGATTGCACTTGCCAATATACAGGATCAGGTAGAACAAGAAAATTTTGTTTATATTTCTTTTTAGATTTTTTAAGCTGATCTTTTAAATATTTTGATAAAAATTCGTGTCTCGGAGTATAAATAGCTATAGCTTGAACTATATATTCATTAGTTGGTTTCAAATAAAAATTTCCACAGCATGTTTGAAAATTGAATTTGAAAGGTATATTTTTCATACATTTGAAACATATTTTTGATGTTGCATTAAAATTCCGCCAACATTTTAAAAGATATAAAACTTCGTTAGGATCTTTATATTTTATTGGACAATCCTGAAATTTCAAAACAGAAATTTTATAGCTTGTTACAGACATATAAATTGTTAAAATCACATTTTCTTTTTTTCTTTATAACCAAAGATTTTTTGTCTTTTTATTTTTTTTTTTAAATAATTATTATTAAAGAAAGAAATAAAATAGAAAAATGGAAGATTATAAAAATTTAGTGCAAATGTTATTATTGAAAAAAAAATATCCTGTATTACTGAATAGTGTAATATTAGAATTATATTATAAAGAATTAGAAACAAAAGAAAACAGAATTACATATAATAAAAGTAATAATGATCCAGAAATTATATTTAATGAAATGAATAAACCATATGATATGATTTATTTAAAAAATATTGGAAATTATTTCAGTGTGCATAAAAAAAATTATGCTGATTTCCGCATGAACAAATTACCTTTGAAATGTAAAAGAATAAGATTTTATAAAAATGATGCAATAAATACAACTTTAAATCTGAATTGTATTACATTTGAAGAAGAACTTTACCATTTCATAAGATATTTGAATTATGACATTCCGAAAATAAAATCTCTACTAAATATAAATTTTATTCAATGTACTACATTTATTCCAATATCTTTAAAATTAAAAGTTTATAAATATAAAACAGAAAATATAGAAGGCATATATTCCAAGTTAAGTTGTTTTGGACCAAATGAAGATATTTTACAAGTACGTTTACTAGAAGGTCAACTTTCAAATTGTACACTAAATACACAAATAGTATCTTTAAGAGATCATTATCAATTCCTAGATTATTTAAATAATGTAAATTTTGACTTGCCACCTTTTGTACACAATTACAACTGTTATAATATACATTTTTCTACAAATTATAATTCCTATATACCTTTAGCATATAACCCTTTAGAAAATCCAATTATACATTAAAAATCTTTTAATATTTCAAATGTATAAGATAACGTTTATTTTCACTTTGATCATCATCATATTTCGCTAAACGTTTAGTAATTGGATTTTTATTTCTACATCTCTGTCGTATTTTTGTACAAATTGATGGTGGTATATTTAAATCGTTTAATTGACGTCCATCAGCTGATTTGAGTAATAAAATAGATTCATTTGGTTTTAACCGTGGTAAATCGTCTGGTAATTCATTTGTATAAGCATACAATTTCAATTTCGGTCTTTGCTTATTTGAGACCGGTCTTGGTAAATTTTCACGAATTGGTGAATTTTCACGACTTGGTGAATTTTCACGACTTCCAATGGGTGAATTTTCAATATTTCTAATTGGACTTGCTGGTCGAGAAACTGGACGTACAGATTCAGGATTATTCATGTACCATAGTTTTTCATTGAAATAAGGTTTTAAATGCTTATACTTTTTTAATATATCAATTTTCATTTTTTCATCTATGCGCCTAAAATATCGATCTATAACTCTTTTCATATCTTTTTGATCAAAATAATGATGCAAATCTTTTAAATTAAACCATTTACCTTTACTAGGTAAAACATATTGACTCGGTTTAATGTTATGTTCTCTTACTAAAACATAAGTAAAATATTCAGTTAAAACATTTTTAAATATTTTCGGGCGTTTCATTTCTATTTAAAGGCTTTATTATATAATTTTTTCTTAAATTAAAAAAAACGTTTAATAATTCATACATTTATGAAATTATAAAATTTAGTTTGTGCCATATTTTATTCGACCATGTAAATAGAGTTTATGAAAACTGCTTTTCTTAAAGTATTCGTGACTACTGTATGATGCTGTATCATATTTTTCAAAACTTTCTATGTGTGTCAAAGCATGATTTACTGCAATAAATAATAAATACCAACATGATGACAATTTGTAATAATCAGCTGGTTGTAAATTTAAAAAATTACGATTTGATAAATTTATAACACCTCTATCTAAATCATAATGTAATGGGTTATTGGTATAACATAATGATATATATAAATTATGCAACTTTTTAAATAATGGCACATTAAATACAATATACATAGGTATAGTCATATCATCACTTTGTAAATCAAAAAAAATTGAAATAATTTCTTTTAAAGTATTTGGTTTTTCACAGTAAACAAATATTGGCAAATATTGCGATAATTTTTGTATTGGATAATTATGTGTTTTATTTAAAATGGGTATCCATTTTTCAATTAATATATGATATGTTTTAATTAAAGTTCCATTATAAGAACTTAAAATATTTGCACAAGCTAACCAAGATTGTTCCCATATTTCAATTTTTGATGAAACTGGAGGTTGAAGAATTTCTTTTCCTTCGTCAATTTTATCAACATGCCTATATGAATGTTGTCGCATCGATTTCATTTTTTTTCTTTATTAACACACTTTAATTTAAATAATTGTAATTAAACTCGTCTGCTATATTTCACAATCATTATAATTTTTTTAAAATTTAAATAACAATTTTTTCACTTGTCATAACAATGATATTTTATGTATTTAATTAATTTCTGTTTGTGTTATTAAGTGTAATTTAAGGTTATTAGGCAAAAAACTTAAATTATATTCAATAAATGTGTTTCATGAGTCATTATATTTAAATTATTATTAGATGATAACTTAAATTAGTTGAACATCTCATGTTAAAAACGTAAATTATATTATGTTTATTTTCAAATTCAAATTCTAATTTCACTTTTTTGAACATTTTTACCATCTAATTTAACTAATGATGTTAAGTTTTTTGTCAAAACCATAAATAATGGATTTAATTAAAAATTAGTTTTTACGCTAGCTATTTTTTACATAAATTAATATTACTAATTTAATATTTTAACACATAATCATCTAATGTATATTAAGTTGCCAAGTGTACTTATCTTGCCTGAGTAATTCTAATTTAATAAAATACTATAAAATTCTTAAATTAGAAATAAATATCATTGCATTTAATTTACCTTTTTAACAATTTAAACAATATTAGTTTTTTTTACGTGTGAAGTTTGTTCGGAGAATTACTACGAAATAAGGTTTGTGTAAATTAGATTATTTTACTATTTAAACTAATTTAAATATTTCACAAAATGTTACATTAGAGGAAAAACTATCATAACTAATTTACATTTTTATGCAATTTAAACAACATTAGTTTTTTTACGTGTGAATTTTGTTCGGAGAATTACTACAAAATAGGGTTTGTGTAAATTAGATGTTTTTATCCTTTAAATAATTTACATATTTCCACAAAATGTTAAATTATATTAAAACTACCGTAAATAATTTTAATTTAAAAATTATTTTTTTTTGAATCTATACATTTTACATAAATTAGAATTACTAATTTAATATTTTAACATATAACATTCTAATGTGCATTAATTTGTCAAGTATGTTGAAATAGCATTATTTTTTCTAATTTAATAAAAAACTATAAAATTGTTAAATTAGACATAAATATCGTTGCATTTAATTTACATTTTTCCACTATTTAAACTACATTAGATTTTTTTAAGTGTTGGGTTTGTTTGGAGAATTACTACGAAATAGGGTTTGTGTAAATTAGATTTGTTTACTCTTTAAACTAATTTAAATATTTTCACCAAATGTTAAATTAGATGTAAAACCATCATAAATAATTTACATTTTTTATGCAGTTTCAACCACATTAGTTTTTTTACACATGAATTTTGTTCGGAGAATTACTACGAAATAGGGTTTGTGTAAATTAGATTTGTTTGTCCTTTAACTAATTTAAATATTTACACAAAATGTTAAATTATATTAAAAATACCATAAATAATTTTCATTAAATAATTAGTTTTTTTAAATCTATATTTTTACAAAAATTAGAATTACGAATTTAATATTTTAACACATAATAATCTAATGTATATTAAGATGCCATGTGTATTTAACAGGCATTAGACTTCTAATTTAATAAAAAACTATAAAATTCTTAAATTAGAAATAAATATAGTTGCATTTAATTTACATTTCCCACAATTTAAACCACATTAGATTTTTTTACATGTGGAGTTTGTTTGGAGAATTAATACAAAATAGGGTTTATTTAAATTAGATTTCTTTATCCTGTTAACTAATGTAAATGTTTTCACGAAATATTAAATTAGATGTAAAACTATCATAAATAATTTATATTTTTTACAAAAAAATTATCTTATAGATCTTTTCTAAAAAGTATATTTTAAAAATTTATAAATTTAACTTTTATTTGAAATGAAAAAGTTTTTATATTGTTGATCAATACAGTAAGGTTTATTATCTAAATGAATTAGATAATCATTCGAATCACAAACACAATTCCAATTTTCTAAACTATAATTAAACGTTCCTTTATTACAAACATCAAACCTTTTCTGAGAACAATCAGGACCACCAAAAAATTCTGGTTTAGTGCATAAACATTCCCAATATGGCATGAAATTAAAATGTGTTAAAACAATAATACCTCCAGTATCTTTATTACATTTAATATTTATATTTCCTCGTAACTGACAAATGTTATTTTTACATTCATATTTATCATCTGTACACAAAAAGTCACATGAATCTATACATTTTACTTTTTTTGTTGAACAATCTTGCTTTATCATTCGATCCAATTTCAATTTAAAATCTTTTGATTTTACACTTTTCGGAAAAAATAAAAATAAAAATCCCAATATAATAAAAATAATATAAATAATAAATAACATCTTTATTGGACGTCATTTGTTGAACACGCCTATGTGACACGCCCACATGATACGCCTACATTTTTTTTGTTAATTTTACAGTATATATAGAGATTTTTTAATCTGAAAATTTTGTTCTCTCTCTACAATGGAG
The DNA here is from genome assembly GCA_963930645.1 of Salticus scenicus. Classification (NCBI taxonomy): domain Eukaryota; kingdom Metazoa; phylum Arthropoda; class Arachnida; order Araneae; family Salticidae; genus Salticus; species Salticus scenicus. Next base: position 84,847,220 of record OZ005654.1, on the reverse strand, counting down.
GTTTATGAAGCAGTGATAGATCCCTATAGGCTTGTGATAAAGCAACAATTAAATACATTTTTCTCAATGATGGAATTGGAAGGTGTAAAATATATTGTTTTTTGGTTTAATAATCAAATGTGTACAGAACTTTACAAACATCAAGATAAACCTCACTCATATAAAAGATGGTGTGATTTTGCAATGAATCAACAGAAAGAAAGTCTTTATACTTTTAAAAAAGTTGAAAAGAGACTTTCTAAAGGGAAAGTTGAAAAACGGATAAACGCAGATCTTAGAGAATTTTGCATATGGAAAAACTATTATCTTGTCAAAAAGTTCTTTACTTTTGGACTTGTTACTGTTGGTGAGAATATGTACCACATATTCACAACGGTAGAAAAATCTTTAGATTTTTTTTATCCGAAGGAAAAACTTGAAGAACCCGACAGTTTTTTCTCATCAAAATTTGAATATAAATTTGACAAAGTAACATTAGAATCGAATAGGACTATGGTGATTCCTCCCGGAGTACAGTATATTGTAATTGCACCCCATCCAGCATTATTTTACTGGTGTGTTATGAATGAACATCCATTAAAACAAAAAGACGAAGAAATGTCTTTATTATCATAGTGTATTTATTTTGTAGTAATAAAATTTTATTTTAATTTTGTTTTCGATTTTTAATTTGTTTTAATTTTGTTTAATGTTTTTTTTATAACTATTATTTCCAACAGTAGTCATTTTGCAAATTAAGAATATTTGAAGGTCTCAAATTATCAGCAAGATTACTTTTATGTATTGAACGATTATCTTGCACAGTGCGTTTATTTATAGTTCTTATTTTTAATTGATAAAGATTATTAGTTCCTATTGTTTCACCTGCAATAACCAATGGCATAGGGTGTATTATTTCATGTGTAGTTATAAAACCTATACCTTGTTTATACACTAAATTAGTATAACACGTTATTCCAATACCGTCAAGAATATTTGGTAACTTATGTTCATCTGTTAAACAATTAAATATCATAAATTTCATAAAGTTTGTAAAAGTATCAATGGATATTATTGTATCAGAAGATGTAGATAGAATTTTTATTTTTTTAAATAATTTATTATAATCCTCTGTATCTATGATTGAATTTAACTCTTGAAATCGGGTTTGGATTTCTACAAGAAGGCTTTTATTTGACTCTTCAGAATTTTTCATTAAATTTATAGTTTCTTCCTTTGTTTTTGAAGTATCAGCAATATCCTTTTTTATATAAAATAAATTTCTAATAACTTCCATTTGATAACGAGCTTCGACAGGAGTGTGTTTTTCCAACGCTAACAAATTTTGTAAGTAAGTCGCCATACGAGGATTCATTTTATAATTAAAATATTCAGCTGTAGTATCTATTAAACTTAAATGTTGATCAATAAATGCACGTTCAGGAAATACAACAGTATTTGCTTCAAAACTAAATGAATTATCTATAATCAAATAAGGTCCAATGAAATATTCGACTGATTCTTTTTCCATTGGTTGTATTTGTACTTTACATCCAAAAACACTTGATAAATGATATGGACAAATAACATCTCTAAAAGTTTCTGTTGAATCATTCATGCAAGTTTTAGAATTACAAGAAAAAATACATCTACCAGAATGTTTTAATACCATACTTATTTTATGATTATTTCAATATAATTATTAAAAAAAGAATTATTAAAAGAAAGTAATGGTAAAAAAAATTTCAATTCCAAAGAAAATCAAAAACATTTATAATAAAACACCTAATGTTAAACCTGATTTCAAATCTTTAAATTCTAAAAGTTTACCTAAAACTGATGGTGAATTAAAAATACAAATAGACAGTATTAAAAACAAATCATTAAAAAAACGATTGTTAAATTCAAAATTATTATGGATAGGTGGTACTGCAATGGGTTTATCTGCTGTATATGTTGATCAATATATCAAAGGTAATACAGGATGTTTTTTAATATCCAAAAATAATACGTGTAAAATTACACAGTTAAGTTGTTGTAATCCTTATAATTCAAACTACATTGAAAATTGCAGTGATGAAATTATTCAACGTCTAAATATTGATCCACATGCTTGTAGAAACTATAACCCAATGAATAATTCCAGTTGTTGTGAAATGTGTGATTGTAAACATTATCCTTGTGAATTTGGTGAAGAAATGAAATGTCACAAAGCCACTATTGGTGAAGCACTCACCTATTTCACAGAAAATATGACATCAACTGTGAGTGATACATTTTATAATATTTTAACATCTTCTGGTGTTCTTAAAGTTATCACAATAACTTTTTTTACAATACTAATTGGGTTAATAATATATAAAACAATTTAAAATAAAATAAGCAAATAATGTACGATTTGCAAAAATTAGAAAATTCTTTTCTTCCTACCGATAAATTGATTCATGAATATCGACTCAGTCTTTTAGGAATTAATAAACATAAACTTTATACAAAGTATAACTCAAATAAAATTTTATTTCACAGTTTTATTACATTATCTTTTATTCAAGATCCTGAAGTAAGAAAAAGTGTTCAATTATACATATCACGTATATTGACATTTAAGGAAGAATATGGATATTTGTATCATTTAAATAATCAGAAATTGATTATGCCTCTACATTTACAATTTAATGCAGATTTAATTTTCGAACCAGAAAAACATGTAGAAATTAAAAATGAATTAGACACTTTAGCAAAACAGTTTGGTTGTCCAAATAAAAATAATAAATTTTTTGAAATAACAATAATTGAAATATTATATTTTTTAACAATTTTAATGAATCCACATTTAAATTGGATTACAGTTGATTATATATTGCGAGGAAACAGAGCCCATGATTATCTAATTTCATTCAAAAATCGTATAATACCAAAGACTTGGCCTACATTTTGATAAGTTATTCAACATCATTTTTTATCGAATAAATTTTCTTCATCATACATTTTGAACAATAGCCTTTTATGAGTAATTTTCCATTTTTCGTGTACCTGCATTCTAAATTTTCAAATTTAGTCTGTTTCTCACAACGACGGCAAAAAGTTTGTATGTTTACTATATCATCATAATCCATGTTGTTTTAAAAAGGTTTATTAGTTATTATATATTTGAATGGTATGAAATAGACACTTTTATAGTAACTTTTTGTACTTTATTTATTTTTTAATATATATTTACACATACTTTATCTTTAATAATAATAAATAATAATAATAAATAATAATAATAAATAATAATAATAAATAATAATAATAATAAAAAATAATAAAATAATAAAATAATAAAAAATAATAAAAAATAAAAAATAATAAAATATAAAAAATAATAAAATAATAAAAAATAATAAATAATAATAATAAATAATAATAATAAATAATAATAAATAATAAAAAATAATAAAAAATAATAAAAAATAATAAAAAATAATAATAATAATAAATAATAAAAAATAATAAAAAAATAACAAAACAAAAAATATAATTAAGTGATTTTTATGTCTTATGAAAAAGCTTTACTATCATTCTTTGGTCCAGGTTATAGACAATATATACCATTAATTAATAATATCAACTTATATTGTATTTTCATAATAACATTAATTTTGTGTTGTTTAATCTATACATTACATCATTTTCAAGAAGAGTGTGAAAACTCATTTATTAAAAGAGTAAAATCTTTACGCATGAAAAATATATAATAACATGAATATAAATAAAATTACTGAGAATATTTTAAGAAATTACGATGAAACTGTCGAAAATTTTATTCGAGTTTTACAGGAAATAGAGTGTGATTTAATTTATGATGGGAATGGATTTAAAGATGCTATTTTACACAGAAAAGTATATTCTTGTTCTATTCGATTACGATTGAAAAAAAATAAAATATTAAGTACAATATTTCCTATTATGATTGGTTCAAAATTAGATATTGGTATTCGAAAACTTAATCTTACAGAATTTAAATCTTTAAAAAATATCCCAAATATCTTAGAGTATTGGAAAGATGAAGAAAAAGAATTTGAAAAACCCGATATTGCTATTACTTGTTTCCTTATAAATGGTATTTTAAAACAAATCCCATTTTATATTACAAATGATACTAGTAACATACACATTGTAAAACAGAATATCATTAGAGTCTACCGATATGATTCAGATGAAAAAGGTAAACAATTATCTATGTATTTTGATTCAGTAGATGATTATAAACGTGGTGATTTAATCATAAAATTAAACAATGGAAAATCTTTAAAATTATCCCAAAATGAAGATATTTTTAAAGAAGTTAATGATTTTTTTGAATGTCCTTATAATGTTAAAATAAAAGTTTACTTTAAAAATATCTATTCTCGCGGTTTTGCAATTGACGATATTGACAATAAAATAATAATAAGTCCAGGTTTTTTGTTTTACAAACTGTTTAAAAAAACTTTATTTGTACCATTGAAAAATAAAGATTATCCTTTAATACGCAAGAAACATGTAATTGTAGTGAAGTCTATAGAAAATGGAGATTTATTGCACATCATCTCCAAAAAAACAATTTTTCACAAAGAAATAAATTTAAAAAATAAAATGGTAAACCATAGTAGTAAAATTGAAGTTCAAAGAGAAATTGGCGAAAATGATGAAATATTTATGGAAAAAAAAACAACATGTTACCGAGATGTCAATTGTCAAATTTACCCTTACTTTCCTTATCTATGCCATTCAGCTCAAATTATTATGTCTGAAAAAGTAAGAACTTTATCTGTATTATCTTTCAATGACAGTTATAGTGGTTTTCTTTGCATATATGGTACTAGCGAAGGAAAAAACGCTGGTCGAACTATGACTTTAGCAAAAGATACCTTTGTTTCTACTCAACAAAATCTAAATGAGATATATGAAATATTAAATTTAGAAGAAGGTTCTGATGCGTTCTATGTTATAATAAATTCTGCTTGCATAGAAGTTAAAAAATCATGTTTTGAAAACGTAAATTTATTAAAATTAAAACATCATTTTAAATATATAGAATGTTATCAAGTGGATAAATTTAAACATATAAATTACAAAATTGGATTACTTTATAAAAAGTTAGAAGATAATGTATGGGTAACATCAAAAGAATTACATTTTTGGATGAATATGCTGTATGGTTTCACAAATAAAGACGAACTATTAAAACTTAAAGGTAATGATTTCATTATTGGTTACAGTACTGATATTATAAAATATCATCAGCATAATGTATATCCAAAAAATATACTAACTCTTAATACTTTAAAAAATGCAATTTTATCATATACACCTGACTACAGTTTATATTTTCTAGAAACAGTTAGCGCTTATTCTAAACGTACTGTTAAACATAAAGCAATTCTAGAACCAGAAAATAAATTATCAGAATATTATACAATGTACACACCAAAGTTAAATTTAATGTATGCGTGTTTCAAAGGATCTAATCAAGAAGATTGTATTGTTGTTCATGACAATGTAGAGGCATTTGATTGTTATCGTTTATATACTGTAAAACTCAAATTTAAAAATACAGCTACGAAATATTTCCATCCAGTAACTGGACCTTGTGATCCAGCAGCACGACGTAGTTTTTTAGGAACAATTGTATGTCCTACAAATGAAATTGTTATAATATCTCAGACTATGCATTTAATTCTAAAACATATTAATAAAAATATAGTTCAATTAACTTTTACAAAACCAAATTTTCAAGTGTTAGAATGGCATATTTCCGATTCATTTTTATTCGTTTGTATATCCTCTTTTCACAAGTTTAGCTTTGGTGATAAACTTTGTAATTTTCATGGACAAAAAGGTGTAGCAACAATATTTAAATCTTTACCAAGATCTATATCTATGCCAGTAGATTTAATCGTAAATGTTTACGCTTTGATTTCTCGCAATACAATGGGCCCAATTATAGAAACTAAAGATTTAGGTGGGAAAGATTATGATGACATGATAAACAGCGATGGTAAACCAGTTAAAGGTAAAACCCTAATTGGTCCTATACATTATTATCCAATAAATTACTGGAGTATAGAACATAAATATACTGCAAATAAAGATACCACAAAAGATAAAATTACAGGTCACCCTGTCAAAGGAAGAAGTCGAAAAGGTGGTATGCGCGCTGGAGGAATGGAAATTTTTAATGGTTTTATTGGTAACGGTTTAGCTGCATCCTTCGAAGAAAAAGCACTTGAACATAGTGATCGAATTATTCTAAATGATATTGCTATACCAAAAGCACTTAAACTAATTAAAGATGAGGCAGCATGTCATAAAATTAATTTTGAATATATAACCGAAGATTACATTAAACTTTTATCAAACCAAAAAGTAGAAACAACTAAGAAAAGAAAATTTCAAGATATTAATAATAAAAATAATAATAATGAAGAAATAAAAAAAATAAAATAACAATATTTATAATGATAATTTATATTTAATTAAAATAAGAATGAACTTCCAACAATATGCAAACTATTATAGAACTTTTCATGGAGCAACTGAGATAGATATAATTAAAAATTGTATAGTTTATAAATTAGAAAAAATATCTTGGGAAAAGTCTATCATTTTAAAATTGAAAAATTTTGAAAAAGCTTATGATGATTCCGAAAAGAAAACAGAAAATATAAAACCATTATCTAAAAGTATTATGAAACATTTAAAATTAGAAACGCCTTGTACAGTATTTTTAACTGATGATTCCTTTTCAATATTATATGGTAATACTAGTCTAGTTTATCCAAACTCAAATGGATCTATACTTGTTGTTGCAACGCAATATTTTATCAATGATACAAAAGTCTTTCAAAAATTTATGTCACAATTGAATTCAGAGTGTGTTAGTGAAAATATATATTATTATAAAAGTGCTGTAGTTTTTGTTGATGAATTTGACATACCTTATCCTGGATGTAATTATTTTAGTCATAAAAATACAAAAAATGCAATGGGTAGAATTTGTTTTATTATTGATCAACAAGATAGTTTTAGGATTAAAGATTTTATTGATGATTTAGAAAATGTAAATAATATTAATTATAAAACAACCCAAACAAAATGCATTGATGCTCCCATTTCAAATTTTATTGATCCAATTCCAGTCGATGAAATTTATATACCTACAACTCATTATGACTATACAAACATTATTGTTAAAAACTTATGTTATAAAAATCCAAATTTTATTATACAAGATATATTAAATTCTTGTTATATTAACAAGGATATCGGAATTGTAATCGAATATCCAATTTGTTTATCATATGTATCTTTAACTAATACAAATTTTCCACGTCGTTATTATTGTTTTGCTATCAATTGTCACAAACCAAATGTATTTTTACATGTACCATCACCATATGATAGGTTTTATCAATATAACAACGGAATAAAAGATATTAACTGGACTTCTCTCTATTATGATCCAGTTTCACACAATAATCCAGAAACCATAATAGATGTTATAATTGATACTAATACAATAGGTCATGTTTATAAAGATACATTTTTCTGTCTAAGTCATCCTAAACTTTCAAAGGTAACAAATATTCGAAATAGAAATACAAGATTCTTATTAAACACTTTATCTTTTAATCTTGAAAACGATAACGACTTTAACGTAGTTTATATGCATAGATTTGATACAGATTTTATCATTTATTGTGTTAAGCACAGAAATATACCTTACGAGATGTTTTGTTTAGAAAAGTCAAATATTTATATAAATAACTACAAAATCAATCAATTACCTTATTTGGTTCATAATTGGGCCACACTCGTGCTAAACAATCAAAACAGAGCTGAAATTAATTATGGTGATTTACATTTTATAAAATTAATGTATATTTTAGCTAGGCACAATATATGTTTTAGTACTCGTGAAAATAATGAAACACGAGACATAATCTATGAAAAAAAGAAAAACATCATTTTCCAAGCAGAAAAAAATGCTATTAGTTTTATAAATAGTATGCGATTGGATATGATGAAAAATGAAAATTTAGAAAAAGAAGAAAATAACAGCTGTATATTATCATAGTTTATTTATATTAAATATTACTATATCAAAGTTTTGATAAATAAAATAAAAAGTCTATTTTTTAAATTAACATTAAACTAAAAAAATGTTTTGCTGTTATTTCAAACAGCAAAAGAAATGGGAAAAACAAAAGGAAATTAACACAATTTTCAATCATGATTATGAAATGCATTCATACAGATGAAGTTAAAATCATAAAATATAAATATGAATTGTAAACATTATAAAATCAAAAAATGTGAAAAACTAAAATTTTGAAATCTAAGAATTCCAAATGTATAATCTGGAAATAAATATTATAAATTTTGTAATAATAAAAAAAAAAAAAAAAAAAAAAAAAAAAAAAACGAGTGAGAGTATATATAGCTTGAAAAGCTTGCTGATTTACTCATTCAACATCAACCATGTCTCTGCTCTATCAAGTAAACTCATTTTATCTCGTACGTGAACCTGAAGGTAAAATTTTCATCCGCACTAAAGAAATTGGTCATCATCTCGGATATGCATCAAAACGAAATAGTATCAAAGTGAAAAAAAATATTAGAATTAAATATGAATGTAAACGTTTATTCGATTTTCATATAAATAATACGAAAATACCCAAAAACTCACTTTTTTTAGAATACGATGGAATTTTGAAAATGATCGACACTTCATTCAGTATGAAGGCTGATAAATTAAAACTGAAAAATTTATTGGAGTTAACATTGAAAGCTGTTCAGAAGATTCCAGTATCCTCAACATTACCAAATGCAAATCCTGATCAACGTGTAACCGTGATATTCGTTAAGGAAAATAAACCAACTCCATCAATTGCAATCCAGTCAAATGGCACTCAAAATAACATGAATGATCAGTCAAAGAATGAAATGATTGGAGATGTGTCATCAAATGCTAATGTGAATCCTGGTTATAAGATATTACAGATTATAAAAAAACTACAAGAAAGAAATGTGACCGTTCTTCAAAAACCAAATTTACAAATTATTCAAAAATTACATGAACGGAATGTAGTTATAACTCCAAATCAAAGAGACGATTATGTGAAATCAAATTAGAATGTATTTATTTTCTTTTTAACTGAATCATTTTTAACATTGCTGTTTTCTCTAAATTATATACATAATTTATGTACATGTCAATTATATTTCAATAAAACAATTATGCAAATCTATATTTCAATTTCATTTATTGTATTTTTCATTAACTGTTGAATTTCAACATTTTTTACATAAGATTTCAATAAAATGACTACTTTTACTGGGCAATTTTGAAAAGTTAGATAAATATTTCTTATACAATGAATATGAAATGGTCTTTCTCCTCCAACTTTCAAATTATCAATGTAGCTTTATATTGTCATGCCAATTGCGTTTTTTATAAGAATTCATACTCATAAAAACTCTTTTAAATTTAAATTATATGATTTTAGTTTTATATTTTTTTACATTACATAATTTTACATTTAATAACAACTTTTAATATTTTTTATACATTTCATAATAACTTTTAATATTTTTTTTACATTTAATAATAACAATTAATAATAACTTTTAATATTTTTTTACATTTAATAATAACAATTAATAATAACTTTTAATATTTTTTTACATTTAATAATAACAATTAATAATAACTTTTAATATTTTTTTACATTTAATAATAACAATTAATAATAACTTTTAATATTTTTTTAATTTAATATTTTTTTACGTTTAATAATTACATTTAATAATTAAGAATTCATAATTATATTTCATAATTTATATATTATAAAATTTTTTATTTCTTCTTTATTTAAAATGGTCTTAATATTGTTTATGTTGATTGAACATTAATTAAGATATATAAAATAGAAATATAAAAAATAGAATAGAGTAAATAAGAATAAAGACAATGTTTGTCACATATTTAGAAAAAGAAGGATTTTTATGCCACGATAAAAATGAAATTGATATTGGTGAAAACAGACAATTATTTTGTAAAATTTGTAAAAGATTGATTATAGATGTCAATAAACATTTAACTGATGAAACTTTACCAATGCTGTCATCTTTTTTAGCTAAACATTATGCAACATGGACTGGCGATGTGCATGTACCGTGTAGAATTGTAATCAACCAAATTCCAGGAATAGAACCATGTTATGTTAAAATTAGTTATTTAAATTTATTAAATACAATTCAACTCTTGGGAACAGCTAACCAAGAATTTATCTTATGTAAAAATCATCAATTTGATGTTAAAGCTACTTTAAAAAATAAAATATTAGAAAATTTTATGAATAATTATATGAGTATGGTTAATAGTATACAAATAGAAGACAATAAAGATTTGGAGGAAATATTAAAATTTGCATTGCAACAAATGAAAGAAAATTTTAATACTAGTAATTATAACATTTTTAAATATTACATGGATGTAATTTGTCCATATGTAAAAACATTAGATTCTACTGTTCGAGTAGAATCTATAAATACTGAATGTCCAGGTGAATTTTTTGTACACTTGTCAAAAAATGCTACTCATATTCGCTCTTATTTTGGAAAATATTGTTTGCCATTTGATATGCTTTACGTTATGATATATTGTTTTGCATGTCACGAAAATTTAAATGTTGTCATAAATTTTGTATTAGATTTAATTGCAAGAATATGTAATAAGTATTTTGATGAACCTGTAAAATATCACCATTTGTGTAAAAAAATATTAGATAGTCAGGTGTGTCCTACAAAAAATACAGAATTACATTATTTAATAAAAAATATAAGAGAAAGTAAAAATATTGCAGAAATGTTTAATGAAAAATTTTATAACAACTTTGCAGAATTACAACAATTAATATCGACACATTTTAACAAAGCAGTTTCAACACCCTCTGAGATGATAACAAAATTTGCTTTTTCTCAAAGTTTTCCTTTCATCATATTTCCTGACAGTTCAAATTATTATGGTTTTGTATGTATGATTGGTTATGGTACAAGTAAAATAAATTTTAAAAAAGGAACTTTTGAACCACACACTTGTGAAAATGCTAAAGCAATTATGAATTTTATAGAAAAATATATTAACAAAATGCGAAATTTTGCAAATGGTTATATGAAAGTTTCTCAAATTAAAGATATGCTTAATTCTGGTGTATTAAAAAATGAGATCCTCGAATCAATTCAAAATATCAATGAACTCGATGATGATTATATGTTAGATACAGGAGGTCCTACTGTAGAATTTTGGACTTTGGAAGTTTTTAAATTATTCTTAAGTATTTATCAAGAAATAAAGAAAGATCTGTTCACTTTTTTCAATTTGTTATTACACTAATATTTAGTAATACCCCCTTCTATATCACAAACACGTTTTAATCGTTTTGGCATTGAATGAACTAAACTTTTTATATAGTCTTTATCTGATACGAGTTTGTCGAACGTATTTTTAACAAGCTGCCATAAATGTTCTTTTTTATCAGGTTTTCTATTTTGCATTAAATATTCCATTCTACTCCATAGATTTTCAATAGGATTCAAATCGGGTGAATATGCTGGCCATTTTAACACAGTAATGTTATGGTTTTCTAACCACGTTTTAACTTTTTTAGCATTATGAATAGGAGAATTATCTTGTACTAAAATAAAATCTTCAGTCAGAAAATATTGTTTTAATATTTTTAAATAATAATGCTGGTTTAAATGTTTATCTGTAATTAAATGGATATGATTCATCATTCCAATACAACCCCAAATTGGTACACTAAATCGACTTGAAGTTTGACGTTCATTTATAACAGATTCGTGCATTCGAGTTATTTTATCTTTATTTTTATCCCAACGACTCAGTTTTGGTCTCCATACTCTTGTAGAACCCATTCCATATGACTGAAAAACTTTTTCATCTACAAAGCATACTTTTTCCCATTTTTCAGGAGTCCAATGCATATATCTGTAAGCAAATTCAAGTCTTTTTACTTTACGACTTTCTGTTAAAAGTGTTTTTACTGGAGCACAAAAATTTTTCAAACCATGTTCTTTTAGTCTATTTCGAACAGTTTGTGGTGATAAATTTAATTTTAGATCTCGATTTATATTTGTAGCAGCTATAAAAGGATTTTGTGTACATAATGTGTATATGTCCTTATCTTGTTTTTTTGTAGTTTTACGTTTCCGCCCTGTTCTTTTCAGAGGATTTATATTACCTTGACGATTAATCCATAAATTAACTGTAGCTGGAGATACATAAACAAGTTTAGCAATTTCTCTTTGAGTGTAACCTTCATTATATAATTTTAAAATTTCCTCTCTTGTTTTTTTATCTGTATATCTTACCTTATTCATTTTTTTCTTTAGGAATTTTTTTAACTAATAAATAAATAAATTATTCTTATTTATAATTTTTTTACTGTAAAAGTATATAAATATTTCACTTGTGTATGAAACAGTAGTTTAAACAATGGCTAAAACAAATGCTTTTGCATTATCTTATGGTCTTATTGTTATTACAAAAGATAAAAAAATTGTAATTATTCAACGTAAAATACCATATTGTATTCAAGATTTCTTAATGAGAAATAGATCTTATAGTATAAATAACTATCAAGATGTGTTTATAAAAAAATCTTTTAAAAAACTTAACTTAAATATGAAGTTTGATTACCTACGATTTTTATGTGGTTCAGAGTTTGAAGACCAATTTGATCTTCCACATGGTCAAATGGAATTAAATGCAGCTACAGTGAAGCGAATTATTAAAATAACAAATAATGATTTGAATAGAAACTACTTCAAATATTATGCATTTATGACGGCTTTTCGTGAATTTAAAGAAGAAACTGGATTTACTTTTAAAGTAAATGGAAACATTGCTGATTTACCAGTTCAAACGATTGAATTTGTAGGTCTGGATAACTTTACCTACAAACAAACTTATTTCATAATAACAGTTGACAAACTTGAAAAGTGCAACAATATTAAAGGAGATCATTTTTATGAACCTATAATCATTGATATAACCAAAGCAGTCGAATTATTCAAGAATCAACAAAAAGTAAAATGTGATGGAAAAGATAAAATTTTATCACAATTGATTTAAAATTCAATAAATAGTAAAATTTGATGGATTAAAATTTACAATCTAATGTAAATTTGCATTCTTCTTTCGATGCCATAACATTACATTTTTGATATTCTGCATTTTTCTTTTCAAAAAAGTTTGTTTTACCTTCCAAGCTAATATTATCCATAAATTCAAAAGGATTTTTCGAGAAATAATATTTTTCCATTTCAAGTTCTACTAATAAACGATCAGCAACATATTTAATATATTCTCCCATCAATTTATTATTCATACCAATTAAATTTACTGGTAATGCATCTGATAGAAATTCTATTTCTAAATCCACAGCTTCTGTAAAAATGCTTATTATTTGCGATTTTTTTGGTTTAATTTTTAAATATTTAAATAATAAACAAGCAAAATCAGTATGTAAACCTTCGTCTCTACTAATTAATTCATTGCTGAATGTTAAACCAGGTAATAACCCCCTCTTTTTAAACCAATATATTGCAGCAAAAGATCCTGAGAAAAAAATACCTTCTACAACTGCAAAAGCTAAAAGACGATCAGCAAAGTTATTATTTTTATCATGTATCCATTTCAAAGCCCAATTTGCTTTTTTACAAACACATGGAATTGTTTTCATAGCATCAAATAATTTTTGCTTTTGTATCTCATCTTTGATATAAGTATCAATTAGTAAACTATACATTTCTGAATGAATATTTTCAATCATTATTTGAAAACCATAAAAACATCGAATTTCTGGAATTTGAACTTCAGAATATAAATTTTCAACTAAATTTTCATTTACAATACCATCACTGGCAGCAAAAAAAGCTAAAATATAAGAAATAAAATGTTTTTCATTTTCACTCAAAGTATTCCAGTCCTGTAAATCTTTTGATAAATCTACTTCTTCAACCGTCCAAAATGAAGCTACTGCTTTTTTATACATTTCCCAAACATCCAAATATTTTATTGGATAAAGTGTAAAACGATTTAGACTTGTATCTAATAAAGGTTCATTCATGTTTGTAATATATTTTTGTGTCTCAAATATATATAGTTATAAATTTTTTTAAATATAATATAAAAATTATTAAATAAAATATCTCACAAAAAAAAAAAATAAATTTTTTTATTAAATCATATTTTTTATTACAATTTTTTTTTTTAAAATAATAATAAAACATTAAATAAACAATAAAAAAGATCAAAATAAATTATATTTTCATTATATTTTTTAAAAAAATTAATAACAAAAGATCAAATAAACAATAAAAAGATCAAAATAAATCATATTTTCATTACATTAAAAATTATTTAAAATCAAATTGTTTACAATTTTAAAAGCACCATTTAGCTGTATATCCCAAAATCATAAGAGTATCATATTTATCATCATCATGTTTCTTAATTCTTTCTTCCATTCCTGGTATTTTAAATTGCGGAATTTCCTCCCAAACTTCATATATTGCTCTTTTATGATGTCCGAGATCATCCAAATAATATTTAACAGAATTTAAATTCTCAAGTTCTTTTCTAATAAATTTATCACAAGTACCATTTTTATACATTTTGAATAATTCTTCTAACTTTATTTTTTCTTCATATGGAAAGTCTATCCACCTTTGACCACGATGAGGTGCAATATTTGAAGGCACTGGTAAAAAATCTTTTATCGCATATTTCCAATGGTTCCACTGTTCATCTTCAATAATATATCTACATTCTGATAATGATACTGTTATGTTTTTCTTTTTGTAGACACCTAAAACACAAGCCAATAAATCGCATGTTAATTCCATTCTTGCCTCAACAGGCATCTCACTTCCAGGAAAATAAAAATGTTCTGGATGATGATCATTTTTAAGATAATGTTCATTTAAACACCATTCATATAATTCTTCTAATGTTGAGCACTCCATCATTGTTTTTGATCTGCATTTTACAGAGCTATTTATACCAAAAACGTTTCATTAGAATTTCAAACATGACGTTTTATTTGATAAGCTGTTTTTTTAAAAAAACGTAACTGCTATAAAATAAAAAGAAACTTTTTTGTTATATTATGATAGAAATAGAAATTTTATTTAGCTTAGCTTTTTATTAAACAATAAATAATAAGAAGCAATAATTTATTACATATAATTTTATTAATTAATAAATATTTATTTAAATTATTAATATTTTGTCATTATTAACTTTCAAGTCAAACAAAATTTGTTTAATCAAAAATTTGGATTTTTTAAAAATAAATTATTGTTTCACTTTATAAGTTTATAAAAAGTAATTAATAAAAATACATATTATTAAAGTAATTAATAAAAAAATAAACTATTTTTTAAAAAAATTGTTTTACAATAATAAGAGGTAAATTATTATTATTATTATTATTATTATTATTATTATTATTAGATGTATTATTTTTATTTGAATTACTTAAAGCTAAATTAGGATCCCATACTCCATTTTATTACATTTTAAATTTGTTTTAGGACATTTATAAACGACGATTTCATTAATATCATAGATCAATTTTGGAGCATTTGAATAAGGTTTAGAACAAGTAATTTTTTAAGTACACTAAGGTTTAGAACAAATAATTTTTTAGGTACACATATGTTATTTATAGACGGTTCCTCTAGAAGAGCAATAAATTATATTAGACCATACCAATGTGAAACCGTTATTACATTCAATTCTTACATAATTAGGAAAATTATACAATAATCCGAATAGTTTCGTATTTTTGACATAACCGGGGAAACCACAAGACATATTTTAAAAAGCTAAAATTTATTTTATTAGTTGAAAAATATTTATTCAGTCTGTTTCTTTGATTTAGACTTTTTGTTGCTTTCTTTTACAGCTATTTGCAAATGTCTTTTAATAGCTTTAGATTTTTTCTTCATATTCTTTAATTGAGCTAGTTTTGTTAAAGCAATTGCTTTTAAATCACTGATTGAACTCTCATACATATCAATTATTGCATTAATATCATAATCATCAATCTTGTCTTCAAGTTCATCTTTTACATTAGTTACTAATTTTTTAACTTCATCGTCTGATGTGTAAGATTCATAAATTTGTAACAATGCATAATAAATTACTTTAACAGGAACTTGGAATTTTTTATAAATTTCTCTGATAACCTGTACATGATCTGAACCTTTATCCCCAATTTTCAAATTTTCCACATAATTTTTTATTTCTGTAATTCCTTGAAAACCATCAACAGCAAGCAATTCTGATAAAAACTCATTTTCATCCTTACTTGAAAGAATATTAAAGAATTTCTGTACATCAAGAATATTCACAAATTCTGAAGATTTTAGTAACTTGTATACATTTTGTTCCTCATGAGAAAGTTTAGTTCCTCGATCAATTAAATTTTGCCATTTTGAATCAATTTTTTCCATGTTATCTGGATGTATATACATAATATTTTTATTGTTATAAATATTCAAATCTACATTTAAAATATCAGCACAATCTTGAAGAACTCTTCGAGATATAGATTCTTTAGTTGCATATGGGTTGGAATCTTTCATTATTTTTACTGTATAATTGTAAAGAGCTTCAATTAATTCTTTATGATTAATAGTAGCCATATTATACTTATTTAAATAACTTTTAAAAGTTTACCTAATTTATAATTAAAAGTTACATTAGAATTTTTTTATTATTATTTTTTTTAATTATTAAATTATTAAATTATTATTTATTAAATTATTATTTATTAAATTATTATTTATTAAATTATTATTTATTAAATTATTATTTATTAAATTATCTAAAAAATAATAATTTTTGAACTTATTATTATTATTATTATTATTATTATTATTATTATTATTATTATTATTATTATTATTATTATTATTATCTATTTATATATTTAAAAAAACCTTTTAAATACATCTGTAAAACTAATAAAATATATTTTCATTTATTGATAGAGGTCGCTAGTGTCAAGTAACTGTTTCATATAAAAGCGGAAAAAACATTAGTGGATGATATGTTTTTTGAAGGTAAATGAACCATGATGGATGTCTTTGATTACTATTGCTTCGAACGTAATAACTCTTGTCCTGTTTGTGAAAAAAACATTAGTTTAGAATGTTATGAAACTCATGGTTTAGAATTTTACAATTATCTCTTGAGTAAATTTATCTATTATCATTGTCCAATATGTAAAGAAAAATGCTTTCCATCTGATTTTATTCATCATTATCATGGAATGGAAAATATTTGTATATGGTGTAGAAAATCTTGGAATACTCTAGATACATCACCTAATAATATAAAACATTTGATTACATGTTTTCGTGACTTCATGAAAAATTTTATTCCACCAATAATTCCTGATGAAAATTGCATTAGAGAAGATCAAATATTAGGATATAAATGTCCTATTTGTAATGAATATGTAACTTCATTTTCTTATATAAAATTAAAGTGTAAACATGAATTTCATCAAGCTTGTATTTCACATTGGATAATAAATTATTACATTAAAAAATGTCCAATCTGCTTCGAAAATATACATCAGAAGGAATATCATTGTTTAGAGAGGTATGGTTATACTATTGAAAAAATAGATGTAATTTTTTTCTTTCGTACATATTTTGAAAATATCCCTATTGAATATATGAACTTTTATTTGAAGGCAATAAATGAATTTTATCAATATACGGCATGTTCGATTATTACACAAAACCTATTCGCTTGTTCCATTTTATATCCCAAATGGACTATTGAACGATTTCAAAGGAGATTTGCTTATATATTTGAAAAGTTTCCTTTATATTTTGAGTCCAAAGAATTTAAAGAAAAAATAAAATGCCACTTCAAATATGTTATCCTCGGCTATAAAAATAGTCTTATGCAAAGATCAAAAGTAGATTCTGAATTACTCAAGATAAACAATCTATGTGCTATTTGTTTAGAAGAATTCAATGTTGGAAACCAAGTTCATATTCTTTTCTGTAAACATTTTTTTCACGAAAACTGTATTGAAAACTGGTTTCAACAGCATATTAATACTCGTAAACTTTGTCCTGTGTGCAGGCAATAAATGTTGATTATATTTTGTTTTATGAAAACTATATTTTAAATAAAAATATTATTTATTTTTAAAATTTCTTGTTTATTTTTTTTCTTAGGGATTAATTATATAATTTAAACATAATTATCGTAATATATGTAAAAGAAATTTCACTAAAAAAATAACAAATTTATATTTCAAGGTATAATTGATTTAAGTATACCTTTAAACATATATATAAATTTATTTTTTTACTTTAAATGACATGATATTTTACAATTTCTTGTTTATTTTTTTATTCATAAATTATTTTAATTTCCATTAAACACATAGAAAAAATTATAAAGTCATAAAAATACATATTATATATAAAGATAGCTGAAAATGAAAATATCTTTAAACACATTTATATACAACTATTTTTTTGTTTAAATGAAATATGTTTTTTACAATGTCTAATTATTTAAATCGTATCATTTTATTACAACATAAGTTAAAAAATTTCGTATAATCATAATTTTTTTATTTCATCTTATTTAAAGTAATATAGATATTTTCTTATGACGTAATAAACATTCAATTAATTTCAAATAAGCAAAAGCATATTTCTCTTGCCTCATCCACTTTTCGATCAATATTGGGATTTCATAAACAATTTTAAAAGGTTGTCTACAATATGGACAAGTTTTGTTCCACTTTAGTATACATTTCATATGAAACATATGATTACAATTTAATTTAATTACTTCTTCATTAATTGAATAATTATCATAACAAATTGCGCATTCTTCATTAATATCTTCTTTCTTGTATATATATTTATTTGATATGTATTGTTTAAAAAGTAAATTGGCATTTTTTTTGTCTATCAAATAAAACACACTTTGTATTTCATCACTAGAAAAATTTAACAATTTAAGCTCACCATAAGAAAGATGTTTAACATCCAATATCAAATTATTAATACTTATGATTTTACATTTCGTAAAACCTATTTTAATAAGTACAAAATAAAAGAATGACGGTAATACCATAATTTTACATTTATATTCTATTTGAAAAATATTCTGAACATAATGCAAAATTTTGATTTCTCGTTTCACTAAATCATAATTCCTCATTTGTGTAAAATAGTCTACACAATCTGTACCTGTTTGAAATAGTTTTAAGTCCATATTTAATTATGCTCTCAAAATAAAGAAAATATAATCCAATCTGAATATTTTTTTAATAGCTGATTTTATATTTCACATTTTTAATATCTGATTTAAAAAAATTTATACTTCATAAAATTTAGGTACATTTTTTCTACTGTTTCATGTGATCCACTGAAACAATAACACTTTATGTGTGTACTAACAACCTTTGGCTCTAAAATATATCTAAAAGTAAAATTTCGAAACTGATATCTATATTTACATAAAAATAAAATTTTTATCAGAAAATAATTTTATATTACTAATAATATTACATAATTTTTTATTTTGTTTCAAAATTTCAAATACAGTGAAATTTTATTTTAATATTATTTTTTTAACTAATATATATATTAATACAAAAATAAATAAATAAATATATTCATAGTTAACGTTATTTAAGATAAATTATATTAATAAATAAAAAAATAGACATTATAGAAAAGATTTTTTATATTGGAAATTTTCTTTTTAATTTTTATCATTATATATTAATAAATTTTAATTAAAAAAACACATTCATATTTTAGTTATATAAACCAAATTATAATGTATTTTAAAGACTAAACAAAAAAATTATGGTTCCTCTTATCATTTGTATCGATGGTCTAATTGGAGCAGGAAAATCGACATTAATGAATCGATTAGCAAAAGATTACAATTGTTTTCCAGAACCACTTAAAGAATGGACTCTATTACCATATCTATATAAAAATTTTAAACTTTATAGTTCAATTTTTCAATTTCAAGTTTTAATTTCTCAGTTTCATCAAAAAGAATCTTTTCCAAACAACGGTTTAATTTTAGTAGAACGTTGCCCTTGGACATCTCGAAATATTTTTGCACCATTGATGATAGACACAGAAACTTTTTCCACATATGACAAATTTTATCAAACTTTAAGTTATAATGTAGATTATTTTATATATTTAGATGTAGATCCTCTTGAAGCATTTAACCGAATACATAATCGATCGCCAATAGATTCTTTAATATCTTTAGATTATTTGTACCGTTTGTATGATTCGTACAAATCTAATTTATTAGTAGGTAAATCTAATGTTTTAGTTATTGATACAGCATGTTTAGATGATGTAGAACAACAAATTCGAATGTTTCTAAAAAATATTCAAAATGAGTATTTATTGAAAACAAATTTATATATGTAACTGTTTATTTCAAAAGTAATATAAATCATACATATATTAATCTACACATACCACACGTCATAAAACATTATGTTATTGTGTTAAGAACTGCTTATTTATTAGTATTAAAATATTAGAAATATTATATTAAAATTATATTATACAATTATTTTTTATAAAAAATAATTTTATACAATATAAAATGTACTATATATTGTAATGATTTTAAGTAGTATCATTAATAAAATAAAAATATAACAATATTTACATTATTTAAAATTACAAAATGTAAAAATTACAAAATGTAAAAAATACAAAATGTAAAAAATACAAAATGTAAAAAATACAAAATGTAAAAAATACAAAATGTAAAAAATACAAAATGTAAAAAATACAAAATGTAAAAATTACAAAATGTAAAAATTACAAAATGTAAAAATTACAAAATGTAAAAAATTACAAAATGTAAAAAATTACAAAATGTAAAAAATTACAAAATGTAAAAAATTACAAAATGTAAAAAATTACAAAAATGTAAAAAATTACAAAAATGTAAAAAATTACAAAAATGTAAAAATTTACAAAAATGTAAAAATTTACAAAATGTAAAAATTTACAAAATGTAAAAATTTACAAAATGTAAAAATTTACAAAATGTAAAAATTTACAAAATGTAAAAATTTACAAAATGTAAAAATTTACAAAATGTAAAAAATTACAAAATGTAAAAAATTACAATATGTAAAAAATTACAAAATGTAAAAATTACAAAATGTAAAAATTACAAAATGTAAAAATTACAAAATGTAAAAATTACAAAATGTAAAAATTACAAAATGTAAAAATTACAAAATGTAAAAATTACAAAATGTAAAAATTTTACTTTTTAAATAAAAAAGTAAAAATTTGAAAAAGTAAAATTTTGAAAAAGTAAAATTTTGAAAAATTAAAATTTTGAAAAATTAAAAATTTTGAAAATTAAAAATTTTGAAAATTAAAAATTTGAAAAGTAAAAATTTTGAAAAAGTAAAAATTTGAAAAGTAAAAAAAATTTGAAAAGTAAAAATTTGAAAAGTAAAAAAATTTGAAAAGTAAAAAAATTTGAAAAGTAAAAATTTGAAAAGTAAAAAAATTTGAAAAGTAAAATTTTGAAAAGTAAAAAAATTTGAAAAGTAAAATTTTGAAAAGTAAAAAAATTTGAAAAGTAAAATTTTGAAAAGTAAAAAAAATTGAAAAAGTAAAATTTTGAAAAAGTAAAAAAATTTGAAAAGGAAAATTTTGAAAAGGAAAAAAATTTGAAAGGAAAAAATAACATAACATAAAAAAATAATACAACATAAAAAAAAAAAAAAAAAAAAAAAAAAAAAAAAATTTTTTTTTTTTTTTTTTTTTTTTTTTTTTTTATGTTATGTTATTTTTTTATTTATGTTTCAGATTTACTTTTTCAAATTTTTACTTTTCAAATTTTTACTTTTCAAATTTTTACTTTTTCAAATTTTTACTTTTTCAAATTTTTACTTTTTCAAATTTTTACTTTTTCAAATTTTTACTTTTTCAAATTTTTATATTTTCAAAATTTTACTTTTTCAAATTTTTACTTTTTCAAATTTTTACTTTTTCAAATTTTTACTTTTGAAATTTTTACATTTTGTAATTTTTACATTTTGTAATTTTTTTACAAAAATTTGAAAAAGTAAATTTTTGAAAAAGTAAAATTTTGAAAAAGTAAAATTTGAAAAGTAAAAAATTTGAAAAAGTAAAAATTTGAAAAGTAAAAAATTTGAAAAGTAAAAAATTTGAAAAGTAAAAAATTTGAAAAGTAAAAAATTTGAAAAGTAAAAATTTTGAAAAAGTTAAAAATTTGAAAAGTTAAAAATTTGAAAAGTAAAAATTTTGAAAAAGTTAAAAATTTGAAAAGTTAAAAATTTGAAAAGTAAAAAATTTGAAAAGTAAAAAATTTGAAAAGGAAAAAATTTGAAAAGGAAAAAATTTGAAAAAGTAAAATTTTGAAAAAGTAAAATTTTGAAAAAGGAAAAATAACATAACATAAAAAATAACACAACATAAAAAAAAAAAAAAAAAAAAAAAAAAAAATTTTTTTTTTTTTTTTTTTTTTTTTTTTTTTTTGTTATGTTATTTTTTTATTTACGTTTCAGATTTTTACTTTTTCAAAATTTTACTTTTTCAAAATTTTACTTTTTCAAAATTTTAACTTTTTTAAATTTTAACTTTTTCAAAATTTTACTTTTTTAAAATTTTAACTTTTTCAAAATTTTAACTTTTTTAAAATTTTAACTTTTTTAAAATTTTAACTTTTTTAAAATTTTAACTTTTTTAAAATTTTAACTTTTTCAAAATTTTAACTTTTTCAAATTTTTACATTTTGTAAAAATTACATTTTGTAATTTGAAAAAGTAAAAATTTGAAAAAGTAAAAATTTGAAAAAGTAAAAATTTGAAAATGTAAAAATTTGAAAAAGTAAAATTTTGAAAAAGTAAAATTTTGAAAAAGTAAAAATTTGAAAAAGTAAAATTTTGAAAAAGTAAAATTTTGAAAAAGTAAAAATTTGAAAAAGTAAAATTTTGAAAAAGTAAAATTTTGAAAAATTAAAAATTTTGAAAAATTAAAAATTTTGAAAATTAAAAATTTGAAAAGTAAAAATTTGAAAAGTAAAAATTTGAAAAGTAAAAAAATTTGAAAAGTAAAAAAATTTGAAAAGTAAAAAAATTTGAAAAGTAAAAAAATTTGAAAAGTAAAAAAATTTGAAAAGTAAAATTTTGAAAAGTAAAATTTTGAAAAGTAAAAAAATTTGAAAAGTAAAATTTTGAAAAAGTAAAAAAATTTGAAAAGGAAAATTTTGAAAAGGAAAAAAATTTGAAAAGGAAAAAATAACATAACATAAAAAAAAAAAAAAAAAAAAAAAAAAAAAAAAAAATTTTTTTTTTTTTTTTTTTTTTATTATTATTATTATGTTATGTTATTTTTTTATTTATGTTTCAGATTTACTTTTTCAAATTTTTACTTTTTCAAATTTTTACTTTTTCAAATTTTTACTTTTTCAAATTTTTACTTTTTCAAATTTTTACTTTTTCAAATTTTTACTTTTTCAAATTTTTACATTTTCAAATTTTTTATATTTTCAAAATTTTACTTTTTCAAAATTTTACTTTTTCAAATTTTTACTTTTTCAAATTTTTACTTTTTCAAATTTTTACTTTTTCAAATTTTTACTTTTTCAAATTTTTACTTTTTCAAATTTTTACTTTTTCAAATTTTTACATTTTGTAATTTTTACATTTTCAAATTTTTGTAAAAAAATTACAAAAAGTAAATTTTTGAAAAAGTAAAATTTTGAAAAAGTAAAATTTGAAAAAGTAAAAATTTGAAAAAGTAAAAATGTGAAAAAGTAAAAATGTGATAAAGTAAAAATGTGAAAAAGTAAAAATGTGATAAAGTAAAAATGTGAAAAAGTAAAATTTTGAAAATTAAAAATTTTGAAAATTAAAAAATTTGAAAAGTAAAATTTTGAAAAGTAAAATTTTGAAAAAGTAAAAATTTTGAAAATTAAAAATTTGAAAAAGTAAAAATTTGAAAAAGTAAAAATGTGAAAAAGTAAAAATGTGATAAAGTAAAAATGTGAAAAAGTAAAAATGTGATAAAGTAAAAATGTGAAAAAGTAAAATTTTGAAAAAGTAAAAATTTTGAAAATTAAAAATTTTGAAAATTAAAAATTTTGAAAATTAAAAATTTTGAAAATTAAAAAATTTGAAAAGTAAAATTTTGAAAAGTAAAATTTTGAAAAAGTAAAAATTTTGAAAATTAAAAATTTGAAAAGTAAAAATTTTGAAAAAGTAAAAATTTGAAAAGGAAAAAATAACATAACATAAAAAAAATAATACAACATAAAAAAAAAAAAAAAAAAAAAAAAAAAAAAAAAAATTTACTTTTTCAAATTTTTACTTTTTCAAATTTTTACTTTTTCAAATTTTTACTTTTTCAAATTTTTACATTTTCAAATTTTTATATTTTCAAAATTTTACTTTTTCAAATTTTTACATTTTCAAAATTTTACTTTTTCAAATTTTTACATTTTCAAATTTTTACTTTTTCAAAATTTTTACTTTTTCAAAATTTTACTTTTTCAAATTTTTACTTTTTCAAAATTTTACTTTTTTCAAATTTTTACTTTTTCAAATTTTTACTTTTCAATATTTTACATTTGTAATTTTTACATTTTGTAATTTTTGTAAAAAAATTTGAAAAAGTAAAATTTTGAAAAAGTAAAATTTTGAAAAAGTAAAAATTTTGAAAATTAAAAATTTGAAAAGTAAAAATTTTGAAAAAGTAAAAATTTGAAAAGTAAAATAATTTGAAAAGTAAAAATTTGAAAAGTAAAAAAATTTGAAAAGTAAAATTTTGAAAAGTAAAAAAATTTGAAAAGTATAATTTTGAAAACTAAAAAATTTGAAAAGTAAAGTTATGAAAAGTAAAAAAATTTGAAAAGTAAAATTTTGAAAAGTAAAAAAATTTGAAAAGTAAAATTTTGAAAAAGTAAAAAAATTTGAAAAGGAAAAATTTGAAAAGGAAAAAAATTTGAAAAGGAAAAAATAACATAACATATAAAAAAAAAAAAAAAAAAAAAAAAAAAAAAAAAATTTTTTTTTTTTTTTTTTTTTTTTTTTTTTTATGTTTCAGATTTACTTTTTCAAATTTTTACTTTTTCAAATTTTTACTTTTTCAAATTTTTACTTTTTCAAATTTTTATTTTTTCAAATTTTTACTTTTTCAAATTTTTATTTTTTCAAATTTTTATATTTTCAAAATTTTACTTTTTCAAAATTTTACTTTTTCAAAATTTTACTTTTTCAAATTTTTACTTTTTCAAAATTTTACATTTGAAATTTTTACATTTTGTAATTTTTACATTTTGTAATTTTTTTACAAAAATTTGAAAAAGTAAATTTTTGAAAAAGTAAAATTTTGAAAAAGTAAAATTTTGAAAAAGTAAAATTTTGAAAATTAAAAATTTGAAAAAGTAAAAATTTGAAAAAGTAAAAATTTGAAAAAGTAAAAATTTGAAAAAGTAAAAATTTGAAAAAATAAAAATGTGAAAAAGTAAAAATGTGAAAAAGTTAAAATGTGATAAAGTAAAAATGTGATAAAGTAAAAATGTGAAAAGGAAAAAAATTTGAAAAGGAAAAAATAACATAACATAAAAAAATAATACAACATAAAAAAAAAAAAAAAAAAAAAAAAAAAAAAAATTTTTTTTTTTTTTTTTTTTTTTTTTTTTAATTTGTTATGTTATGTTATTTTTTATTTACGTTTCAAATTTTTACTTTTTCAAATTTTTACTTTTTCAAATTTTTACTTTTTCAAATTTTTAATTTTCAAAATTTTTACATTTCTAAATTTTACATTTTGTAATTTTTACATTTCTAAATTTTGCATTTTTATAATTTTTACATTTTTATAATTTTTACATTTTTATAATTTTTACATTTTGTAACTTTTGCATATTGTAATTTTTACATTTTGTAACTTTTGCATATTGTAATTTTTACATTTTGTAACTTTTGCATTTGTAATTTTTACATTTTGTAAAAATGTAAAATGTAAAATTATGAAAAGTAAAATATATAAAATTATGAAAATTATATTAATGTGTAAAAGAACATTAATGTTTTTTTATAAATTCTTCTAAACGTACAGGAACTTTACCAACAAAATTTACTTGTTTTTCAATCACTTTTCGAGCTGCCAAACATTGCAATGTGATATATTGCAAGTAATTGAATTCGAAATGAGACTGTAACATACAATGTCCATAACCCTTTCGACAATCAATATTTGCACCATATTTTAATAAAACCTGTATAACTTTAGATGAATAATTTGATAACTCTACAGCTATTTGTATAGGAGTATTAAAATTGTAATTAATCACTTCTGTATTAGCACCACATTCTAAAAAAAGTTCAGCTATTGCAGCATTTGGAAATATGTCAGTTTCAAAATAATTGTTTGATTTTGAAACAACAAGATGTAATATTGCATTACCAACAGAAGTTCTGAGTTCTAATTTTAAAATATTTTTAATGAGTTGCTTCATCATTTTCACTTGTTCTGCAGTCTTTGGAATCACATGAAGGATATAAATTTGGTGTGTTAATACTTTAAGTATTTTGTCAAAAATTTCTTGTTGTTTTTTAAAGACAGGTTTTATGTTTAAAAGAACAATAGAGTTTTCAAAATGACTTACAAGTATACGTGTTGATTCATAAACATCAAGAAATTTAATTTGCTCATGTAACTTTAAGAAATGAATAAGTAATTTTTTACATGCATAATAAACATAACAGTTTAATAAATTATCTTTTTGTATATTTAATTCTATAGCATAATTCCAAAGATTAATACAGCGTTGATAATGTAAATTATGCCTTTCAGCATGAAGCATTAATCTATAAATCACATCTTCATGTAGGGGGGTCCCCAGAATTCTTTCACGTACAAGTAATGACTGAATACGTATTGCCTCTGAATTATTGGATATGTTGTCTAATTCTTCATAAGTGGTAAATTCAGAAATGGATGCATAAGGAGCTTTACTTACAAAATTCTTTACAGTATTAGGGTCACTATATCGGATAGATAATCGCCAATAATCCAAGCATTTTTCGAAATTCTCATTATTTTCTAAAAATGAGCTACCAAGTAACTTATGTGCTTCAGCTATTCGCTGTTTAGAATAATGATAATTTTCAATGAGGTGTTCAAATATTTGAATAGCACATTTACGACAAGCAATTTCTAACGCATCACCAAAATATCTACTTTTAATGAAAGGATCTGCTCCATTTTCAAGTAATAATTTTGTCGTCTCAAATTTATATTCCTTGATAGCATAGTGTAATGCCGTATTCAATTGATTATCTTGAACATTAACATCAACTCCGCGTTTAATTAAGAATTTACATAAGGGTACATTTTGAATGGAATTCATCAAACAAGTACCACCATCATAATTAGGTTTAAAAATATCTGCACCATTGTCTACTAAATATGTAACAATTTTGAAATGATTCATAAAACAAGCTGATCTCACTGGAGTAGATCCAGTATTAGAAACACTGTTTATATTCGCTCCATGTTTAACAAGACATTGAACTACATTTAATTTGCCTCTTACTGAAGCCCACCATAAAGGGGTCACATAATATCTGACATGTAAATATTTATACATAACACGTTGCTCTACATCAGCGTTACAATGTTCAATTAAATATTCCATAATTTCTAATCTTGCTTTTTTACAAGCTAAAAATAAAGGAGTATAACCTTTTTTAACTCTTGAAACAATTTCTTTTCTTTCATCTTTTGTAAATCTTTCAAGACGATTTCGAATTGAAATGGATAATCCGTATTTATTTAAATGAATCTCAGTAACGAGTTCATTAAATATTATGTCCATCTTTAAAGTATTACATATAACTTTTTTAATAGTGGATAACCATATTTATAAAAGTTCTGATTATTTTTTAAAAAATTTAAAATTTATAATTTAAAAAGTATATAAAATAAAAGATTATTTATTTTATATAAAAGGAACTTTCAAACTTTTATCAAAAATAATTGTTTTTTAAGACCATGAATTTTCCTGGTACGATTTTGTGTGTTTTGAAAAATATCATCGGAGATTTACAATATTCTTATCGTAAAATATGGATAAGTTTACAGGTTTTATATGATGGTCATGTAAAAGATAAAAATAAATTAAAAAAAGAAATAGAATCTTTGAAAAGCAATATTGATAAAATAGTTGATAAAGATAATGAATTCCTCACCATAATTGATACTTTTATTATTCTTGATAAAATAATTAACGAATGGCTAGATGAATCTTTTCGTCTACATTACAAAATTCAAGAAAATATTGAACGGATTAAAGAATTGGTAATGAAAAAGGAGAAAAATTTAGTTTTGGACGACTTGTACATTGCTAAAATGAAATCTTTGTCGGATTGCATAATCATTTATTTTAAGACCGCATACAAATTTAATATTCAAAGTCAATTAACATCCCAACTCGATTTTAAAACAAGCAATGAATATTTCGATAAATTGAAATCTTCATTGGATTTTATACTAGATTATATTATTAAACAAATCGATCTAGTCCCGTTATAACGAACTCTGGTGGATTAATATAGGCCATGTAAAAATAATAGAATTTATTATTTTTTTTATAAAGTTATCAATAAAAATATATATTTAAAAAATGATTAAAAAAAGAATATTGTAGACAAAGTAAAAATTTTTTCTTAATAAGTTATAAATCTATTGTTTACTTTTAAAAAAAATTAAAATAAGATTTGATTATTGTATATAAAAGTAACTTAAAATCATCCATATTTTTATAAAACCATGAAATTTCCTGGTATGATTTTGAATACTTTGAAAAATATCGTAAGTAATTTGCAATATTCTTACCGTAAATTATTTAAAAATTTGGAGTTTTTATATGATGGTTATGTAGAAGATAAAAATGAATTTAAAAAGGAAGTCGTATCTTTGAAAAGTAATATTGATATTTTTGTTGAAAAAAATGAAGAATTCAAAACGATAATTGATATTTTTATTATTCTTGATAAAATAATAAATGAATGGCTAGATGAATCTTTTCGTCTACATTACAAAGTTTACAAAAACACCGAACGGATTAAAGAATTGGTAACGAAAAAAGAGGAAAAATTTCTTTTGGACGAATTATACATTGGTAAATTGCAATCTTTATCGGATTGCATAACCATTTATTTTAAGCAAGCAGATAAATTTAACTTTAATATTCAAAGTCAATTAAGGTCACAACTTGATTTAAATACAAAGAACGAATATATCGATAAATTGGAATCTTCATTGAATTTCATACAAGATTCTATTACTATAAAAAATGATCCAGTCAAAATAACATTATAACAAACTTTAAGAGATATTTCATTGTTTTGTTTATATAAAAACATTTATAAAATAATAGATTTTAAATTTTAAAATCTATTATTTTGAAACATTTTATTTATATCAAAAATTTTTTACTTTGTCAAATTTTTATATTAAAGTCGACAGACATCATTTTTATTTTTTTAATATGACGTAATTCTATAATTACTATTTAAGTGTCGTCGTTTTATTCTACATTTGAGTGTGCGACAGCAATGACCCAAACATCCATTTTGCTCAAAACGAAATTCTCGATTCCGCTCGTTTGACCTTATGAAAAAAATCAAATTAAAGAATTAGTGGACATTGGTTTTTTATTATAATAGTGCAGACAATAGACTTATCTGCTTTATGTGTGCTGGATTTTGCCACATAAATGGCATTTGTTATATGAATGTCGCTTCGAAAGACCACATAACTTGAACTCAAATTTATTTAAATAATATGAAGAACCTCTTGGTGGTCCAAATAACTTGAAATCAAATTTATTTAAACAATATGAAGAACCTCTTGATGGTCCAAATAACTTGAAATCAAATTCATTTAAGCAACAAGAATCTCTTGATGGTCCAAATAATTTGAAATCAAATTTATTTAAACAAAACCGTGAAGAAGAGAATCATCAAGATGATTTAAATCGATTATTATGTGTTATTTGTTTCGATAAGATCAGAGATGTTATTTTTCTAAATTGTAAACATTTTGCTTGTTGTATGTATTGTTCAAACAATATTCAAACCTCTCCTATTAAAGAAATAATTAGAACTTTTATGCCCTAAATAAAATCCTTTTTTAAGAGTGATTTTTTAATAATAATGGTTTTAATTTAGATTGTATATAAAATTGTCAATTTCAGATTAAACAGATTTGTGTGTAAAAGTAAACAACTAGTATATTTCACACATATTAACACAATATCACTACAGTCTGTCAAAAAATTAAATGAACACGAAACCTTGTTTAAAATTCATAAGGAATAAGCCCAAAAAAAAGAAAGCATTAAAAATATCTTTTTTTACGATAAAATCAGCGAAATATTATAAGATGTCCTTTAAAAGTTTAAAAATATCAATTGTGTCAATATAGCATGAACAAAATAATTTAGATAAAAAAATGTTCTATTTATTGAATGAAAATTCTATAATCAATATAGGTTTTAAATTGGTTTATATATTTTAAAAGTTGTGTTTAAATATTTTGTTTTCATATTTTTAACATAGAGACATTTTCGAGCGAGCGGAAATGTCTATATTTTTTGACTTTTAATTTTTTTGACAAACCAAAAAGGAAATGTTAAAAATATCTTTTTTTACAAAAAAATCAGAGATTTTGATTTTCTAAATTGTAAGCATTTGCTTGTCGTATTTATTGTTCAAAGAATATTCAAACCTGTCCTATGTTTATTAAAGAAATAAAACTTTTATGCCCTAAATAAAATCCTTTTTTAAGAATGTTAAAGCGTAACTTTTTAATAATAACTATTTTAATTTATATTGCTATACATAAAATTATCAATTTCAGATTAAACAGATTTGTGTGTAAAAATATACAACTACTATATTTCACACATATTAACACACTGACATACAGTCTGTCAAAAAATTAAATGAACACTAAACCTTTATCAGAATTCATAAAGAATAATTCTAATTTTTTGACAGACAAAAAAGGAAACATTAAAAATATTATTTTTACGTTAAAATCAAGGATATTGTTTTTCTAAATTGTAAACATTTTGCACATCTGAGACTAGGTTTCACTGATAACTATTTTTTATGTCAGAAAAGAAATAGCGAAATTTCAAATTTCAAATTTTTAAGCTTTTTAAAGATTATAAAAGATTCTGTCCAAGATGTAGATGTTTTCATTTTTAAAGATTAATCAATAATGAATTACTAATTAATTAGTGATTAATTAATAATTAATAATTAATTAATTTTCAAAAAATGGTGTGTGTGGAACTTTTTTTTTCTATAATTATATAATATATCTAAAAAAATTTCTATTAATAATTTTTATCAATGTTAATTCATTATCTTCAAGTTTATATAATTCACTCATCCAAGTAATTTCACCATGTTTTAATATAAAACCTTCATTTTGACAGTATCTATCAGATACTATTTGAAATCGAGGTACACATTTACATAAATGACACCATTCTCTAGGATTTTGAATAAGAAATGGTAAGTATTCACAAGAGGGATGGGGCAGTATATAAGAAATTTTTTTTATTTCGCACGTCACATTATAAAAATAGAGCCGTATACATTTCGTACACATCTTGAAGAGACAATTATCTTTGAAAAATACATAATAAATAATATTAAAATTATTAGGACAACTATAAAAAAAGTCATACAATGTGTAAAATATTGTAATATCTAT
This sequence comes from Salticus scenicus, assembly GCA_963930645.1. Classification (NCBI taxonomy): domain Eukaryota; kingdom Metazoa; phylum Arthropoda; class Arachnida; order Araneae; family Salticidae; genus Salticus; species Salticus scenicus. The sequence continues at coordinate 84,815,306 of OZ005654.1, read as the reverse complement.
TTTTAAAACTATAGAATCTTTTATGTTAAAAACAAAATCTCTTTTTGAAAAGGATTGAATCAAATTTATATAATTAAATTCATTGTTAGCGATTTCTTTTAATAAGCCAGTCATTTTATCCACTATCGGTATCGTTATGTATTGGTGACTCTTTCTGATAACTTGTAAAAAAATAGATTTAGGTAAATAAAGCGCCAAGCGTTCAACGTTGTGAAAATCTGGAAAATAAGTCCAAATTTTCGAAAAACACAAGTCTTGTAACGAAGGAAAATCAAATACAACGTTACAATAAAACCTTTTTTCAACGAAAAACTCTGAAATATATGAAAGTAAGATATCATCCTCTAAAGTTGTATTTTTAAACCGAAACCGACCGTTTTCAATTCATTTATATTAATGTTTTTAAATGAAACAATAACAAAATGAATATGATCTTTTCTGTCACCGCCGCAAAACCATTCGGGATATTTTAATATATAAAAGTAGGATATATTTTTACAAACTTCTCGAAATTTTTCAAATGCTGACTTGTGTAAAATTATATGATAGTGATATTTTTTATAATTTCTTATTTTTGTTATTTTTCCCCAACATTGATCTAGAAAAAAACGAATATATGATTTTTCATTATTAGTAAAAGTCAGGGGGCACTCAAAACTTTCAGAATACTCATCGATAATTATTTTTGGACTCTCATGATTAATATGAATTATGGATTTAATAGAAAAATGAGTTGTATCCATAATATATATTTATATATGATTAACACAAATCATTTATAAATTGTATCGATTCTTGAAACGACAGTAAACTTATTAATAGAGAAATTAATATTTAAAGTATAATATTAATTTTCCGAATATATACTTTTTTCGTAAGAATATTTTAATTTCTTAATTAAAAAAAAAAAAAAAAAAAAAAAAAAGAAATGACTAAACCTACAAAAATACCTTTATTATATGCTTATGATACATTAAATAAAACGAACCGTGGATATAATCAACCTCAAGATGAAATTCAATATAATGAATTAATGGAACATACCAATGGCGATAAATTGCTAATTCCAATAAATAATCTCAGACAGTATTTCGCTGATGATAAAACTTTTAAAGAATATAAAGAAAATATACATGTTTCTAATTCTTATTGGAATGTTGTTCTAAAAATGTCTAAAAAACTTAATATTAAAAAGAGTGTCGATAGTAAATATGCCAAACGTTTTATAACTTAAAATAAAGCTTTAGGTATTATTATTAGTAATAGTGTAAAAAATAATATTACTAGACACAAAAAATGACGTTTAAAAAAATCTAATTACAGTCTGTCAAAAAATTAAATGAGCAATAAACCTTTCTCAGAATTCTTAAGAATAATTCTAATTTTTGACAGACAAAAAAGGAAACGTTAAAAATATCATTTTTATGTTAAAATCAAGGATATTGTTTTTCTAAATTGTAAACATTTTGCAAATCTGAGACTATGTTTCAATGATAACTTTTTTATATTATTATTCAGAAAAGAAATAGCGAAAAATATATCCTATTAAATTAATTTAATAAGATAATTTTTTTCTATATAAGTGTGAATTATACTCTTTTATAAAAAATAGCATTTGAATTTTTAACATTTAATTAGCGAAATTTGAATTTTAAATTTTTTTCGAAATTGCAATTTCGCTATTTAATTATCCGATAAATTTCAAATTAAATTTTTTTCTATATCAGAGTCCATCAAGCTATTTTACAAAATTAGCATTTCAATTTTAACATTTAATTAAATAGCGAAATTTCAATTTTAAAATTTTCAAAAATTAAATTTTCATATTTAATTATGCGCTAAAATTCAAATTAAATTTTTTTCTATATAAGTGTGAATTATACTCTTTTATAAAAAATAGCATTTGAATTTTTAACATTTAATTAGCGAAATTTGAATTTTAAATTTTTTTCGAAATTGCAATTTCGCTATTTAATTATCCGATAAATTTCAAATTAAATTTTTTTCTATATCAGAGTCCATCAAGCTATTTTACAAAATTAGCATTTCAATTTTAACATTTAATTAAATAGCGAAATTTCAATTTTAAAATTTTCAAAAATTAAATTTTCATATTTAATTATGCGCTAAAATTCAAATTAAATTTTTTTCTATATCAGAGTCCATCAAGCTATTTTACAAAATTAGCATTTGAATTTTTAACATTTAATTAGCGAAATTTGAATTTTAAATTTTTTTTCGAAATTGCAATTTCGCTATTTAATTATCCGATAAATTTCAAATTAAATTTTTTTCTATATCAGAGTCCATCAAGCTATTTTACAAAATTAGCATTTCAATTTTAACATTTAATTAAATAGCGAAATTTCAATTTTAAAATTTTCAAAAATTAAATTTTCATATTTAATTATGCGCTAAAATTCAAATTAAATTTTTTCTATATCAGAGTCCATCAAGCTATTTTACAAAATTAGCATTTGAATTTTTAACATTTAATTAGCGAAATTTGAATTTTAAATTTTTTTCGAAATTGCAATTTCGCTATTTAATTATCCGATAAATTTCAAATTAAATTTTTTTCTTTATCAGAGTCCATCAAGCTATTTTACAAAATTAGCATTTCAATTTTAACATTTAATTAAATAGCGAAATTTCAATTTTAAAATTTTCAAAAATTAAATTTTCATATTTAATTATGCGCTAAAATTCAAATTAAATTTTTTTCTATATAAGTGTGAATTATACTCTTTTATAAAAAATAGCATTTGAATTTTTAACATTTAATTAGCGAAATTTGAATTTTAAATTTTTTTCGAAATTGCAATTTCGCTATTGAATTATCCGATAAATTTCAAATTAAATTTTTTTCTTTATCAGAGTCCATCAAGCTATTTTACAAAATTAGCATTTCAATTTTAACATTTAATTAAATAGCGAAATTTCAATTTTAAAATTTTCAAAAATTAAATTTTCATATTTAATTATGCGCTAAAATTCAAATTAAATTTTTTTCTATATCAGAGTCCATCAAGCTATTTTACAAAATTAGCATTTGAATTTTTAACATTTAATTAGCGAAATTTGAATTTTAAATTTTTTTCGAAATTGCAATTTCGCTATTTAATTATCCGATAAATTTCAAATTAAATTTTTTTCTTTATCAGAGTCCATCAAGCTATTTTACAAAATTAGCATTTCAATTTTAACATTTAATTAAATAGCGAAATTTCAATTTTAAAATTTTCAAAAATTAAATTTTCATATTTAATTATGCGCTAAAATTCAAATTAAATTTTTTTCTATATAAGTGTGAATTATACTCTTTTATAAAAAATAGCATTTGAATTTTTAACATTTAATTAGCGAAATTTGAATTTTAAATTTTTTTCGAAATTGCAATTTCGCTATTTAATTATCCGATAAATTTCAAATTAAATTTTTTTCTATATCAGAGTCCATCAAGCTATTTTACAAAATTAGCATTTCAATTTTAACATTTAATTAAATAGCGAAATTTCAATTTTAAAATTTTCAAAAATTAAATTTTCATATTTAATTATGCGCTAAAATTCAAATTAAATTTTTTTCTATATCAGAGTCCATCAAGCTATTTTACAAAATTAGCATTTGAATTTTTAACATTTAATTAGCGAAATTTGAATTTTAAATTTTTTTCGAAATTGCAATTTCGCTATTTAATTATCCGATAAATTTCAAATTAAATTTTTTTCTATATCAGAGTCCATCAAGCTATTTTACAAAATTAGCATTTCAATTTTAACATTTAATTAAATAGCGAAATTTCAATTTTAAAATTTTCAAAAATTAAATTTTCATATTTAATTATGCGCTAAAATTCAAATTAAATTTTTTTCTATATCAGAGTCCATCAAGCTATTTTACAAAATTAGCATTTGAATTTTTAACATTTAATTAGCGAAATTTGAATTTTAAATTTTTTTCGAAATTGCAATTTCGCTATTTAATTATCCGATAAATTTCAAATTAAATTTTTTTCTTTATCAGAGTCCATCAAGCTATTTTACAAAATTAGCATTTCAATTTTAACATTTAATTAAATAGCGAAATTTCAATTTTAAAATTTTCAAAAATTAAATTTTCATATTTAATTATGCGCTAAAATTCAAATTAAATTTTTTTCTATATAAGTGTGAATTATACTCTTTTATAAAAAATAGCATTTGAATTTTTAACATTTAATTAGCGAAATTTGAATTTTAAATTTTTTTCGAAATTGCAATTTCGCTATTTAATTATCCGATAAATTTCAAATTAAATTTTTTTCTTTATCAGAGTCCATCAAGCTATTTTACAAAATTAGCATTTCAATTTTAACATTTAATTAAATAGCGAAATTTCAATTTTAAAATTTTCAAAAATTAAATTTTCATATTTAATTATGCGCTAAAATTCAAATTAAATTTTTTTCTATATCAGAGTCCATCAAGCTATTTTACAAAATTAGCATTTGAATTTTTAACATTTAATTAGCGAAATTTGAATTTTAAATTTTTTTCGAAATTGCAATTTCGCTATTTAATTATCCGATAAATTTCAAATTAAATTTTTTTCTTTATCAGAGTCCATCAAGCTATTTTACAAAATTAGCATTTCAATTTTAACATTTAATTAAATAGCGAAATTTCAATTTTAAAATTTTCAAAAATTAAATTTTCATATTTAATTATGCGCTAAAATTCAAATTAAATTTTTTTCTATATAAGTGTGAATTATACTCTTTTATAAAAAATAGCATTTGAATTTTTAACATTTAATTAGCGAAATTTGAATTTTAAATTTTTTTCGAAATTGCAATTTCGCTATTTAATTATCCGATAAATTTCAAATTAAATTTTTTTCTATATCAGAGTCCATCAAGCTATTTTACAAAATTAGCATTTCAATTTTAACATTTAATTAAATAGCGAAATTTCAATTTTAAAATTTTCAAAAATTAAATTTTCATATTTAATTATGCGCTAAAATTCAAATTAAATTTTTTTCTATATCAGAGTCCATCAAGCTATTTTACAAAATTAGCATTTGAATTTTTAACATTTAATTAGCGAAATTTGAATTTTAAATTTTTTTCGAAATTGCAATTTCGCTATTTAATTATCCGATAAATTTCAAATTAAATTTTTTTCTTTATCAGAGTCCATCAAGCTATTTTACAAAATTAGCATTTCAATTTTAACATTTAATTAAATAGCGAAATTTCAATTTTAAAATTTTCAAAAATTAAATTTTCATATTTAATTATGCGCTAAAATTCAAATTAAATTTTTTTCTATATAAGTGTGAATTATACTCTTTTATAAAAAATAGCATTTGAATTTTTAACATTTAATTAGCGAAATTTGAATTTTAAATTTTTTTCGAAATTGCAATTTCGCTATTTAATTATCCGATAAATTTCAAATTAAATTTTTTTCTTTATCAGAGTCCATCAAGCTATTTTACAAAATTAGCATTTCAATTTTAACATTTAATTAAATAGCGAAATTTCAATTTTAAAATTTTCAAAAATTAAATTTTCATATTTAATTATGCGCTAAAATTCAAATTAAATTTTTTTCTATATCAGAGTCCATCAAGCTATTTTACAAAATTAGCATTTGAATTTTTAACATTTAATTAGCGAAATTTGAATTTTAAATTTTTTTCGAAATTGCAATTTCGCTATTTAATTATCCGATAAATTTCAAATTAAATTTTTTTCTTTATCAGAGTCCATCAAGCTATTTTACAAAATTAGCATTTCAATTTTAACATTTAATTAAATAGCGAAATTTCAATTTTAAAATTTTCAAAAATTAAATTTTCATATTTAATTATGCGCTAAAATTCAAATTAAATTTTTTTCTATATAAGTGTGAATTATACTCTTTTATAAAAAATAGCATTTGAATTTTTAACATTTAATTAGCGAAATTTGAATTTTAAATTTTTTTCGAAATTGCAATTTCGCTATTTAATTATCCGATAAATTTCAAATTAAATTTTTTTCTATATCAGAGTCCATCAAGCTATTTTACAAAATTAGCATTTCAATTTTAACATTTAATTAAATAGCGAAATTTCAATTTTAAAATTTTCAAAAATTAAATTTTCATATTTAATTATGCGCTAAAATTCAAATTAAATTTTTTTCTATATCAGAGTCCATCAAGCTATTTTACAAAATTAGCATTTGAATTTTTAACATTTAATTAGCGAAATTTGAATTTTAAATTTTTTTCGAAATTGCAATTTCGCTATTTAATTATCCGATAAATTTCAAATTAAATTTTTTTCTTTATCAGAGTCCATCAAGCTATTTTACAAAATTAGCATTTCAATTTTAACATTTAATTAAATAGCGAAATTTCAATTTTAAAATTTTCAAAAATTAAATTTTCATATTTAATTATGCGCTAAAATTCAAATTAAATTTTTTTCTATATCAGAGTCCATCAAGCTATTTTACAAAATTAGCATTTGAATTTTTAACATTTAATTAGCGAAATTTGAATTTTAAATTTTTTTCGAAATTGCAATTTCGCTATTTAATTATCCGATAAATTTCAAATTAAATTTTTTTCTTTATCAGAGTCCATCAAGCTATTTTACAAAATTAGCATTTCAATTTTAACATTTAATTAAATAGCGAAATTTCAATTTTAAAATTTTCAAAAATTAAATTTTCATATTTAATTATGCGCTAAAATTCAAATTAAATTTTTTTCTATATAAGTGTGAATTATACTCTTTTATAAAAAATAGCATTTGAATTTTTAACATTTAATTAGCGAAATTTGAATTTTAAATTTTTTTCGAAATTGCAATTTCGCTATTTAATTATCCGATAAATTTCAAATTAAATTTTTTTCTATATCAGAGTCCATCAAGCTATTTTACAAAATTAGCATTTCAATTTTAACATTTAATTATCGAAATTTCCATTTTCAAAATTTTCAAAAATGAAATTTTCATACTTAATTATGCGCTAAAATTCAAATTAATTTTTTTTCTCTATCAGAGTGAATTATCCTATTTTATAAAAATAGCATTTGAATTTTAACATTTAATTATCGAAATTTCCATTTTCAAAATGAAATTTTGCTATTCGCTAAAATTCAAATTATATTTTTTTACAAATTTAATGGACAGGAAATGAATGCGCTGTATTTTAAAAATTGTAACTCTTAAAACTTTAAAAGTGATAATTTAAAAAAAAATATTCATTTAAATTGAATGTGAGAATAAATCAAGAAAGTAAAGATAAATTTTATTACATTATACATTATATTAATATATACATTAATAAAATCAACATATTATATACATTAACATAAAAAATATATACAAGTAAAACAATATTTTGCAAATTAAAAAATATATTCTCATTATTGTTAATTTAATAAATTTCTAAAAAGGGACCTCTGTCGTGATAATAAGTTTCTTTTATTATATTTTTAAGATTTGCTGCTCTAAAATTAATTTGTTGTTCTTCGGCCCAAGAATTTTTTATGCTATATGTATATTGTTCATTTTTAATACAATCGTGACAGTCTTCATTTATACATTCAATACTCAGTCCTCTTTGATAATATGGCCGTATTAAATAATGGTCCTCATACGGATCATAAGAGTTTTTTAACACAATGTTGTTTTTGAAATTGTACATCTTGTTGTCCCAGTATAATACTTTTTTCTCATGATCGATTGTTAACATATCACAAGAAGGCAAGAGATAATATGTTAAATTTTCAATATCTTCAATGGGAAGATATTTTTCGAGGAAATCATCCTTGAAGAATGAAATTGTATCTTCCCATTTTAATTCTTCTTCTGATGCACTTTCAATTGATTTTCTCATAGTGCCAATATATGGAACATTCCAATATTTATCATCGGGATAACACGGCTGATAATTTCTAAAATATCTCATGCATATCGACATTTTTTTATTGTCGAAAAAAACATATAATGGTTGATTGTTTTGCTTTATATACCAACCTTTTCTAACAAATTCTGTAAGTTTTATAAACTTACGTTCTAATAGAGTCCATGCAGAAGGGTTTGATGTTAAATCCTCCATTTCAGGCATTTTGACAAGCGTATTTATCTTATCAGAAAACTCAAAATATTTTTTGAATATGTTGAATTTCACATCGAAAGGAAGGTTTAAAAATGGAAAACTCATATTTACTTTTTGGATACAAGACAAAGTGAAATACTCCCTTTTATATTGGCGAAAAGCAAGAAATAAAAAAAACGGATCATGTTAATCTATTATGTCACCTGTTTTTTGTACGCAAAATAATTGTTTATTTTAAATATGGCCGTCACATTTTTTATCTTTTAAAACTGTTTTGTCATGAGATATAAATTAAGCAATTTTTTTTCTTGAAACATATAATAGTAAATAAGAGCAATTTCATTTTTACCAAGAAAAAAATTTGAAAAAATAGTTCTATAGACTAGTTAAAATATTTTTTGATTTTAATATTTTTTTAGTCATACATTTTAACTTTAAAAATTATTTTTAATGATTATCATAATTAACATTTCATTTAAGGATATTGACAAAATATAAAAGATTAACAAAATAAACGTTTTTGTAAAAAAACAAACAATCAAAAAGAAGTTTATTTAAATAAAATATATAGTATTTGAATTTTAATATTTAGTTAACTAGCGAAATTTCAATTTTTAAATTTTGAAAAAATGAAATCCGCTAAAATTCAAATTATATTTTTTTCCAATCTATTTTTTTGTAAAATAGCATTTGACATTTTGTTAAATAACGAAATTTCAAATTTCAAGTTTTGAATCCGCTAAAATTCAAATTATATTTCTTTCTATATTGAAGTTATTTTACAAAAAATAACATTTGAATTTTAACATTTATTTAAATAACGAAATTTAAGAATAAAATTCAAATTATATTTTTTTATGTCCAAGTTATTTTACAAAAGTAACATTTAAAATGAAATTTCGTTATTTAATTCAAATTATATCACCAAACTATTTTACAAAAATAGCATTTGACGCACCACAGATAAAGTGACGTAATCGAGTTGTATATAAACCCACTCGCCATTTCATTCTTTCTCATTGCTTTTCAATATGGAGTTTCCGTTTCTTGATCTACCAGATTTAGTTCAAACGAAAATAATGAAATACTATTTGAGTCCATTATTTAAATTTAAAAAATTAATGAAGATAAATGAATTATCACCAATTTTAGAACAAAAAAGTTCCTGGATGAATCCTACAGATGAACTATTTGCTTTATTGGATTACCTTTCATCTCTATCGACTGGATTTTATTTACCAATTGTTGATAAATACCCACTCAAAAACAGTTTTTATATAAATATCGAAGATGAAAATATAAAATTCTATCATATTGGAGGACCATTTTTCGCATTGAAGAGGAGAGCTATTAAAAAACCCCTAGTGAAAGAAAGTGAACTATCATCTGTTTTGGAATTTCTAAAGGAATTTTCAAGAAAATACGCATATTGTGAAAACCCACCAGAAAAATTAAAATGGTATTTGAAAAAAAATGAAATTGGATGGTGTCATAGATCGTCTATAATAGATTTTAAACTTGTGGAGGGAAGAAAATTTGTGATTACGTTTAGTGAATTGTATTTCTTCCTCCACAAGTTTATTCCATGTGAAATAACTGAAGATTTGAAAGATTATAAATAAGTTTTCCCACACCTGAATTTCATAAGTTATCTGGACCCACACCTATGGTCATCATAAAACATAATCATGTCCACGAATTTATTTAATGACAAAGATTTGCAATTTTATCCCATTAAATTGTATTTTTCTCACAGATCCACGATTAATGTGAAATAATCAGATTTGCATATTTATTTTCATATGCCATCAAATATAAATGTTTTTCATATCCTGTTTACGTTATTGAAAAAAATATTTGGACAAAGATTTGTCCTTCATTATTTATATATTTTTTATAAATAATTATATTTGTATATAATGCTCTTTTTTTAATTAAAATCCTTCATTATTTATATAGTTATTATAAATGATTATATTTGTATATAATACTCTTTTTTTATTAAAATATGTTGTGTATATATATTATATATTTATTTCTTTAATAAAAATGTTCAAAATTAAATGTCTTATTATTTTTTTAAATTTTCAAACAAATCATTTATAGAAATTTGAAATAGAATAAAATTGAATTTGAATTTTAGCAAATTTCATTGAATACCTGCAATTGTATAATTTAATTTCTTAAACAACTTTCAGATATTTAATTATATTTCTATTTCATCATACAATTCAAAAATTAGAATAATCTTACAGGTAGATTTTTTTGAATAACTGGAGAAGTTCCACAGTAAATTCTACATGGTTTAAAGCATTAATAAAAAATGTTGTAAAAACTAGCCACCTTGAATAAGTCTTTCTGTTATTACTTTTTAATACGACCATGACTATTTCTATCAATCTATCATTTTGCGTTTTTACCAATTTATAATGTTCCATTTCGACCTGCAATTATCCTTGAATTTTAACATTTTATTATGTAGCAAAATTTCAGATTTTAAAATTTCAAAATTGAAATTTAGCTAAATAATTAAATATTAAAATTAAAATTATATTTTATTCTATTTATTCAGAAACTCAGTTTGTCTCATAGATTTCAAATTAAAAATATAGATAATATATGTGCTGAAATGCTTGTGGAATTCATTTCCAAAATGACATGTTTAAAACAATACAATGGACGTTATTATTAAAAAATCACTCTTCAATATTCTTAAAAAAGGATTTTATTTAATAGACATGGGACAGGTTTGAACAATACATACAACAAGCAAAATGTTTACAATCTAGAAAAATAATATCCTTGATTTTAACTTAAAAAGATCGTTTCCTTTTTTTTGGTCTGTATAATTATTCTTTATGAGAAAGGTTTAGATAGTTATATGGTATTTTTTCTTTTGTCTTTTCTATGAAATTATATTTCTCTCGAAGATATTTCGCAGGGTCCATTAAGGCTTTTTGGCAATAACATGTATTTGGGAATTCATCAGAAAAAACGCATCTTATACAATCGGTCAAGTGCCATTCTCTACTTTCAGGATTCAGAATTACATTGATTTCTCGTTGTTTTCCCATTTCTCTGACTTTTATTTCAAACTGTATAGCATTCCTTGTAGTTTTATATTCTTCATACCATTTGAACACGTTTTCTCTATCTGAAACACAACGCTTGTAAAAATCTCGCACATTTTCAATTTGATCAGAATAATTAAATGCTAATAAAGAGCCGCTTAAACGTTCTTCCTTGTGTAATTTTTGGAAATTTTTTGAAAGCATTTCGTCTTCTAAATATTTTTCTGGAGACATCTTAGCGTGGTAGCAAGGACAAGTATCAGGTCCCTCTTTTGCATCGTCCTGAGACCATACACAATTATTTAAGTGCAATTCATCTCTTTTGTTCAAAAGAAATTTTAAGCGACTGTTATAACGACGAGATAATACTTCAAAATGCAAAATATTAACTCGATTATTGCAAATCTTGTACTTTTTTCGCAGAGTATCTAAATAAGTAGTAGTCATGTTGAAATGATTTAGAAACGACAAGTCATATATATATCCACTTTTATCCACCAATAATTTTAAACAAAAAATAAAAAGACAGACTTATTGATTAAACAACTTTTTTATTTCCGTTAGCTGAAAAAGATCCAACTAATAGTGAAAATTGCCATTTTTATATGTCAGAATTTGAAAAAAACAAAAAAAGGTGGTCGAGTTATATGAAAAAGATCCAACTAAAGTTAAAATAGTCATTTTATATGTCAGAATTTGAAAAAAAAAAAAAAAAAAAAAAAAGTTTCAAATTAATCAACGTAAATTTTTTTTAAATTTTAAAATTTTTTTAAAGGGTTTTACTTTATTTTATTTTTATTTTAATATTTTTTTATAAAAAGATATAACTATATAAAAGTGACTTTTATTACAAATAACAATTATTAACGACAAAAATAGATATAAAATTGCAAATGATTTTGATAATCTATCTCAACCATTATCAGATTTTATAATTTTGATATTAAATTGATTGAATTATGTTTTAAAGTTATTATACGGTAAAAAAATAATTATTACCAGCTGCCTCGTAATAATTATTTTTTTACAGTCTCAAAAGAACAAATTATAGATATTTTATTTTTTGTTCTGTAAAAATTCAGCTACTATGTATTATGGTGACAAAAAATATTGTAACGTCATATAAATTGCCGTGTTCAAAATCTTTAAATTGAAGATTTCTTTAAATTCACTTGACAAGAATATTATGTTATGTTGTAATATATATCGATATCCCAAATTAATTAGATATCGAAAAGAACTGACATATTTTAAATTCAATTAAAGGAATGATGACATATTGTTTAACATTTCGATGGATAAATTTTAAAATTGATAAATGTCGAGATAATAATAATTAATAAATGCCGAGATAATAATTTAATAAATTGTGACATGATTTTATTTTTATTTCTTTATATTCTTTTATCTTTAAAAAGACCTTCAAACTATAAAGAATGTCATGCAATGACACACCTTTTGATAAAGTGACGTAATCGAGTTGTATATAAACCCACTCGCCATTTCATTCTTTCTCATTCCTTTTCAATATGGCGTTTGAATTTCTCCATTTGCCTGAGTTAGTTCAAGAGAAAATTATGAAGTTGTATTTGCCACCATTTTTTAAATGCCATCAATTAAGGAAAATAAATGAATTATCATCACTATTGAAAAGAAAAAGTTCGTGGCTTCATCCTTCAGATGAACTGTTTGAGTTGCTGGATTTAATTTCATCGCTTTCCTCAGGATTTTATACATCAAGCAATCCACTCAAGGATAGTTTTTACATAAACATTGAAGATGAAACAATAAAGTTTTTCCATATTTCAGGACCTGACAGATTTGGAGTATTAAAATGGTTGGATACCAAGCAACCCATCATGAAAGAAATGAAAATAAATCCTGTTATCGAATTTCTAAAAGAATTTTTAAATAGATACTCATTCAGTGAAAATCCATCGGAAATGTTAAAAAGTTATTTGGTGAATAACGAAATAAAATGGTGTCACCGACAATCAATCACAGAATTTAAACTTGTGGAGGGGAAAAAATGTGTCATCACGTTTAGTGAACTGTATTATGGCCTCCACAAGTTTATTCCATGCAATATCACCCAAAATTTACAAGAATCATTAAGATATTGATCCCCTGGACATTTTTCATTTTCAATGGCCAGATATGGAATAATCTATTTACGAGTTTTTAAAGGATCTCAAATATTATCTTTATTTAAAAGAATGTGTCATCATAAAACATAAACAGGAATTTTTAAATGTGAAATTTGCAAATTTATTTATTTTCATATGCCATCAAGTATAAATGTTTTTCATATCCAATTCGTTTATTGAAAAAAATATTTGGTCCAAAGATTTGTAAAAATACTTCATTATTTATTTGGTTTTCATAAATGATTATATTTGTGCTCTTTTTTAATTAAAATTATTATTTATATGGTTTTTATAAATGATTTATGTGTATATAATGTTCTTTTTTAATTAAAAATCTGTTGTGATTTTATATATTTGTTTCTTTAATAAAAACTGTTCAAAATTAAATGTCTTATTATTTTTTTTAATTTTCAAACAAATCGTATATAGAAATTTGAAATAGATAGAATTTGAATTTTAGTGAATTTCATTTTTCAATTTGCTATTTAATTAAAATGCAAATGTTACTTTTTGAAATTAGTTTGGCTGAAATAGAATGTTATCGGATTTTTTTCAAGATTGAAATTTCGATATTTAATTAAATGTTAAAATTCAAATGTTATTTTTTGAAAATAGCTTGGCTGAAATAGTCAAATTTGATGTTTTCTAATAAAAATATATATTTCAAATTGATTTTCATAGATTTGAAATTTTTCATTTTCATTTTTTAAAAAAATATTTAAAATATTAAAAAAAATTATAACTAAAATGATCATTTGATAAAAAGAAAAATCAAAATATAAAAGTTTATATAAACTTTCATCCAAACAAGAAAATATCTCTTAAGACACCAAAACTTTTTTAGAAGATAAAAGGCGAGATCTTAAAATTATTGATGATAAAAAATGGGTCTCAAGATTATTCTAAAGATTTTTAGAAAAAATATATATCATTAAAAATTACAATTATATTATTTGTTATGATTCAAAAAAAAAAGATCAACATAATTACAATTGATTGAATCAGATTTATTTGTCATTTATTTTATTAAACAAGAAATGGAAGGAGTAATTTTAATAATAAAAAAATCTATCCTGTGAGATTATTCTAATTTTTGAGTTGTATGATAAAACAGAAATATAATTAAATATTTGAAAGTTGTTTAAGAAATTAAATTATAAAATTGCAGATATTCTAGCATTTTCAAAGTGGATGACGCTCGTACTAATAAATAAATTTTTATCTAAATTAAATAAACGACACAAAAAAATAGTCAAATAACAGTTTATTTTGAATTACAACATATTATATATGTCTTTAACAACTTGTCAAATACTTTTTTAAAAAGCTCTTCTTTTAAATTGGATTACTAACATAAATTGGAGTCATCCCAATCAGAATCATAAAGGTCTAACACCAGTCTTCTTAACATTTCTTGACGTAAAAATTCATGCATTGGGTCATCTTCTTTAATCGTCCAAAGGATTGTAGACAAATCTGTAGCTTGAATTGGTTCATTACAAGATGGGCAGCATACATTTTTTGTCGACAGGATAAAATTTCTAACACATGATAGATGAATGTTATGTTTACACTTCATCAACGTAGATGAATTTGCTGGTGTGGAGCACTGAATGCAATCCATCGTTATGATCTCGGATATTCTTTCGAATCTCTATTTATACTCGACATAGTTAAAAAAAACTATTTATATAATGTCAGTAAAACTGTCGATTTGAGCTTTTATTGAATTAAACTGACTATTTTTTTGTGTCTTATATTTAATTAGATAAAAATAAAATAAATCTGTCATTGACAGATTTATTTATTTTTTATTAAAATTACTTTTAATATTTATCATTTGACCATTTCTCGTTTAATAAAATAAATGACAAATAAATGAAAAAATTTTGGTTCAATCCTTCTTTTTTGAATCATAACAAATAATATAATTGTAATTTTTAATGATATATTTAAAAAAAAATCTTTAGATCGAGATTTTATATTAACCTTACCCGGTCAATTGTCATTTATAATTTTAAGATCTCGCCTTTTATGTATATCACTTTTATAAATTTTTTGGTAAATCTGGAGCGAGATTTTAGAAAAAATTCTATTCGAAAGATTTTTAGAATTTTTTTATTAATAAATGTATCCATTCTTCAAATAAACATTTCGAATAACTATTTATAAAGCCATCAACAAAAAATTTTTTCAATTATTGTAAATATTTATTTCTTTTTTTTTCATTTAAAAGATCAAAGGTCTTTTTTTATTATGTAAAAATTTAAAGTCTATTCTTACAATTCAACTTCATTAAATATATAGTATATAGCATTTTAGATAAGACTGCAATGTATTTTATATTCTGATACAAAAAAGATCATCGCAAATATTATTCACCAACGTTTACAGAGCTAAAAATATAAATCCTCTGTGAGAAAATCTTATTAAACAACTAATAAAAATTTCACTCTATAGTCGCATCTACCTTTTTTTACACATTATTTGTCACGTCTTTCAATTGAAAATTTACATTATTTGTCACGCTTCTTTAAAATTGAAAATTGAAATTTTTTTGTAGAAGATTTTATATTTTTTTATGTATATTTTATCTTTTATATAGAGTTTAAATAATTTTTTAATTTTATATATTTTTGATATATATTTCACTTTCTCAGACTCAAAATTGTATTTTAACGTTGTGTGATGGCTCGCAACAAAATAGATCGATACCGTAAAGTTCTTTCTCGAGACACCGTTCGTTTTCCATGTCCTAAATGTGGAATAAGTCTTTTGTTAAAAGAAT
Organism: Salticus scenicus; assembly: GCA_963930645.1. Taxonomy (NCBI): domain Eukaryota; kingdom Metazoa; phylum Arthropoda; class Arachnida; order Araneae; family Salticidae; genus Salticus; species Salticus scenicus. Next base: position 84,799,196 of record OZ005654.1, on the reverse strand, counting down.
ATGAAAAACATTGTACGACACACAACATGAATGCTAAAAAATGTTGTGTTTGGTGTTTTGGAGTTGAGAAATTCAAGAAAAAATATGAAGCTGCGGACCATTTGTTAAAATGTTTTAAGAAATTTAAATACTGTGTAACTGCAAAACAAAAAAGTCCATCATCATCACCACAAGAATTACAATTTTTCGATTTTACACAACGTTGTGCTCGCAACAAAATAGATCGATACCGTAAAGTTCTTTTTCGAGACACCGTTCGTTTTCCATGTCCCAAATGTGGAATAAGTCTTTTGTCGAAAGAATATGAAAAACATTGTACGAAAGATTGTACAGACAACATGAATGCTAAAAAATGTTGTGTTTGGTGTTTTGGAGTTGAGAAATTCAAGAAAAAAAATGATGCTGCTGATCATTTGTTAAAATGTTATAAGAAATTTAAATATTGTGTAACCGCAAAACAAAAAAGTCCACCATCATTATCAGAAAAGATGGATTCGAAATGGAAAGCTCAAATTAAGAACTTACCTGGAATCAAAATGAATTTAGTTTTACCAGTGACTGAGAATCTCCAAATTTCCAAAAAAGTCTCGGATCGCTATTTGCATTTGAATAATGGAAAAAAAATCTATTTTGTCGAACAACAGAAAACTGACATTAATGAAAATATATTATTTTATAACGTCGTCAAAGAGGATTGGTGGGAACCTAGCCGGAGACAACAAGATTGTTTAAATTGTGCTAAACCAATCATGGAACATTGCGAAGAATTGGAGAAAAAAAATAAAGAGTTAGAAAATTCACGAATGAAAATGGAACAGAAACACGAAAAAGAAATCAGGGAATTGAAAAACAAATTTGAGAATTTACGAGTGGAAATTGAACAAAGGCGCGAAAAAGAAATTAGGGAATTGAAACATAAATTGATAACCGTTGAAGAGTCATTTCAAAGAGAATATAAATTGCTTCAAAATAAAAACGACTTGCTTCAAAACAAAATTGAATATTTGAGAGAGACCGAAATTGCTGAGCTAAAAAGAAGATTGTCCAAATATGAATCATAATTTTGTAATTATATATTTATCATGGTTTATAAATAAATATGGAATTTGAAATATATAATAATTAAAACTTAAATACATTTCACATTTTTTCAGGATTTAAATAAGATTATAATGCTTTTTTTTTATGTCCCCAGTAGCGCAATTGGCTAGCGCGCGGTACTTATAAAACAGTATAATTGTGAGTTATGCCGAGGTTGTGAGTTCGATCCTCACCTGGGGAAAATTATTTTTTATACATGTCATTATTGTTTTTTAATAAATACAAAAATCGAAAATGATTTCTTTAAAAAATATGTAAATGTTTAATTTTTTAGTTCTCAATATTTATTTTTTAATGATTATCATAATAATGTAAGATTTTATTTAACGATAAACATTTTGTAAACCCACGTTTATATATTTTAAAGTAGGCTGCAATTTATTTCATGTTTGAATAGATCATCACAAATATTTATTCACCAGATCTGTCAGAGTAAATAAATGATCCATATATAGTCACTACGAACCTAAATAATTGTATTTTAAAAACTTGGACTTTTTTATAAATTTATTCATTTTTTAAAATTACTTTTTTATATTTCAATTTTGGCTATCTAATTAACATTAAATCAAATGAAATTTTATTCTATTTCAATATTAAAAAAGCTATTTTTTTAAAAAATATAATTTAACATTTTATTATATAGTGAAATTTCGAATTTTAAATTTCAATTTTTAAATTTAGCTAAATAATTAAATATCAAATTATATTTTATTCTATTTCAAGATTAAATAAGCTATTTTTTTTAAAAAAATAGCTTATTTAATATTTAATTATTTAGCTAAATTCCAGTTTTTAAAATTTCAATTTTTAAATTTAGCTAAATAATTAAATATCAAATTATATTTTATTCAATTTCAAGATTAAATAAGCTATTTTAAAAAATAAAATTTTAACATTTTATTAAATAGTGAAATTTCGGTTTTTAAATTTTCAATTTTGAAAAATCACTATATAATTAAATGTCAAATTATATCTATTTTAAAGTTTAAAAGCTATTTAAAAAAATTTGAATTTTAGGATTTAATTATATAGCGAAATTTCAGATTTTAAAATTTCAATTTTGAAAAATCGCGATATATTTAAATGCTAAAATTCAAATGATTTATATTCAAGGTTAAATAAGCTATTTAAAAAAAAAATAAAATTTGAATTTTAACATTAATTATATAACATCTAGTTAAATTAACATTAAGCCAAACTAACTGTAAAGTTTATATATTTCATAATCTCATGACGTCATTTCTCATTGTGTATATAAACCCATCATTTATTCCAGGTTTTTAGTATCATTTATTCGACGTCCTTAGTTAATACAATGTTTTTCAAAGTGTCATTTTTCGTGAATAAACCGACAATAAGAGCTGCAGTGGGTAACGATGGAAATGTATATTTTTTTGCTGTGGATGTGGACCGTTTTTACGGATGCACTTTTCCCAAACCTTCAAAAGACTTGAAAAATTTGACACCTAGTCATTATAAAAAAGTTTTAAATGGCAAAGACTCAAGAGTGTACAGTTTTAAAGAAATGCTGAATGTCATTTTAAAAACAACTAAAGATCAAATAACAGTGGACATAATAGATTACTTGTGGCATTTTGGTTATACATCAGATAATTTACCCAATTTGAAATATTCGGATCCTGATACTGCATTTATTTTGAACATTCGAAATAACTGTGGAATGCGCATTCAGGCCTATTTACGTTTATTTGTAAATGGTATTTTATCGAGTAATAAAGTACACAGAAAAAATGATGAACATGTAAAATGTGTTCAAACATTGGCTGAATCTAAACATGGATTCTGGAGATAAATGTAATTGTATATATAAATAATCAATGTATTATTATTATTATTATTATTATTATTATTATTATTATAATTATTATTATTAGTATTATTATTATTATTATTATTATTATTATTATTATTATTATTATTATTATTATTATTTACATTTGTTATATCAAATTTGAAATGAAATATTTGTTTGCTAATAAAAAAATATTATTTGCTTCAGAATTTTTTTCATAAATTTAAAAATATATTTTATATTCATTTCCACTTTAAAAAAATATTTTAATTAAAAAATTAAAAAAAAGAAAAAAATATAGCTAAGAAGAATATATATAAGTGTATATATAGATGTATATAATAATATATACGTTATTAAATAGATTATTTTTTGAATTTATCAGAAATGGATAAAATTTTCTTTGACGATGATACCACTTATCATATATTACATATTATTCAGTCTGAATCTAGTATAAAATTAACAGAGTATGGTCGATATAATAAACATTTTGAACGTGCTGCAATTTATATGACTTTACCTATACGTAAAACTGTTTTAAAAAACTTAATAGATTCCTTTGATACAATTTATTCATTTATTGATGGTGATCTTTTCATTAAAGGAAATGACAAACATTATATTTTTAATTCTATAAAACGATGTTTAGTAACTCCTGATTCAAAAACAATATATTTAGATCAATGTCATTATGAAAATATTTATAAATCTGATGATAAACATTTATATTTATTACATAATCCTAATGAATTAATTTTATTAAAAGAACCAAACGAAAATGACAAATGTCATGTTTTACACGCCATTCAAAATGAAGGTTTAATTTGCCCATCCAGGAATAAAAGAAGAATAAAACATTTTACAAAAGAATACCAAGTTATGGGAACTATAGAATTTAAATCCGATACTTTTATTCATTTGAATAATAAGAAAAATCAAGACATAAAAGCTCATATAAAATTTCATGAAGTGCCTGATTTTGAAGGTATAACGAATAAAAGTTGTATTTATAATATATTACAAAAAATATATAGAGATAATTATAATGAAAAACGAATTTTTGGACATCACAGATTTTAAAGTGGATCAATTTTAATATTTATGTTTTTTTTAAAAACAATGACACTTTATCAAAAAGAGCAAGTTTAACAATAATTTTGTTTTTTAAAAAAAGTTTGATTTTTTATATTTAAAATCCTGGACTATACCTATAGTAACAATAAATCTTTTTATATTCTTTAAAAAAATGAAGAAACAAAGTATGATTGTTGTGGCATTTGTAAATTTGCAAGGTTTTGTGAATAATAAAAAATTTTATTGTTTAGAATTTGCATACACTGATATTATTATGGATGGAATGTTAAGATATAAGTATCATGCATTTATTAATCCAATACATACTTCAGGTTCAACTGTAACTTATGAATTTCTAATTAATTTTCTACAAAACAAATACCAAGAATTACAAAACTTATATCCAGATGAAAAACTTGTTTTCTGTTACAAAGACCATTCTAAATTGTTACACGACGTCCAAACATTTTAAATATTGATATTGTAGGTATACCATCTATAAAATGGCTTTTGTATCTATATCCTAATAAAAAATGTCCATACCATCCAAAACGAGCGAAACAATGTGCTCAACGAACTTTAGAACTTGTGGAAAATTTTGCAAAAGATAATTTTGATTTTTTAAAAGCAAATCTGAAAAAATTGGGAATAAAAATTCCTAATAATGTCCAAGAACTTCATTTCTCAATATGGGTACACTTAATTTAAAAAATAATTCAATATTTTTTTCAAAGACCTTAATATTATAAATTTAAAATGATAAAATGTAAAATTGTATAATTTAAGATAAATGATAAAATATAAAAATTGTATAATCTAAAATATTAAATATGATATTATTAACTTTGATATTTTTATATTTGATAATATTACAATTTAAAAATTAACATTTCATAACTTTATATTTTACAATTGGGTAATTTAACATTTTTTTTAATTCTACATTTTCAATTTAATGTAATTTGTTACTATTAAAATATTTATAATTAAGTTATTTTTATTTGTTTTATCACATATATTTATAAAATTTTTATAAAATAAGGGTTATGAATAATTTATTCAAACAACAACAACAACAACAACAACAACAAATTGCAAATTTAAAACAATTCACAAGTTTAAAAGAAAATAAATCGGAAGAATTAATGGATTGGTCAGATTATGATCCTAAATGGTATAAAAAGAATGATGAAATTTTATATAAAAAAATTTTAACAAATCCTTTACTATATCTAAAATCATTTTAATTGTTATCGGTGGGAAAAAAAGAAATATTACGCAACACATATAAGGTATAAAAAGGCTTGGCATTTGCTTTAGAATCTCAGATCTCTGGAGCCATGGAGTTGGAAGCAAGAATTCTACGCGAACTGATACTTAATGCTCTGTTTATTATTATGGAAAGTTATGTTGGTGAAAGCTTCATGATTAAAAATGTTAACAACTTCATAAATGTGCATTCAAGAATAATGAAAAAGATGGAGCCATTTAATCATATGATTTTTCGAGAAATTAAAAAAATAAAGGATTTAGAGAAAGCTTTACACGATTTGGAAGAAGCTTCATTGGAAAAAATTATCGCCATAAAGACTAAACCCTTTTCATTAGTCTTTCTAATGATATCATTCATTATGAAAAATTTAAAATGTCATCATGAAATAATTAACGATTTGGGATATTCGACAAATAAAAATTTAAAATTTGTACTAAATGTTAAACATCACCATCTGCATTTCATAAAGAAAAAGAAGAGCATTCGTATTTAAAAAACCATATTTCACATTTTTTAAAGGCAAGATTTAATGTTTGACAAAATGTTGTTCATTTTAAAGATTTATAGATTTATATATATATAATATGTACATTTTAATTTGCAATTCAAATAAAATGACTGTTTCTGTCGTTCATTTATTTTATTTTATTTTTTATTTTTATTTTTTCATTGTAATATTTATCTATTTTTTAAAAAAGATATGAATATATATATATATATAGCGACAATTACTAACGACATAAATGGATATAAATTCTGATAATGTAAAAATTCTATCTCAAATATTATCAGAAATTGGATTTAATGATTTTGATATTAAATTGATTGAAAGTATAATTGCTACAGGCTTTTCACATTATGATTTAAAGTTGTTAGGTTTTTCAAAAGAACAAATTTTAGCTATATTTTATTTAATTGATCCTGAAAATGAATTTTGCAAGATTTATTATGGCGACGAACATTCTATAAATTGTCCAAAATCTTTAGAAGACTGTTCTATTTGTTTAAATTCACTTGACAAAAATATTATTATGTTATGTTGTAAACATTTATTTCATATAAAATGTTTATCAAAATGGCAGTCTACTTGTCCAATCTGTCGACAGCCTTTTGAAAATATATATCAATATCCCAAATTAATTAGAAATTGGATATCGAAAAGCACAAATGCTTTTCATATTTTAAATTCAATTAAAAGATCATGACAAAAGATTTTTTAATGGAAAAGGATAAATTTTAAAAGTGATAAAAGTCGAGATATTAATAATTGACTTTAATAAATTCTGACATGATTTATATTATTATATTTATTTATATTATTTTATTATAATTTTTTATAAAAAAAAACTAAGCTCCACCCTTTTTGTTCAAACTATATATATATCACTCTGTTTTCACTTAGATTACATTTCACGATGAAACATCTCGTTGAAAGTATTATGATAAATTTTATTAGACAAACCATAAAGGATAAATTACCAAACTTTTTGGACTTCAATGATATTTCACAATATGTTTTAACTCAAATTCAAAAAAAGACATGTTATTCAGACATGTTTTCTTTTTCAAGAGATATATTAATAGAATATCTTCAACCTCCAGAAAAAGACGAAAAAGTTGCATATGATGCAAAATTTTTAGATTGTTTGTCACATTTGAGTAAAGAAATTGAAAGTATAATTGAAGAATTAAAACAAGTTATGTTTTTAAAAGCAAAACATTTGTTTTCCAATGTCTGGATTAAACAGTCACCAGAGGATAGTATTGAAATGGATAACAAAAGTAATTCTATAAATCAAAATTCAGAGGATATAAAAACAAATATTGTAGATCTTACAGATCCACAAAATATACAAGATTGTACAAACCAAAATTTACCTGTGGACTCATATTACATAAAAAGAAATGTTAATTTTGCATATCTAGCTGTGAGATATAAAAATAAACAATTTGATGCATTTTCTCTAGGAACATTCAAACGTATAATTGGTGTTAAACAGTGTCCAAACTCATGGAAAAAATATTTAAAACATTATTGTAAAAAGTTTAAAATTGAAACTTTGTTTATACGTACACAGAAACATTTTAAATTAAACATGAAAAGAGTAACTGTTAATTATTTTAATGTGAAGAAAGATAAAATCATATGTACCAAGTGTCATGATAAAGATTGTTTGGCAGGCAGAATTTCTATGTACTTTAAAATATTTCATGCTGTAAATTTCGAAGATTGTGATTGTAATTGTTTTTAACTTTTTTGTCCATTATCTTGTCTAATTGAGATGTTTTTGTAAAAATGTTTTTAAAATAAATAATAGTTATTGCTGTGTTCTTTCACTATAAAGATGAAAAAAAGAAATTATATAAAAAAAGAACTGATGGAAAAAGTATGATATATTTTTAAAAAATGAATTGAAAAAAGAATATATAAGATTTTTTTACTTTGAACAAGAAGCAAAAAATATGGATCTCAAAAAAAGAAAATAAAGATCAAATAATATTTATATTAGTACGACAGGATAATTCTTATTTCTCATAATTAAAATTCAAAACTTTAAATTTGATAATGATGTAAACTGTCCTGTCATACTAATATGTTCATTAAATTTTTATTTTATGAATCTATAAAAAAGAATATCTTTTTTTACAGGAGAGATAAAGATGAAGAATATATAAATATATGATAAATAAAATATGATATATTTTTTTACGAAAAAAACATGAATATGAAAAAATAAAGATCTGTTACAGATAAAGTTTATATTAGTACAATAGGATAAGATTTTCAAAGTAAAAATTTTAGATTTTCAAAAATTTTACTTTGCAAAAAATTTTGAAAAACAAAAAAATTTTAAAATCTAAAATTTTGAAAAACAAAAAATTGAAAATCTAAAATTTTGAAAATCTAAAATTGAAAATCTAAAATTGAAAATCTAAAAATTGAAAATCTAAAATTTTGAAAATCTAAAAATTGAAAATCTAAAAATTGAAAATCTAAAATTTTGAAAAACTAAAAATTGAAAATCTAAAATTTTGAAAATCTAAAAATTGAAAATCTAAAAATTGAAAATCTAAAATTTTGAAAAACTAAAAATTGAAAATCTAAAATTTTGAAAATCTAAAAATTGAAAATCTAAAATTTTGAAAATCTAAAATTGAAATATAACTTTTGAAAATCTAAAATTTGAAAATCTAAAATTTTGAAAAAAAATTTGAAAATCTAAAATTTTGAAAATCTAAAATTTTGAAAAACAAAAAATTTGAAAATCTAAAATTTTGAAAAACAAAAAATTTGAAAATCTAAAATTTTGAAAAACAAAAAATTTGAAAATCTAAAATTTTTAAAAACAAAAAATTTGAAAATCTAAAATTTTTAAAAACAAAAAATTTGAAAATCTAAAATTTTGAAAAACAAAAAATTCGAAAATCTAAAATTTTGAAAAACAAAAAATTTGAAAATCTAAAATTTTGAAAAACAAAAAATTGGAAATATAAATTTATGAAATCTAAAATCTAAAAAAAAAAAAAAAAAAAAAAAAAAAAAAAATTTTTTTTTTTTTTTTTTTTTTTTTTTTTTTTTTTTTTAGTTTAGTTTATAATATTTTTTATTTATGTTTTTAGATTTTTAATTTTTGTTTTCTAAATTAGATTTTCATATTTTTTGTTTTTCAAAATTTTAGATTTTCAATTTTTTGTTTTTCAAAATTTTAGATTTCCAAAATTTTAGATTTTCAAATCTTTTTGATTTTCAAAATTTTAGATTTTCAAAATTTTTTTGTTTTTTAAAATTTTAGATTTTCAAAATTTTAGATTTTCAATTTGAAAAACAAGAAAATTTGAAAATCTAAAAATTTGAAAATCTAAAAATTTGAAAACATAAAAATTTGAAAACATAAAAATTTGAAAACATAAAAATTTGAAAACATAAAATTTTGAAAATCTAAAATTTTGAAAATCTAAAATTTTGAAAATCTAAAATTTTGAAAATCAAAAATTTGAAAATCAAAAATTTGAAAATCTAAAAATATGAAAATCTAAAATTTTGAAAAACAAAAAATTTGAAAATCTAAAATTTTGAAAAACAAAAAATTTGAAAATCTAAAATTTTGAAAAACAAAAAATTTGAAAATCTAAAATTTTGAAAAACAAAAAATTTGAAAATCTAAAATTTTGAAAAACAAAAAATTTGAAAATCTAAAATTTTGAAAAACAAAAAATTTGAAAATCTAAAATTTTGAAAAACAAAAAATTTGAAAATCTAAAATTTTGAAAATCTAAAATTTTGAAAAACAAAAAATTTGAAAATCTAAAATTTTGAAAAACAAAAAACTTGAAAATCTAAAATTTTGAAAAACAAAAAATTGGAAATATAAATTTATGAAATCTAAAATCTAAAACAAAAATAAAAAATATTATAAACTAAAAAAAAAAAAAAAATTTTTTTTTTTTTTTTTTTAGTTTATAATATTTTTTATTTATGTTTTTAGATTTTTAATTTTTGTTTTCTAAATTAGATTTTCATATTTTTTGTTTTTCAAAATTTTAGATTTTCAATTTTTTTGTTTTTCAAAATTTTAGATTTCCAAAATTTTAGATTTTCAAATTTTTTTGATTTTCAAAATTTTAGATTTTCAAATTTTTTTGATTTTCAAAATTTTAGATTTTCAAAATTTTTTTGTTTTTTAAAATTTTAGATTTTCAAAATTTTAGATTTTCAATTTGAAAAACAAGAAAATTTGAAAATCTAAAAATTTGAAAACATAAAAATTTGAAAACATAAAATTTTGAAAACATAAAATTTTGAAAACATAAAATTTTGAAAACATAAAATTTTGAAAATCTAAAATTTTGAAAATCTAAAATTTTGAAAAACAAAAATTTGAAAATCAAAAATTTGAAAATCAAAAATTTGAAAATCAAAAATTTGAAAATCAAAAATTTGAAAATCAAAAATTTGAAAAACAAAAAATATGAAAATCTAAAATTTTGAAAAACAAAAAATTTAAAATCTAAAAACATAAATAAAAAATAATTATAAACTAAAAAAAAAAAAAAAAAAAAAAAAAAAAAAAAAAAATTTTTTTTTTTTTTTTTTTTTTTTTTTTTTTTTTTTAGTTTATAATTATTTTTTATTTATGTTTTTATATTTTAGATTTAGTTTTTAGATTTTAAATTTTTGTTTTCAAAATTTTTGTTTTTCAAAATTTTTACTTTTCAAAATTTTTACTTTTCAAAATTTTTACTTTTCAAAATTTTTACTTTTCAAAAATTTTTACTTTTCAAAAATTTTTACTTTTCAAAATTTTTTACTTTAAAAATTTTTTACTTTAAAAATTTTTTACTTTAAAAATTTTTTACTTTAAAACCTTTGTACTTTTCAAAATTTTAATTTCAAAATTTTTACTTTTCAAAATTTTAATTTCAAAATTTTTACTTTAAAAATTTTAATTTCAAAATTTTTACTTTTCAAAATTTTAATTTCAAAATTTTTACTTTTGAAAAATTTTACATTTCAAAAATTTAAATTTAAATTTTTTGTTTTTCAAAATTTAAATTTTCAAATTTTTCGTTTTTTTTAATTTTTAAATTATTTTAAAAATTTAAAAATTTATAATTCTGAAATGTTTAAAATAATTAAATGAAAAAATTATAATATCTAATATTATGAAATTAAAAAAAATTATAAAATGTTAGATATTATAAAAACAGAATACATATTATAAAAAAAGAATACATTTATGGGATGTATTTTATATCCGTTTCCATCAGTGTAAAATATCAAAATAATTTCAAGTATGCCTAGTCCGCTTACCCTTTTTGATTTAAATAATGATGTGTTATCAATTCTTTTTAAAGACTATATTGCGATTCATGATAAACTAACGTTATTAAATTCACCATATTTTCACGAAAAATTATCAAATCCTAATCTTTGGTCAATTCCCTATGATGAATTTTTTGGATTTATAAATGCTATTCGAATAATGAAACCGGGTTTGTATCTCGATAATCAAAACAATGCCTGTTATATATCCGTAGACGAAAAAAATGCGACTTTATCCGCACGTTATTTTGATTATTTGAACATTGAAAAATTAGACAAAGCTTATCTGTCTCTAGACGATCTGATAAAAGGTGGTATTGATCATAGGAAAAGGGTAATTGAAAATTTCAGTTGGCGTAATTTTGATTATTTTCTTAAATATGAATTTCCAGACGTCTATTTTCCGGTCGATAAGATGGAAGACATCCAATTTTATAAAATACATCCCAATATTACGGTCGCTGTGAACCATTCTTTGAAAACCCTCCGTTTTCCCTGTAATGTTTTTTCAACACCTAAAATTTATCATTTCAAAAAAAAATGTATTGTGACTATGTGTGATAAACCGCATTATTCAATACGATGGGGAAAAAATAAAAAAATAATTGCAAAATGCATTTACAAAAAAAAATGTTCTTGTAAAAAAGGAAAATATAATGTTTTTCCCATAAAAGGTTATTGGAAAGAAGATAGCAGTTATAGTTTTATTATAACCAATAATAATTTATCTTATGATGAATATACATCGTTGTATCATAAATTATGTCTTTATAGAAACGAAAAACCAAAAAAAATATTACCTGTTGATACTTTTTGGAAAGAAGATAAAAATTATCCTATAACATTGAATGAAGAAAACATAATATGTGATTATAGTAAACATAATGTATTTTACGATCGAATAACTGCATTGTACAACATTAAAATTGAAATAATTTTTAATAGTAAGGATGATCGGAGATATACTCATTACTATTATAATCAAATTATTGATAATTAAAAAATATATAGATTCATTAAAATATAGTTTTGATGTCTGATTCAAATGTAAAAAAACTTTTTAGTTCATTAGTAAATATGAAGATTCTAAAAATGTAAATAAACATCTTGAATTAAAAGGATCAATATTTTATTTGTATGTTAACTTGTTTGTATAAAATACATTCTATTGTGAATAATTTTCTTTTACATGACAATATTTTACAAATTGAGTTTAAGACACTATATTTAGAAACAGTCCTGTCGTATTAATATATTCATAAAATTAAAATTTTGCGAATTATATAAGGATTTCATAATTTTAAAATTATTTTAAAAATTTATAATTCTGAAATATGAAAAAATTATTTAAAAACTAAAAATGATGAAATGTAATTAAAAAAAAGAATATATTTATGGGACATAACCGTTTCTATCGTAATAGAATATCAAAATAAGTATGCCTAGTCCGCTTACCCTTTTTGATTTAAATAATGATGTGTTATCAATTCTTTTTAAAGACTATATTCCGATTCATGATAAACTAACGTTATTAAATTCACCCGATTTTCACGAAAAATTATCAAATCCTAATCTTTGGTCAATTCCCTATGATGAATTTTTTGGATTTATATATGCGATTCGAATAATGAAACCGGGTTTGTATCTCGATGATGAAAACAATGCCTGTTATATATCCGTAGATGAAAAAAATGCGACTTTATCCGCACGTTATTTTAATTATTTGAACATTGAAAAATTAGACAAAACTTATCTGTCTCTAGACGATCTGATAAAAGGTGGTATTGATCATGTGAAAAGGGTAAATGAAAATTGGAGTTGGAATTATTTTGATTTTTATCTTCGAAATTCATTTCAAAAAATCTATTTTCCGGTCGATAAGATGGAAGACATCGAATTTTATCGCATATCTCCCTCGATTAAGGTCGCTGTGAACCGTTCTTTGAAAACTCTCCGATGGCCCTGTTATAATATTTTTTCAAAACCTAAAATTTATCATTTCAAAGAAAAATGTATCGTGACTATTGGTGACGAACCGTTTTATTCAATACGATGGGGAAAAAATAAAAAAATAATTGCAAAATGCATTTACAAAAAATTTTTTTGGAGAACAGGAAAATATAAGGTTTTTCCCATGAAAGGTTATTGGAAAGAAGATAGCAGTTACAAGTATAGTATAACCAATTATAATTTATCTTATGATGAATATACATCGTTGTATCATAAATTATGTCTTTATAGAAACGAAAAACCAAAAAAAGTATTACCTGTTGATACTTTTTGGAAAGAAGATATAAATTATCCTAAAACATTGAATGAAAACACAGTGTATAAGAGTAGATATAATGTATTTTATGATCAAATGACTCCATTGTACAATGTTAAAAGAGAAATAATTTTTAATAATAAGGATGATTGGAGATATTCTATTTACTATAAACATCTAATTACTGGTAATTAAAAAAATATAAATTCATTAAAATATAGTTTTGATGTCTGATTCAAAATGTAAAAAAAATTTCAGTTTATTAGTAAAATATGAAGATTCTAAAAATGTAAATAAACATCTTGAATTAAAAGGATTAATGTTTTATTTTATTTGTATGTTAACTTGTTTGCATAAAATAAATTCTATTGTGAATAATTTTCTTTTACATGCCAATATTTTACAAATTGAGTTTAAGACACTATATTAATTTTATTTAGAACATTAATGACTAGAATGTCTTATTACTTTTATTTTTTGACTACAAGTGTTAAATCGAAAATACTTTATAGATTATTATTATAAGCAGAGTTTCCATTATCATTCTTTGATGACTCACTGTTTTTTTTTTTTTTTTTTTTTTTTTAATTGTATTTAAAGCCCAGCTCTCGATTCATTTCGAAGCATTGTCGACGAATATGCATAAAAGGATCGTTAGAGATTTTCTTTTACCTGCTCTCAATGATGGTAGATATGGTTGTTTCTTACAATGGGTGGACAAAAAATCTGGCATTTTTCAATTGAATTGGACCCGCAAAGAATATGGTCATTGTAATCGAGATCGTTTTTCAATCTTTGTAGACTGGGCTAGATTGAAAGGAAGACAAACTTCGAATGAAAGAAATTATTACACTATGGTCAAAATGAAATTTCGAGCAGCTCTCCGTAAATCGAAAGACGTTACAGAATTATTTTCTCCGAACCAACAAGAAAAACTTTATAAAATAACAAATTTTCCCACCATTGGAGAAAAATATACACCAGAGGAAATAGAAGTGGCACAAATATTGACAGATTGGTCGAATTGTAAATCGACACAGAGTCAAAATCGAATTAATACTGTATTTCACGTAATACTAGCATGATCATAAAAGATGAACGTCAAGAAAATTATTAAACTTTGCCCCGCTCTCGCTGAAGGTTGATGAAAATGGATTATTATTATTATTATTATTATACTGTAAAAAAATAAATATTACCAACTGCAAGAAACTCTCTGTGATTGGAGAAAATAATTATTTTCTCCAATCACAGAGAGTTTCTTGCAGTTGGTAATATTTATTTTTTTACATTGATTATTTATAATAATAATAATAATAATAATAATAATAATAATAATAATAATAATAATAATAATAATAATAATAATAATAATAAAACATATATATATAGTCTTGTCATTTTGAAATATTTTTTGATAATTTTGGAAATATGGATTCGTCAATATTGTATATTTGTGTTATTTTATGGTTAATATATCGTTATTATTATATTTTATTTTTAATTTATACAGATGTTAATAAATTGTATGTTTTCTATTATGATAAAATTATTGTTAATTTGAAAAATATAGATTCATTAAAATATAGTTTTAATGAATCCTTTTCCGATTCCAAATGTAAAAAACTTTTCGGTTCTTTAATAAAATATGAAGATTCTAAAAATGTGAATAAACATCTTGAATTAAAAGGATCAATGTTTTATTTTATTTGTATGATAACTTATTTGTATAAAATACATCCTGTTGTGAAAATTTTAATAATTTTCTTTTACATGAGTAAATACAATAGACAAAATATGAATATATTTTACAAATTGAGTTTAAGACACTATATGGGATTTTATTTAGACATTAATGAAACAACACCAAAATGTCTTATTACATTTATTTTTGACCAGTTGCTGCTTTTAAACAAGTCTACAAATTTAAAGCGAAAATACTTTGTCGATTATTATTATAAGCATAGTTTTGATTATCATTTTTTGAAGAAAGAATATTCAGAAACTCAGTCTGTATTTAATCTCATAGATTTCAAAAATAAAAATATAGTTAATATATGTGCTGGAAATGCTTGTGGAATTCATCTTTTAAACACCAAAATGACATGTATTGATTTGAAACAATACAATGGAATGAAACTATTACAGAAAATGGATATATGTAATTTTATACAATGTGATATAAATGATAATAAATTTGAAAGAATAGTTTTATCATATAATGTATGGATAGCTATTCATGCTTGTAGAAAATTACCTATACGAATAATTGAAATATTTCAAAAACATGCTTCTCAATTTTCAGAATTGTATCTAGTTCCTTGTTGTACTTTAAACAAAAAATATTATAGAGAAAATTTTGACATGTATGATAGAATACATAAAAAATATTATACTGCTAAAAAAGATTTGTCAAGACAACATTGTTATCCAGCTATGCATTTTGAATTGTTATGTTCTTTATGTATGACATGTAAATTTAAAATTAAAACATTAAATGATATGCAATCTGTAAAAAACAAAATTATTATTGTATATAAATAATTGAATTACCATGTTTTTTAATACATAATTGTATTTTTTAGTTTAAAATAAAAAACAACTTTTTTTGACAATGTCTTTATTTATTTCAAGATTTTTTTTAAAGTACATATCCACTAATTAATTGTCTTTAGATACATCTACGATAAAAAAATCTTTTAATTTATGAGTGAGTAAAACTTGTTCCATTTTCATATTTATCCAACCAGTAGCATTATGATAGTCTTTTGCAATGTGTATTTTACATATCTTATCATATAACGTTTTCCATTTATACAACTTTATCCAATCATTTGCATAGGAAAATACCAATTCAGTAAGAGGGTAATAATTCATTATTATTTTCTGAAATTCTTCAAATTGATGTAATTTTAGAAGATGTAAGACTTTCTCATCAACAATCAAAAATATATTTTCACAATAGTATATATTATCCTTTAGTTTTCGCATGTTATATAATTCTTTTAATCCAACTTGTAAAATATTACCATCAAAATAACATACTTTAGATCCTGTAGAATAAATACAAGTTTCATCTACAGATTCAATTAAAAGGGAATTCACATATGATAGATATTTACATGGAATTTTAAAATTATATTTTTGCAAATTGTAACACGTATCATAAGATCGATATTCTGAAAATTTTAAGTTGTTAGTCACTTTTAATATATGGTGAGAATTCCAATCTATAAAAAATTTAGACGACATAACTAAGAGCAAACAAAATTTTTGCAGTCACCGATGTGGAGAAAATTAACGACGATTAAATATATATATAATACTTTTTTCATCTAAAAAATGATTTTTTTAAAATGACATTTAAAAAAATTCATTTTAAAATATAATCGGATTTTTTATTTAACATATTAATTTGTTCCAATTTTAATTATTACAGAAAATATTAAAAAAGTTGTTATGATACATAAACAATATAAAAAAATTTGAAATAACGAAAATTTATCCGATGATGTCAGTTTTGTTGGAGAATTAACGGGTAAATTTAGAAATTGGTTATCCACCGGTGACAATGAATTAACTGGAGCGGTTAAAAGATTTGGACAGTTCGGTTTTGTCCATGTTCCATCTTTTTTACATTTTATAGTAGCATTTGTAATTCCATCATCACAACTAATTACGGCAAATCCTGGAAAGGTAAGTTTTACTTTTAATGTATCGGGTAATTTTGGACAAGGTTCACACAAAATATCTTTACCGCTCCAAATTCCATTATTTAAACAAGTTCGTTTTCCATCAGTACCGGCATCATCAACGATATAAAATCCCAAATGACATTTATGAGTTGCCACCGATTCAAAAAATCTATTGGATGGATAATAAGATACAGATCCGTTTTTAAAATTTTTTATTTCATTACATTGTACTGGATCACAACGTAAATTTTTAATAGGTGGAGACCATTCACCAATTGAAGTACAATATTGATTATCTATAAAACTGTTGAGTTTATAACCTTCATTACATTTATAAGTAATTTTGTTAGGATAACAATATAATGATCCGATATGATAACCATTTTTTAACAAAGGTGGTTTACTGCAAGGTGTAGGTATGCATGTAATGGATGGCGGATTCCACATCAATTGATCATTTTTATTTTTAACTAAAAAAGAATATATATTGTTTGATTTATATCCGAGATCACATTCAAGTACGGCTTTATTTCCTTCATCATATGGAGGATTATGATTACTTGTAAATTTGCCATTTATTGCAGAAGGTAGAGTGTTTATCATTCTTTATAATATTAGAAAAATTTAATATAATTTTTCTTAAAATTGAATCTTTATTTAATTTTCTAATAATAATAATAATAATAATAATAATAATAATAATAATAATAATAATAATAATAATATATATATATGTGAGATTCTGCAAACATATTACATCTGCCATGATAAAATTGGAAAACGGCAAGAGAGTAATTTTTGTGTATCAATTGGTATTACAAAATAATCTATATGAACGACTTAAAAATGCCATTAAATATTCTAAAGAAAATATTTATATCACTTATAAAGACTTGGACAAGCATGTAATTTTATACTCGTGCAAACCCATTTGGATAATCGAAACATGGATGTGTACATTTGATTATCCATTAGAGAATTTTACACTTAAAACCATATGGGGAAATGTTTATAATTTTCACGATATTGAATATTTTAAATTACCAAAACCTCTTCTACGGAAAGCTATTTACCAAAGTCACAAATACTTTGAATTTTCTGGATTAGTTTTAAATAGGTTGACATTCGATGAAGTTATAAAATTATGTATCAGTCATAATTTTAAAAAGGTCATGGAAGAATTACGAAAAGATATAACTATAGACGATGTCATGGAAATGTTTTCCAAACAAGATGTAATTTTCGAAAGAAAAAATCTTCTATATCATTTTAATAAAATTATACCAGTTAAAATTTTCTCGGATTTAGATTTATTCGATTTTGGAAAAAAAATTTTGATTCGATTTCATATTACAAAAAATTCTAAAATTGTTGAATTGTGTTTAAAATGTATAAAACTATACTTTTGTGGACAAACATGTACTTTTTTAAGACAATTTACTTTGAATAAAAAATATTGTAGGAAAATGGTAGATTATATACAAAATTGTAACAATTGGTGCAAATTATGTAGACAAGCACCATTATTTCAAATAATCCCATGTGAAGATATTTTTCCTCATGTTTTAATGGAAAAATATAAACTTGTTGAAGATTGTTTGATATTAACAAATCTGTCTATAGAAACAGGTTATAGTTTATTACATTTCAAATATTTAAGAGATGATTTATTAAATGACAAAAATGATTACCAGTTGATAGAAGTTAAAATTAAACCCTTTGGAAAAAACTTTGATTATAACAAATATAATGATCTCATTATTGATGATTTATTCAATTACTTGTAACTTTTCTTAAAAGTCAAATATGTATTTTTAAAAGATTTTCTTTATTCAAAGTGTCATTTTTTCAATATTCCATGATACAAATATTTAAAATTTTTTATAAGAAACTCCTCAGGCTTCACAAATAGCGTTTTCCCACTGGTCCCACATCAAATTAAACGCGACATCTAACCTATCCAGATACGATTGTCTAGTAGAACAATCCCTTTTACATGAAAATTTGAACTTCATCAGCATCGCATCATTGCAATAACTCTTTATCAAGTCCAAAGACGTTTTCAACTTTTCTATGGCGTCCGCTATTGCATCATCTTTCGAAGTGCCGTCTGTCCGTGCTACACTATCTCGAACAATCTGATGAACTTGTCTGGATTCGAAATACCATTTACTGAACGTGGTTTCCACAATGGTCAAGAAATCGATGATGCGAAAAATTTCTTTGTCTTTGGCAACCAAATCGTTGACTATTTTATTGAGAGATTCTTTATCAACGATCCTTTTCGAAGACTCTAAACGTGCTATTGTTCTATGGTAGTCATCTCGCATGTAGCTAAATATGACTTCTATATTATCCATACTATATTTATTCTAGCAAAACCAAAATTTAAACAACGTTAAATAAATACTATATATCTCCTTTATGTTTAAGTATATATTTAATCTCTTCAAGACAAAATGTCAGGTGAGCGTGGAAAACCCATACTTATATAGAGTTAAACTATACCAACACTTAATTTTTTTTTTTTTTTTTTTTTTTTTTTTCAAGATAGGTATACTGTAATACTATTTACAATAGGTGATCGACAAATTGGACAAGTTGTGATATGGTTTGAACAGCTTTTACAACAAACGAAATGCTTACAAACTTCAAAAACAATTTGTCTCTCTCTGTTAAAACAAATACTACACAGTAATCGAGAATTTTCTAAATCTTTATTGGTAATTTTAGTCATTGGTGACTCTCGCTTCTGGACTATTTCACTCGGATCGTGGTTGTCAGATAGAGCGCCTTTCATAAATCTAATATAAACATAATAGTCAAACTTTTTCATCAACACTTCAAAAGCCTTATCGAAAATATCTACTTTAAATTGTTCTGTACAATCTACGATAGTATATGTTGTAACAATCAAACATTTCAAGACCCAAGCTTGATAACGCCAATGGAGACGTGGCAACTTTTCCTCGCCCAACAGACTTCTAACATCAGGATAGAACCGAACGTCGTCATAATGTAAGATAAGCCTCAATTGGATACCCAACCTGAAAATCACCTTTTCAACTGTATCCAGTCTATTTTTCAAGTGGCTAGGGGGGTTCTGAAAATATACTTTAAGCTTTCTCAAAATACAGCAGGCAAATTTAAATTCCAACATTTCGCTGGTCTCTTGACGAGAGGCGAGACGAACGCAATCTCGGAGTAGGCTACGAAAATCATCTCGGATAGACATGATACCAATGATTTATTTTGAATGTAAACTCGTATTTATATAGTCGGGTTTTTTTTTTCAAGTCTTAAATAAGTTAAACAATGCTCACTCGAAAAAAAAAAAAAAAAAAAAAAAAAAAAAAAAACTGCAATTTAAATAAATTGATTGGAAACGACATTTTGAATAAAGACAAAAAATTTAAGAAGTAGGCAAAATTTGTCTAGAAAGGATTAATTAATAATTAATTAATTAATTTTCAAAAATGATGAAATTTATAAAATCTAAAAATTATGAAATGTCAATTGTAAATTTTATTTCAAATTTTAAATTGTTTTAAAAAAACAACATTAGAATTTCAATACTTATATTTAGAGATCAATTTATTTTAAAAGACGACAATTTATATACAATTAATTAAAAAAATAAAATAACTGATAAGTTTTGAATTTCAACTCTGTGTGATTTGATAAATATAAATCATGATAATTTTTGATCTGATACATTTTAAAAAAGTAAATTGCATTTCAATTTTAACAAAATTATTTCAATAAAATGATTTAAAGTAAAAAAAAAAGATTTTTTAAGGTTTTTTTAATATTAACTCATTCTTTGGCATTCTGAGAAAGGTTTCATGTACAGTTAATTATTTGACTGACTGTATGTGTCATTTTGCACGTGTTGTAAAATCATTTTTTTTTATAAAGTTTGTGTTTTTTCTACAATGACACGTGTGTTTATGATATCTCTATGTGAGATAAGATTTTATATAACGAACTGATTTAAATAATGTAATTTAAAATTAATAATTTGACGAGAAAGACGATTTTACATTTTCTTGGTTTAATCACAGAAATAAAAATTAAAGATAGTCTGTTTTTGTGCGTGTCATGCAACGAAAACCTAAAAGAGATCGCTCCTTTTTTTTTTTTTTTCTGAGAGTGTTGATATACCTCTTATAATTTTTCAAACTATTGTAATGATGAGTCTTCCAATCCCTAAAACTTCACAAGAAAACAGCAGACTTTCAGAGACACAAAAATCGTCTGGTGCATAATTTCCTAATTTTAGTGCTCATTAATTTACATTATTTGTATGAATCGAAGACATAAATAAACAAATGTAATATATTCTACATATTATACTATTAAATAACACACTACATTAGTATACTTTTTTAATTTGACCTGCGGTCCACAGTACCCCGTGTCATGGACCATTGTATCCCGGTGTCGGTGTACAATGGCTTTTTTTGTCAGTTGCAATTTTTAAAAAAATGTTAAAAAACATAAATACATAATTATTTAAACATAATTATTGCCATTCAACGAGTACAACATAAGACCCAATATATAAGTAATATGCACACATATTTTCAATAGCTAGAAATAATTAATTTGTGAGTAAACACTTAAAACTTCCAAAATTGGTCCATTGTACCCCAGTTTCCCCTATACTGCAAACAAAGGAGTTTTATATTAAAACATAAAAACGACTGAAAAGGTCTTTAAGACACGTAAATGTGTTAAAATATAGCTTAGACGTAATAGATATCTTAATTTAAGACACTTGCGTCTCTTATGGATTCATTTGAAATAGAAGCATGTAAAAAAAGACATAAATGTGTCTCAAATACTATTTCAGACATAGGAAATCTAAAACACGTAAATATGCGACATTTTACACGGCAAACGGGTCTGAACATTCAGACACTTGCATTGCTTAGCAAATTTTTCATATGGATTCTATTTTAAACAACATTCTTAAATGTTTAAAATTCGTTCCACATTTAATAAATATAATGTTATTTCATATAATAAATAGTTATGATATTTAAACTATATTATCTTTATGAAATTAAATTTTCGTTCAATAATACTCTAGATATATGTATGATATTTACATGAATTATTCTTAATGTAATTCAGAAACATTATATTGAAACGCAAAACTTAAATGAAAAAAAAAAAAAAAAAAACTTTTGTACTTAAAGGTTTTACAAAAAAAAAAAAAAAAAGGTATTAAGTTGAAAGTTGCAAGTTACTTCTAGTGAAGAAAACAAATTTGCAACTCAACAGTTTTGAGTAAATGCGCATAATTTTATTATTAATATTATTTTTATTACTTTCCATTTAAAAACCGTTTCCTTCCACATATTTACCTGCATTTAAATGTAAAAAAAAACAAACAAAAGAAGAAACTGTAATTCATGTTCATAGTTTGTTTTCTTATAAATATGAGTTTAACAAAAGAAATCGTTGCACAAACATCAAGGAATGCAATTTTCATATAATTGTTATGCATTTTTAAAAAATTCTAAACCTCTAGATATGAAGTTTAAGATAATAATATAGTTATTTAAGATAAGATAATATGTTTATTTAAGATGAGATAATATATTTATTTAAGATTCTTTAGCATCATAATATATTATTTTTTCGATACCATATTGTCAGTAGTTCTATTGCAAAAAAATACGGATTAAAGCATAAAACAGCGATTTTTTGTCTCGAATCATGCAGCAAATATTATCATATAATTCTAAATCTTCGAATATAAAAGATTGTATGTACATGGTATGTAAAGCTGTGGAAATGTTACAAGTATATACATTTATTTTAATTTGGAGGAAACTTGCTCTACGATCAGATTACGCTTGCTCTTACGCTTTAAATATGGAAAAAAAAATGATACTGTCTAATTTATATCACTATGTAATAATATACATGCTTGTAATGACAATAACATTGCAGATATAAAAAATAAAAATAAAATAAAAAATAAAATAAAATAAAATAAAAAGGTTAAATGTGGCTGTCGGCCTGGATATCTCAATTGGTAGAGCCTTGACCTCGTAAGTCAAAGATCTGGGGTTCGACTCCCGGTCCAGGCATTATTTTCCGTCAGTCGAAAAAATAAATTTCAATAAAAAATTTATTTTCTTCCCAATCAATTGATTGTGTGATTTTACTATATTGTGACTGAAATAAACCTGCATATCATATATGCAGAAAAGAATATTTGACAGTATCCGAAGAATACGTGCTGAGCAAACTGAAGAAGAGTACAAAAATTTGGTGGGGGGGGGGGGACTAACAATTTAAGAATTCGGAAATTTTAAGTGTTTTTTTAAATATTAAGCATGGTTGAAGCAGTATAAAATCTCTCATATTTCTGAAATAATAGTATTAAAAAATCTTCGTAATAGAACTGCAAAGCAAAGACAATCTAAACTGCGAGAAACAAAACTTTGCTTCAAACAATTGTGAATTAGGAAAAAAGTACTTAATTTAAAAATTAAAATTTAGCTAATTTATTCCTGTTTCTATTTTATAAAACTCATGTTACCATAATCGGAAAAAGCGCATATAATTTTCTTAATCTTACAATTGCAACATTTTAAATTATCCGATTTTACGAAAGATATTTCACCTTTACAAAAAAATTGTCGGTCTGAATTACAGGAGATATTCGAGGTTGTAATGTATTACTTAACTCCAAACAGTAGTTTTATCCTTTTTTTTTTTTTTTGGCCATGACTGGAATATCTGTGTAGGTGACATATTACACAAAATGATATCATAATAAATTTTATCTAGATATTTCTTTAATTTTACTCCTAGGGTGAACAATATATATATATATATATATATATATATATATATATCATGTACGAGCATTTTCGTGTATTTAATATTTTTTTACCAGACATTTTTCCTTGTACATCATTACCTTTTCTAATATAATTCTTATATTCCATTTGTTAAGATATCAAGTTTACGAAAAGTATTTTTACGTCATAGCTAGAGATCGGATAATGCGAGAAAATTGTTATAGATGTGTATTAGATGTCGAACGTTTCTCCAATATATGAAATAACGGAGCTAAAAAAGAATGAAAACATTGTAAAATATAGTTATTAAGGCAGTGAAGAATTAAATTTAATGCAACAAAATTTATTTTGTGAATTTCTTTCATTTTTATTCTTTATACTTATTCTAGGATAACTATGGATAATGAATACTATAGAGAAGCACTCAGTGATACAAGTATGTACAAAGTTTCGAACATATTTTTTAGTATCATCTGAAAATAAAATACGAAAAATGTGTTTCTGGTTAGAAATAAAACAAATGATAAAATGAGAGACATATTTTTATCACACTTACAAGTAAAACTTTTTTTATTTATTTATTTATTTATTTTTTTTTTTTGAAAAACATGCTTCTCCGGAAAATGTGTAGCTATAGTAAAAATTTTTATTTAATTTCAATATTAGTGTCTGGAAATTATTTAATTTTTTTTTTTTTAATTAAATAAAAAAAAATGCCATTTCTATCGTCCAAATGTAACAAATACATTGATATAAAATGTTCTGGGATACAAAATATAATATATTAAAATTGATATATTTACTTCCACTGTAAGTATTTCAGGTTTCAATTTCGCACGGAGATGTTTGACACTGTAACGTTTTTGAAAGTTTTATTGATTGAAGGATAATTTGAATAATTCCATGAATAGTTAAAAATAATACATGTAAAGTTAGGGATGTTGCAAAGTTTAGATATCTCTGCTTCATATAGAATTGTTTTGGGGAAATTGTTTAAAGTAATGTTGAGAAATGATTCTGCACTACAAGCTATTTAAGTAGCCTGCATCCAACCATTTTGTGTTCTTAGGAGAAAGATAACCGTATGCTATATATGTTTTCTTTGAAAGGTTATCAATGTCAAATAAATGGAGTCGGAGTTTATTTTCCATGTAGCGAGATAATCAGCAAAATTCGATATTAATTACACCATATTATACAATTTACTTAGATTCTAGTTAGCTATCAACTTTATGCCTCCTTAAAAAAGAAAAAAAAAATGTTTTATTATTTCATGCTTTTTCATTTACCTTTCATAAATTTCTAGCCTTCAAAATGAGTGAATAAGAGAGGGATAAGAAAATGAAAATGTTACAGTGTCTCCCACCAAACTTCGATTCCCCTATCTACCCCTAGTTTATTTTACAGGATCAAGCAGCGTTAAGGAGTTTAAAAAAAATCTAGAAGATATTTTTGAATTTTATAAAGCACTAGATGTGGATAAATGTTTTTATTAAAGGAAGATGCATTACGTCGAATTCGCTGGGTCAAAATCCGACATAAGCAGTTTGTGGAGTGTCAGATTTAAGAATTTTTTTTTCTAATATAGCTGATGAAGACCAGTTCGGACAGAAATTGTACTGTCATGCCTTGACGCACTGCGATAAATCTACAAAAAAATTATTACTAAAGTAAAATCTATATATTAATTTGAAACGTGTTTTGTCTGTCTCCACTAAATTGAAAGAACGGCTAGGCGTACAAATTTGGTTGAGGTGTCTAATAAAAGGTCTTGGTCTGTAGATGTGTCATCAAAAATAAAATAAAATAAAATAAAAAAATAAAAAGTCGAACTGTTCCCACCTTGTGGGGGCAGGGGTTAAAAATACGTTTACGAGTTTAACCCAGCTCCAAATTAGTTCACTGTGAAGAAATTGTACATTTGGAGACTAGACTCGAATACTAAAAAAATCTCTGCGAATTTAGAATTTTCGATTTTAAAGGGGGGAAAAAGGGGAAAATAGATTTGTGGGAGATGAAAGTGGGGAAATTAGTTTGAGGGGAAAATCCATTTAAAACCCACACATGCAGCCCCTCATTTTAAAGATCTTGAAATTTCATGTCGATTGGGGATGTTTGTAAGTTGTTATACAATATAATGCGCCCCCTGGCAGTGAAAAATGGAACTAGGTCATATTGTTGTAGACCCTATCATGTTACACCTTATTTTAAAGGTCTTGATATTTCCTGACCATTGGTGATGTTCGTAAGAACACACCGCGCCCCCTCTTGCTGGAAAGTGCAACTAAAGGATTTTGCAATTGATACCAGCATGTGACACCTTTTTTGAAAGGTCTTGGAACGTATAATAAATATAATGAACTTATCTTTGTATGCCATCATTACCTGGTTTACATAGGTTATGACACTATCATGTTAAATTTTATTTTAAAGGTCTTGGTATTTCCTGACCGTTGGTGATGTTCGTGCAGAACACACTGCACCCCTGGCGGTGGAAAGTGCAACTAAAAGATTTTGCAGTTGCCACTACCATGTGACACCTTATTTAAAAGGTCTTGGAACGTATAGCAAAGATAATAAACTTACCTTTACATACCTTTATTACCTGGGTTACATGGGTTAAAACTGTATCATGTTACACCTTATTTTAAATAACTTGGTATTTCCTGACCGTTGGTGATGTTTGTACAGAACACACTGTACCCCATGGTGGTGGAAAGTGCAACTAAAGGATTTTGCAGCGAAAGGATTTTTATTACCGTATAATAAAGATACTTAAAACAAATTTTAAAGAGTTCAATCATTTCACCACCATCTAGCTTATAGTTCGTGCCAGTAAACCGAACTGGCACGAAATTTTTTATTTACTTTCTGTCACGAGTCATCTCACGTCCACGACGCTCTTCGATTGTTCCTGTGCGTTTTCTCCAAGACCTTGCTGACATTTAAACATGCGGATTTAAAAAACGGACAGGAACACTCAAAGAGCGACGATTTCTGATACACTACGGTCAATAAAGTCACCGTTGAAATTGACGGGTTCCAGCTTTGGGTGCCGTGGCAGTCAAGATCACTCTCGAGGTCTCACCTGGACATCCCGTGGCCTATGGTTGGAAATAAAATATCATCTTCAATGAAATACTCAATTAGAATTTTTAACTGTATTCGTGTTCATTCGTCTTTAAATTCGTAGGGGAAAGTTGTCCAAAACGGGGACGTTAACATGCCTCTGTCCGCAAAAAAAAACTTAAAATAAGAAAAATTCGACAAAGCATTTCTTGATTAGCACATGTCTTGGACTATCAGATGGAAAAGTTATTTAAAAAAAAAATATCATTAGTATAGGCAGAAAAAAAAATTCTGAAAAATGGGCTTAGTAGTTTTAAACAACCGGTTGGGTAAAATGGGGTACTCATAAGAAATAACGTAAATTCAAGTCCTAATGCGAAATTTTATTAGAAAAACTTGGATTACAAAGAAAAGGTGAAGTTAATGCAAAATCAAGATGCAGATAAAGTATTTTGTTATCTTTTTCAGCAGTTACTAGAATGACACAAAAAATAATCAATCACAGACGTCACATATGGAATTGACATCGCTTTTTTCAACACTTGAACAGACTTCATGTGCCCAACTTC
This sequence comes from Salticus scenicus, assembly GCA_963930645.1. Lineage (NCBI taxonomy): Eukaryota > Metazoa > Arthropoda > Arachnida > Araneae > Salticidae > Salticus > Salticus scenicus. The sequence continues at coordinate 84,771,682 of OZ005654.1, read as the reverse complement.
CACAGCTGCTACATTGAATCTACACCTCTTTGTCTTTCGAGTCAATGTAAAGTTCATTACAAAAAATACCAGTGTCCTCGCTAGTCTGTTCCTCATCAGATGATAATATTGGGTCTTGAATTTTTTTTTCTTCTCTTTTTTAGCTTTTGGATTCCTAGGATTAGTTTCGGTGGGTTTCTTGACCAATTTTCTTTTCTATTTATTCTGCTTTGCATTTTTCTCCTGTTCTACAGCTTTCAATTCTGCTCTGTAAGGTGATGAAGTGAGTATGGCAGTTTTACCTCACCTCATTTCACTCACTTTTTTTTTTTTGCTAACGTTCAGTTTCTTATGGTAGATGCATTATTAGGCGAAGTGTTAAAAGCTGCACATTTCTGGGATTCTATATCTGGAGATATTCCAAATGATGAAGTGGAAGGATGGGGTGTGACGTTTTCACACCTTGCTGCTAACTGAGGCTCTAAAGAGTGTTAAGTAGGTTTTTCAGTTGTTTCTGAAAGAGGAAATAAATGTTCAGGGAACACAACTCTGTTAAAGAGATATATGCCTGTTTTTTTTTTTTTTTTTTTTTTTTTTTAAATCCATTCATAGCATTTTGCCAAGTAGCTGCTCTTGAAAATGCAGTTCCAAAAAGTTTTCCGACCTAGTAAATTGTCACGTAGCGTCCAGGGTGATGTATGAGCCATTTCCTTGTCTCTTATTCGTCCTCTCCACATATGTATTACACACAGAAATAAGCATTTGTACTCTTTTAAAGCACTTTAAAAAGAAATAAAAATTACAAATCTATCCTACATCTATGGAGTCCAAAATGGGGACGACCCCGTTTTGGGCTACCGTCAATGCCGACCTTGAGGTATGCTAAAAACGTGGCGTTCTTTCGCATACGCGTCAGACAAAACTATAAAACAATATGTGAAAATGTAAATTAAATCTAGACGAATTCATAACATACTTACCAAAATCGAACGTTCAACCTGTCACTTGATAAGATCCAATATAGTGTACGGCCACAATCGAAATAAAAATCGCAAAAAATTGAAAACTTTGTACAAAATAACAGAACCGGCTAAATATGTCAATAACTAGATTCAAACTTGCATATAGCCGAATTAGAATTATCGTAGACTATTGGAATTAAAGAAGGCAGCACTAATCAATGAGAAACTGAACGTCCCCATTTGACCCGCCACCCCCGTTTTAGACAACTCTCCCCTACCCTTCTTATTTTTACTCAACAAAGATAGTTTTTTTTTTTTTTTTTTTTTTTTTTTATTTAAAGATTTCAATCATTTCACCGCCATCTAGCGTAGAGGTGTTAAATTAAGCTGAATTGACGCGAAATTTTTCATTTCCTTTCTGTCACAAGTCATCTCACGTCCGCGTCGCTCTTTGATTGTTCCTGACCATTTTCTCTAAGACCTTGGTGGCATTTAAACATGCGGATTTAAAAAACGGACAGGAACAATCGAAGAGTGACGATTTTTGAAACATTGCGGTTAATAAAGTGACCGTCGGATTCGACAGGTTCCAGCTAGTCATTTACTGTATTTAGAAATACAAATCTCTTTTCCTATAATTATAGAGATAGCCCCCCCCCCACCCGTCCTTTATTCCGATCCCAGATCACCACAACCTGAAAACTGTTATTAAATATGCAGAACTTTTTCAAGTATTAGCAAAATATCAGAAGTGCCTATTTTCTACAGCTGAAACGATTTGCCATCACTGACCCATATCGTACCAAGCATTGAAAAAAAAAATATTTCTTTATAAAATCTTATATACATGTTTCTTTAAGCCTATTTACAGACACAGAATAAAAAAGATTACAAACCTTTCATTAGCTTAATCGGTACAGGCTGTCCTGAAAAATAGGACAATGGTTTAGTACAGTCGTAAATATAAAGAAACTCACCATCTATATATGCATTTTTACATAAATGCTTTACCAGTACAAACGTGTAGAATATTACTTCAATAAATTTATAGGGTAAGTGCACCAGTGATTGACACTTTTAGAGCAATCTCTGATGTTTTAATGTTCTAGTCATCAAACAATATTTTTAGAAATATTAAGTTAGTACATATGGTATGAAAGATATCCAGAACCACATATATGTTAAAATATATACATTTGATAACAATCTTTTTTTTTTCTTTTTCTTTTTTTTTTTTTTTTTTACACCCACACAATGTTCCAGTAATTGACACTGCCAGTTTTTAATTTTATCAGTATATGGCCCCTATGTTCCAGTGTTTGACATAAAATGTTAAAATTTTTATATGTAAAATTATGATTTTATTAATTTTCCTATTTTTTAATTATTTCGGGATAGATGTCAATTACTAGAGCATGCCAATCACTGGAGCACCCACACTATGTCCTTTATTCTTGAACGAAAAACCTTTTTAAGTAATATAGTGTTGAAAATGTAATGAATAAATCTTCAAGAATCGTCATTTAAAAATTTAATATATATATATATATATATTAAACGTTAATTTAAACTAAAGATGTATGTATTGTTGTATGTATTGGACTTTTAAATAATATATCGCCTTTAATTTAAAATAAAATATTTAAAAAAAATTATATGAATACCATTTATGCATGGTGTCCTATTTTTAGGACGATGGTAAAATATGGGTTAAGAACGAGTTTCCCCTTATCGAAATTCTAATCCTACTTATAATCGAACACAGTAAAGGTGATCATTTTAGGTACCGAGGAACGTTACATATTCTTCGTAACACTTAAATGGGACTTAATAACCAAGTTTGGAAAAGCTTACTTAAAAGAATTTAAAAGAGTTTCTTATTCTTGGAAAAGTCTCTATGTCAATATTAACATAAATCAAATTCGTACATAAATTACAGACTTATTTTTATTGGCTGTAAATTGCTTTTATTTCATCTTTTTTTTTTTTTTTCTTACCACTATTAAAAATATGCTGTGCAATGTATACAGTTAATTTAGGCACTTGTTTTAATCACTAAAAAAATTAGAACAATTTAATCTATCTTTTTACTTTTAATTCATTTTTCCCATTGTCTCTGATAACTATCAAACTTTTTCTTGGCTTATTTTTAACATAAACCCTACAAATTTGTCCCTAACGAGTTTTGAAAGTTAATGGAGATTTCTGAGAAATAATTTTATACATATTTTTAATTTTACTTTTATGTTACCGTTGTATATGCTCTTTATTTAATAAATGTAACAAATAAATCCCATTTAATACTCCATTGATTTTTCTGATAGATAAAAATGCATTCTAAATAATGTTTTCTTCTGAAAGGTTTTTCTTCGATCGTTTGACTAATGAAATTAATTATTTCAAGATTCCGTCGCATTAAGTTGATTTATTTTAAGTAAGAATTTATTTACGTGTTTGAAATAGTGAAAAAAAAAATGATTATTTTTTGAGAACTATTTTACTTAAAGAATAAAAATTAACATTTTTAATCTATGTTTTACAATAGGTTTTTTTTTTTTTCAATTATGGATTTCATTTGATACACGCAAGATGATAATATGGCTAAAACTAATTTAGCAAGTTAAATAAAGGACTATATAAAGATGGGAATGAAAAAAAAAAAAAAAAAAAAAAAAAAACGGAAATTTTGAAAAAGATTTTTTTTTTTTTTTTTTTTTTTTTTTTTTTTTTTACCAAAAAGTTTTATTTCCTCTAGAAAAAATGAAATATCTTACATAAAATAATATATTCAGAATTTTATAATATTTACATTTCATTGCTTTATTCTTTTAATTTTTAGTTTCATACATGAAGACACTAACTTCGATGGCGTTCATATTTCAAAAATAATGTTTTAGCCATATAATCAAATGGTAATGCTGAAATTTTCAAGTATTATATAATGCCCTCCCTCTCATTATATGCGTTTTTAATTACTTACTTTTTTCAAGTTACTTTATGCTCCTTTTTTCTTGAATATATACCCTTAGGTTTGTCTAACTGATATCATTTTAATGCATGTGTGCATATAGATATATATACACGCATGTATACAATTGCATGTAACAAACGCGAACAAAAAAACTTACGTAACTTTCTGTCAAAAAATTTATTTAGCCAATTATGTGCAAAAAGTTACTTGATTTACTTGACATTTTTAGCAAAACATTTGCTAAAAATGTGCTATTATTTTACGAAAAAGAAAAAAAAAAAATGAATAAAATAAATAAATTTAAATTCTGTTTATTTGAATTTTATTCACTCATTTTCCACAGTTTAATGACATTTTTACAAATTGCTGTCGGTTTTGCATGATTAACTACATGAAATGTGTTATTTTTTGCTATTTTAACTTCGCTTTTTCTTTCGTCAATTGGTTATCGATCTATCCTCACCTTTAAGTAGAGATGGTCAACCACAATTTTAATTTCAATGAATGATTAAAACATTGTTCTCAATATATAATTATTTTTCCCCATATTACGATTCATATTGCATACGTATAAGAATTTTAAATATGCATAAACATATCTTATAATAAATTTTATTTCAAAATTTGAAAACTGTGGCCATCTATCTTAAACTTACCCTATATGTGTATATATAACAACCCCTTCCATTTATATAATTAATAACTTTGATCGTGCAGCAAATAAGACAGATTGGCAGGAAAATTTCTGACGCATTTTAACATTTAACATAATATAAAAAATCTACGTATTAAAATGCAGTTTATATTACATTAATTTACAGTTATAAATTAAATAACAACTGTACTATCAATATTGAAACATAAAAAATTCTTCACGTATCATAAAATAAAGGGAAGCACTCCCAGTTTCAAAAGAACGTAGCCTTTCTTCTACACGTACTGAAAACAGACGCTACTTACCTTGGAGCCAAAATAAAGACTCGCGTACATGCCACGTCCTTTCGAAGGACACGAAACAAAAGACGGAAAAAGGCCCAGTTTTTTCGAAGCTGATAAAGCTTCTCTTTATTATTTGGACGTAAAGATTTTATGTTTAAATATTGTGCTAAAACTATTCCAACAATAAAGAGTTGTGTTTAAATGAAAATACTGATAAAATAATATTACCACATAAAGTAATACAAAATATAAGAAATATCCTACGTATAAAATATTTAGTTAAATTAAATAAACTTTAACATACTAATGCTTTTCTATCGTCCATTCACTCACATATTCTTGTGTTATTTTTCTTATCTATTTTATATCCTCGTCTTAACACCATACATTACCTGACTAACTCCTACTGATAAGATTTTAGAAGGTTATTTTCGTTCATATTTATCTAAGTTTTATAAATTTAGAAAATTTTACCAGAAAATTTTCTCAATAATTGTATTGTAAAGAAATTCTATATTTAATATAACCATATTTTAATTACTTAAATTAAAATGGCTTGGTTTTTATACTGTAATGGTTATTTTTTGAAGTTAGGCAATCCATAAACTGCTTTACGTGATAATGGGTTATACGAAAATGACTTTTAATAAGTTAAATTCTATTATATATTTAGATATAGATCCATAACATACATCTCTGTTTACATAAGTCCCAATAAAAACGATTTTTTTTTTCCAGAGACTATTGTTTTTATTTATTTATTTATTTATTTATTTATTGAAATCTGATAAAACTGGCCTACGAAACTGAAGTTTCCAAAATTTGATTTGATGATTTTAGCTGAACTTTATGTTTTTTGATGTGCTCAATCCGAAAATGCAAACCATTTTTCTCTATCACGTATAGATTTTTACCAATACAGGGTGCTTACCGACTCAAACACTTTTATTTAAAAAAAAAAATATATAAAATATAAAATAAAATAAAGTTAAGATTCAGATATAAAATTGTACTTCGAATTATATAAAGCTTCAACCTTTAGAATTATAAAAAGCTGTAATTGCCCTAAAAAATAATTTAAATTTAATAAAAAAATCTATTATACAAAATATTTTAACTTTATTACACAAAATTTATGGTAACATGTAACACACACGATATATACTTTTATATATGAAGAAATAGTCTGTTTTCTTTTCCTTGAGCAATATATTTTTCATCTATGTGCACTTTCGCATAGTTGGCATTATGAAGAATATTTCTTCTATTAGAATCTTTTGTCCTCACCTAACGTAAGTCATTTACCAAGATTCCAGGCTCACAAAATTCTTTTTTACGCATTAGCCAGACAAGGCGTGGTGTAGAAGCAATTGATATAGATTGTTTATTATATTCCCAACAATACTCTAGTACAAAATGACGAAATTGCTCTTGAAAAAATAATGAAAACTGAACACTATATTTACTGCGTCGTTAATGTTTTCAACCTTAAAATAGAGAGATATTTTATTTCACTTTTATTTATTTATTTTTAATTAATTTTAATAATTTAATTAATTAATTAATTAATATTAATATTAATACTATTATTTATTTATTTATTTATTTTATTTTATTTATTTTTATTTTATTTTTAAGGTTAATACATTTTTCGAGTGTCTAGCCATTTAAGCTTAAAGTAAAGAAACTTTTTTTTTCTCTAAAAAACAATTCTAATATATTTTTCTAATTTCTAATTATTTTAAATATATATTCCAATATCGAGTTTTGTAAATGAAAAGGTAAATGTTTTATTTATTTTTTAATTACATAAATAGTTCATTTGAAATAGAATTCAGGACTAATTTACAACAAAATATACCTTTGCATAATATATTAAAATATTTTCCAAATAATTATTTTACGATTATAAAAAAGAACATATTACAAACCAATTTCAAAGAGACAGATAATGGAAAATGAAATGTTAAATCTAAAAAGCAAGCATCATCATAAAACCTTGATATCTTAAAGAACTAAAACTGTTTCTTTTAATCTTAAAAGTTTTTCCTTTAATTTAAATCAATTTCTTCAAAAACACTAAAGTTAAAAAAAAAAAAAAAAAAAAAAAAAAAAAAATATTTATATTTTTAAACATTTTTAAATTTTAAAATGCACCACGCATTTTTTTTTTTTTTTTTTTTTTTTTAACCTTTTCACTCGACTTTGCATTATTATACTTTATAAATATAATTTGAATATTTTTGTGCATTAATAAGAGGATCAATTGAGAAGTTAAATTTTTAAAACATTTTAATGTTTGAGTTAGACAACTTCAGTAAACATATGATTAAACATGCGTCTTTTACTGTATTGTAAACAAAGTTATTTTTACAACGTCTATTTGCTTTAAAAAAAAAATGAATTTAGCCAATAAAAAAAAAAAAAAAAAAAAAAAAAAAAAAACTACTCGTCTAGGGTAAAGATAATTCTGATATTTATAAATAATTAAATACATTTTATAACACAAATAGCGTTTCGTTTCTCAAATGCAAAATTGTTCTGAATTGTTTTGAATATGAATGATGCAAGTTGAAATGGAGAATAAAATGTACGTTTGCTGTAGTATTCCGTAATTAATTTCTGTATGAATACAAAGAAAAAAAGGTATACGATATTAAAATATAATATATAAAAAAGTATAAAAATATTTTTAATATGTATTAACTTCTTTTTTTTTACTGGAATATTTTATTTATCTTTAGAATCCATACAACATTAATCATTAAAGTGAAACTTAACTTAAAATAACATAGCATATAAAAAATCTCTGAATGTCTGTGTTCCTTTAAAAGTCAGGCTGTAGACACTTTCGTTGAAAAAACTCGAACGTTTTAGTAACAAACAATATTTTAAACTCACCACACAATAAATGGCCGAAATGTTTATTGTTTTAGATCAAAATGATGTAAGAAATATAAACACTTTTTTTTTAAGGACAAAAAAATCAATTTCGTTTACTTGTTTTCAAATTTATACCAATCTCTCATTTAAAGGTAAATGAATAAATAAATAAAAATACAATATTAAATTAAACATTAATGAATTTTTAGTTTTAATGATTTTAATTATATCGCGGAAAATCCTGGAGACACCATATGTATTTCTTTAAATCTCTACCGAAACGGCTAAATGTTAAATATTTTACAATATTCCGTTTACATGTACTGGTCTTACATTTAAAAAATGAACTATTACAAATAAAATTTCTTTAACAAATTTTTGGACAACTGAAAAATTTAGGACTGTAAAAAGATTAAATCATGTGTGATAAGTATTTGTTTCTGATTTTTAAATTAATAATAATAATAATAATAATTTTGCCAAATGCATCTCAAATATAAACGTCTATAAATATATATACAGAAAAAAAAATCGTTTGAAAAAATAATGGTCATTTCTCCTAAAATTAAATATATACATATAAATACGAATTTTTGCTACTCATTGTTCGGTAAATATCTATTAAACACAACATTCATTTCATATTTATAATCCTGATTAAAATTAATGCTAAAAATCAATCATATTTGTAAAGTATTTATGTCGTTGGGCCAAATCCACTACTATAAGCACGTGCCTTTCATATTGTCAATCATTTAAACTATATATATATAGAAAGCGATAGAGAGAGAGAGAGAGAGAGAGAGAGACAGAGAGAGAGAGAGAGAGAGAGAGAGAGAGAGAGAGAGAAGTTCTTAATTAATTTACGTTTTAAAAGGGATTTAATTTAATTTATTTAATTACTTATTAATTTTCTTTTTGAAATTTTATTCTTCCGAATTTCATTTTAATGTAATATAGGACAGTATATAATTCTCATTACCTGAATTCACACGTGACACTAATAATGTTATTCATTATAAGTTTACAAAATTAATGGAAATTTTACAAGAAGAAAGGAAAATTTGCTTCCTTTTTGGCTTTAGACAGTTCATTAAATTAAAAAATATATAATAATAATAGCATTATTATTATTATTATTATTATTATTATTATTAAGATTTTAATGCTAAAGACGTTTAGGCACATTAAATAAATGATTTAAAAAATAATATTTTTTAATAACCTTGTGTAAATTCAATAAAAGTAAATTACTAAATGATTTATTATTATTATTATTATGATCATTATTTTATTTATTTACTAGCAGGCTACGCCCGCTTCGCTGGTCACTATTTTTAAATGAATCATTATAATTAATGAATTCTCAAAATTGCATTAATTTTTATCATGTGAAACAAAAAAAGAAAAAAAAAACTCTGATCGGGAAAAATGCCGCACCGGGTCCCCACTGGGTTCGGCAGCGTAGACCCGTGCGCGATGCACACGCACGAATGCATATATATGAGCGCTGCGCGAGCGTATTCCTTCATCACCCTTATAAATTCTCAAATTCCCATGTTATTACTCATAAACTTCTATTCTTAAGAAAAGGAATTAAAAAAAAAAAAAAAAAATCATTCCTGATCGGTAAAAACTCACACCGGGTCCCCTCTGCCTTTGTCAGCGTAGACCCGTGTGCGCGCAGTGCTCACGAATTCATATATACGCTCGCTGCACGCGCGTATTCTTTCACCACCCTTCCTGTCCCTCCTTAATTTTACACTTTCGAAAATATCCTCATTAGACTCGTAGGCACCCAAAACCTATATATACCAATTTTGAACGGTGTTACTCAATTTCTAATTTTTTGGTCCCCTTGAGGACATCTTAAAACATATAAATCAGGTGAAATCTCGAATAATTGCCATTAGCGCCCTCTATTGGATAAATTTAATGTAGGTTATTCGGTAATGTAAAAGTACTTTAAAATGACTTTCGAATGATGTATTAAAAATAATTTAATCATATTTAGAATTCAAAATATTGAAATTTTAAAATATTGTAGCGCCATCTGGCTGTAGAAATTTCTGTAATCTACTGTTCAATTCCAAATCAACAAAGCTTTAAAATGATGTATTACTTATGAAATTATTTTAATTATTAGCTGAGATACAAAAGAAAACCTAATCAGGAGACCTTAAAACGTGTAAATCTGGTGAAATCTCGAATTCCACAATCGATAATATAAAAGCTCTTTAAAATATTTTTCGAATGATGTATTAAAAATAATTTATTCATATTCAGAATTCGAAATATTGAAATTTTAAAATATTACAGCGCCATCTGGCGGTAGAAAATTCTGTAATCTACTGTTCAACTCCACATCAACAAAGCTTTCAAATAATGTATTACTTATAAAATTATTTTAATTAGTAGTTGACATACAAAAAAAAAAAAAAAAAAAAAAAAAAAAAACTAATCAGGACACTATAAAACGTGTAAATCACGTGAAATCTCGAATTACATTACTTACGGTAGTCGGTTAATGGAAGGTGACAAAAATTTGTGGCGTCTACTCTTGAAATTCAATTCAAATAAGTTTCAAAATGACATATAACTTTTGAAATTATGCTAATTAGAAGCTGAGATACAAAAATGATGTAAACACTATTATAAAACGATTTATGTCTGACGTTTTTGTGGTTTTCTCCGAAACTTGCGTAATTCCGGGCTAAATACTGTTAAAAATCAATAGTATGAAATGTGAAAGGAGTATCAGAATTCGAAACTCTGCAAAATATAAAAGAATTAAGGCGTTCTGGGTTTCCGTCGTTTTCTCCGAAACAACCGTTCTTTTTCTACGTTTTTGCCTCTCCCCCCCCCCCTCCTTTCCGTTCCTCCTAATAATTTTACACTTGAAAATATTCGCAGTCGATGTGTCTTTCCTTAGAACCTAATAATACCAATTTCAAACGCTGTAACTCTTTTTTTTTTTCTTTTTTTCCTTCGCCCTTCCCCCTCATCCTCAAGCCCTTCCTAATAATTCTACACTTTCAAAAATAATCAGAATCGAATTATCGGGCGTTAAAACCAAATATTACAAAATTTCAACGGCATATCTCAATTTAAAATATAACTGCAAAATATAAAACAGAATTCAATCTAATTTTTTTGTTTATACGGATATTTTCATGAAAATTGAACAGTAGCTTTTTATAATATACTGTCTAAGCCGAATATTAATTCAAATGTAACGTGAATGAAAATTTGCAAAAGTTTGAAAATTGCAATTTTTATCCCCACTGTAAAACACGTGACATCTTGATCGGTTACTATCATTTCCTTTTTCATGGCAGACGCCGTCTGGCATTTAAATTGATGTTGCCACAAAAAATTAATACTTTAGTTAATTTTAAAAAATCTAATTGTTGTACCGATAAGCCGCTTGCACACTTAAATTCAGAAAAAAATTCCCCTTTCATTTGGTACCGAAATCGTAACGATCGGACATACATTTCCAATTTATTTTCCACTTTTTCTAATTTTAACTCTGTTAAAATATCTTTTTTTATGCAATGGTGGTAAATTCTCAGTCATTGAGATCGCTTTTAGATTAGACATGACTGGACATTTTAATTAATATCTCCACAGCAAATTAAAATTTTCAAATTCTGTTTTCAAGATGAACTTGGAAAGGCTCCAGAGCATCAGTATGTCAATTCTTGTATTTCTGCGTTCAGTAGGGGCTGAACGTATAAAAGAACAGACGGACAGACAGACAGACAGACAGACAAACCTTTCCTTTTATTATTATAGATTTATTTATATAATTATACTTTAACAATACGTTTATATTTGCGATGCATTTGACAGGATTATTATTATTATTATTATTATTAATTTAAAAATCAGAAATAAATACTTATCGCACATAATTTCACTTTTTTACATTCCTAACTTTTTCCATAGTTCGAAATGTTGTTAAAGAAATTTTATTTTTAATATTCCATTATTTTTTAGATTTAAGACCAGTATATGTAAACGAATAACTAAATATTGTAAATAATTTCATATGTAGCCATTTTTTTTAGAGATTTCAAGAAATAGATATGGTCTATCCAGCATTTTTAGCGATATAATTAACATGGTTATTTCATTTTCTGAATTTCAGTGGATATTTAATTGTAATATATCTAGTAAATCTACAATAAATTGAAGAAAAAATAATGTTTCGCTTTAATTTTCTAACTATGTAAGGGAAATAAATTGTAGGGGATTGGGGAGGGGGGAATTAGGTTCAAGAAAAGATGGGTACTTTTTTGAAATATGTATGTATATATATATATATATATATATCAATACAAAAAACCCTTAACGGGTTAAAAGTTTGTGACGCAGCACTGTACTTTATGGCTATAAGAATTAGAAATGCAGGTCTTAAAAATAATGATATCAAATTTTCAGTGACGCTTTGATATTAATTAAATTATACATAGATTTTCTTATTTGAATTTGCTTTTTCCTTTTATATATATTTACAGTATAAACGTTATTTTGAACATAAAATTACTCATTTACTCATTGATACCTTCCCATTCACATCTCTTATACTATGAAAGCATGTGTTTTAAAAGAAATTATATGAAATTAAAGTAACGCAGTGGTGTTACATTAAATGATTTGTTTTTAAATTTCACTGCAATTATTTTGTTTTGCATATTAAAGTATATGCGCACATTGAAATATTGCTTTTAATTTTCAAATACGCTGTCAAATATATCACTTTCATTAAACTTATATTATGTACTGAAATATATTTATTTCAATGCATTTTTTTATGTTTTGCCTCACGCCATCCAAAACTGAAAAAAAAATTAAAAATTTTTTTCTTTGCAGCACAGTATCTATTTGCATGCATTTTCAATTTATTTGGATGAAATGACACAAAGTAAACATTTTCATATTGTGAATTTTTTTTTCAGTTTTGGATGGCGTGACGCAAAAGATAGAATAATTCATTGAAATAAATATATTTCAGTACATAATATAAACTTAATGAAAGTGATATATTTGACAGCGTATTTGAAAATTAAAAGCAATATTTCAATGTGCACATATACTTTAATATGCAAAACAAAATAATTGCAGTGAAATTTAAAAACAAATCATTTAATGTAACACCACTGCGTTACTGGAATTTCATATAATTTCTTTTAAAACACATGCTTTCAGAGTATAAGAGATGTGAATGGAAATGTATCAATGAGTAATTGCTATATATTATTTTATGTTGAAAATAGCGTTTACACTGTAAAAATAAATAAAAGGAAAAAGCAAATTCAAATAAGAAAATCTATGTATAATTTAATTAATATCAAAGCGTCACTGAAAATTTGATATCAGTATTTTTAAGACCTGTATTTCTAATTCTTATAGCCTTAAAGTACAGTGCTGCGTCACAAACTTTTAACCCGTTAAGGGTTTTTTGTATTGATATCATTACTTTTTAGGGGTTAATGATCAAAACGTAAAATTAAGGGAGCATGGTAATGAGTTATAACACTGTATAAAAAGTGTTGTTATATAGGTCATACTCGAACAAAATAACAAACTAAATGAAATTTCAAAATTTTATGAAAAGTGATTAAAAAAAAAAAAAAAAAAAACTTTAAGAAAGAATATTTTTTGAGGGATGGAAACATGCAACATTACAAAGGCATAATATAGTACATTTTAAAAATGACAAAAATTTCTACAAATAAGAAAAATAAATAAAAAAGATTTTTTTATTTTATTCAATATTCAATTTCTTATATAGTTCATTGGTTCAACTATTTCTTAGATAGTTCAACAGAAAATTCAAAATAAATGTTTAAAATAATAATTTGTGTACGAAAGTTTTTCTAAAAAAGTGTTACGAATAAGTTTCTAAAGAGATTTCACGACATCGATTTTAGTTAGATAAAAATTTAACAAAAATGTTTAAATGATCAATCGAGTGAACAAAAGATAAATATTTTGTTATTTTTGAATTGTAGATGCATAAAGTAAAACTTTTTAACAATATGACAGTAATTTTCCAAAATACCTAGCACCATTGGGGTGAGGTTCAGATCCTCCCTTGGAAACTCTGATAATTCTAAAAAAGATGCTTAATCAATTTGAGAGAGATTTGGTTTGGTTTAAAATTAATTCAGCTGGGGAAAATAGGAGGGGGGGTTACCAGTTAGATCACTTAGAAATTTTAATAGGGAAATCGCTTTTTAGAAAAAAAATTCTAAAAAACATGCATTAAATTGTTATGCATCTAGTTTTATTCTGTCTGATTAAACATACTGTACATAGTCCCCACATTCTTCCTTTAGATCCTTTAGATTCTTCATTCGGAATCACTTTAGAATTCCTAAAAATTTTCTGAAACGTAGTGTAGGGATTTTGGACTTTGCCTCATTTTCGAAAATTGGTTTATGGGGGTATAAAGTGTATATGAGAGATCTAACTTTAAAATTTTAAATGATAAGGATTTTTTAGCACTTTGAGAAATCTTCTAAATATAATCACTTAAAATATTTCCAGCGATACTTTTTTAAGGTTGTTTGTTTGTAGGTTTAAGGCCAATTGACTGCGCTAGGGTCCTAGGCCTATAAGTACATTGCCCTCCGTGAGGTCTTTCTAAGGGGTCGTAGGCCGTATATATGCAAGTTTCAGAGAAAAAACACAGAAGGAACGGCTAGGTCGAAGAGTGCGGGATGGAATCGAATCCGGCACTTCCCATTCACAAGCTTTTCAGCGCAGAACCACTCGTGGGGCATTTTTTAAAGAAGCTTATATATATATGTATGTATATATATATATATATATATATATATATATATATATATATATATATATATATATATATATTCTAAAAGTCCCATTTTTCTTCCCAAATCTATAGGAAACGCCTTGAAAGTTTTGAAAACGTAAAAATCGTGCATATTAAATATGAGTCTAAGTAGAACCTTATATGAGCTCCTAATTCCTCTCCTATTCGACATTTTACTGTTTGCCTCCTAAGGTTTCTCCTATCTCAATTCAGCTTCAATTTCTTTATACTTTTCCTTTCTTTCCTCTTTTTTTTTTTTTTTTTTTTTTTTTTTTTTATTAAACCAAACGAGATCAAACGACGTGATTCTGAAATAGGAACATAATGGAGACTATTTTCGGTATATTTAATTAAAAAAAAAAAAAGAGGCAAACAAAATATATTATTATTATTATTATTTTGTAGAAGACATTTTGACCATCCTTATGCCCTCCCTCCCTTCCCCTACTATACACATTTGTTTTATTCTTAACTAAACAAAATTCCGTAAAAATTCTCGTAGACATGTTTTACAGTTTTTAGAAATTCCGAAAATTACTAGATAAAAACAAATTGAATAATTCGTATTCGACACTGTTTGGCGAGATTTTGTATGAACTTTGGAAACACACTTTTCTAAAATCGATGAAATTAAATTAATATAAAAATTCTACAGAAGAGTCCTACAGTACAGTTAGTTTTTTATATAATACAAAATGAGTTTAAATCAGTTTATTTTAAAGTTGTTTTCGTAAAGAATTTGCCTTTACGATTTTTATAATATATTACAAACTCAAGTTACTGCAACAATGTTTGTGTTAACAGTAATTATTAAGCTACGGAACAATAATTTAATTTAGTATAAGTATTAATCGTTATTATTGTTGGTTTAGCCACGACTTTTAAGTTTTTAAACTGATTAATAGATTAGTTTTACAAAGGGAAAACAGTTACATATTATAATTTTACTTAATTTTTTGTGTTTAATTAAAAGCTTAAAATTGCCTCAGTTTACCTCGTAACACTTTTAAGATTTTATGGATATTGTATAGGAAAGCTATATTAAAAAAAAAAAAAAAACAAGTACTTACACAAATTCCAGAACAATATGTTGTACTAAATAATGAATAACAGAGCTTTAAAAAAAATATGTGCTAGTAAAAAAAAAAAAAAAAAAATCCTTTGTAATGGAAATAAACATCCTTGCATCTATGTCATTTAATCATTTGAATGATATCATTCACGAAAAAAAAAATTCCTCAAAATGTTATGCTATATTTTTTAGAATAGTGTGTACAATATTTACAATGTTATTATTAAATTCTAATTTAAAAGTTGCAGATGCATGGTAATTTCAATTTTATTTTATATCACTATTATATCTAAGAAATAAGTATATACGAGTTAAGGAGGATATTTTAATTTTTATTATTTTTTTTTTCTGGAGTAGTTTTTATTGTTATATTCATGCCACCTCCCTACTGTTAAATTTAAGAAAGAAAGAAAGAAACGCGAATAATTTTTAGGTATATATTTGATTCAAAAGAGAAAAATAAATAATAATAAAAAAATCTTTAAAAAGTGAAATTTTTATACTGGTAAATATTTAAGTAGTATAGTTTGTTATGAATTTAATTAAAAAAAATCTTAATCTATTTAAAATTTTATTACAGCTTAACATTTTGTAATTTATGTATATACTAGCTGTTACCCGCGACTTCGTTCACGTGAAAATTTTGATGTGTATGTGTAGGAACTGACGGTTTGATCATAATATGTAATGTACCTTACCATTGTGGTGCTGTGCAAAACAGAGTCTGATAAAGTATACTAAAAAATAATTTATAATTCATTCAAAGATCTATGGGAAAATATATACAATTTATTTTTATTCTAATACCGATCTGTATACAACATTAAATGACTTATTATTTTTCGTAATCACATGCAAGTTCTGGGCACTTGAAACACGTGAACAACCAACATATAATTGACCGTTATTTATTTATTTTTAATGCCAAAATAAATAAATAAAAAGTTATCGCCAGCATGGCGATAAAAATTGAAAATTCGTTCATAGGGATCCTGTACTAAAACAGTATTGCGTTGAGGAAGTATAAAAACTGGCTGTCATTTTTTTTTTTTTTTTTTTTTTTTTTTTTTTTTTAAACAAAGAATTTTTTTTTCATCTTCCGGCGAATTTGTTGAATGATATTTTAGTTCTTAAATAATTTTGGACGGCTTTGCCCGCTTCACTGGCAAACGCTTTTCGAAATAGCTTTACGAAAAAAAAAAAAAAAAAAAAAAAAACTGAAATCGTTCAAAAGCTCGCTTTAGGTTCCCACTGTGTTCGCCAGCGACTTGTTCGTCCTTGCAATCTCCGGTGCCTGTCCCTATTGCCCGCGACAATGGCTTACCCGTGGGCTTCCATTTGGGTGCTTATCATATATGACAGTTTCGATACGGACAGTATCGAAAAATTTGAAATAGCTCTTTTATATCTGAATCCCAGTAACATATGAACAACATTGTACGTGATGTACATAATATTTGCTCTCAAGTTATTTCCTATATTTATTTGATTTAATCGATCAACCATAGAATGACAGCAATTTCAAGCCACATATAATATTACAATATGCTATGATCGGCTACTTCTATCGCATGAGACAACTATTATTATTATTATTATTATTATTATTATTATTATTTTGTGGTTATATATACTTCATGCTTAGTTAATAGTAGTTGGTATATAGAAAAAAAATAATAATTAATATGTAAACTTGATCACGGTACAGCCTTAATGCCCTTGGCGACTTTTGAATTTTTGTTGCCGTTTTAGAGCAAAATATAATTTATGCAATTATTGTTCCTATACGCAAGTGAAGTGTGATGTCACTGACCGTCCGTGGATGGAAGAAAATGATTTCCTATGTTAATTGCCCATTGGATTTTTTGTAAAAAATTATTGAAAATCGAGGAAAATTATTTCCCGATTTTAATCCCCATATTTGGGTATATATATGTATTAGTTATCATGTGCACGTGTTAAATTCAGTTATTTTGCTGTCAAATTGACAAAATTTTAATTTTAAATTTCAAAACTCTGTCGTTCTTGGCGCTTATTGTATTTGGTGATCAAAAACGTAATGCGAAAATATACATGCCAGATGTATATTTTCGTAATATGCATTGTACGAAATATTGTTCCATATTTTTCATTACTCTCTTAAAATAAGTTGTTAAAATAACCATGATTTTTGAAAGGAATTAAATTATGTTCGCCAAATAATTTGGCGATTTTTTTTTCTGCCAAGGATGACCGATATCAAATCTATTCCGTTGCAACATATTAGTATCTTATATCAGATACTTTATTTAGACATTTGGAAACAAATGTGACTTCAAATTAGGATAGAATATTTTTCATTTTCCTTTTAATTAGTATGTTAATTGGATATTTATTGCGTTAATATCATCATTTGAAATGAAATGTTTGTGTTTTCAATCGAATTCGGAAGTTTGCCTTTTTTTTTTTCTAGAGTTTTGAAATTAAAAATTCAAATTTTGTCAATTTTACAACAAAAATAACTTAATCTAACGCATGGACATGATAACTAATACATATCTATACCTAAATACGGGAATTAAAATCTAGAAATAATTTTCCTCGATTTTTAATACTTTCTTACAAAACTAGGGGGCTCTGCCCCCTGCTCGCTCCGCTCACCAACCCCCGAGGAAGGCTTCGCCTCCCCCCGACTCGCTTCGCTCATTAATCCCTGCGGGACTCTACCCGACTATTCGCAACTTTTCCTTTCATTGAATTGGAATATTAATAATACATAACACAAGAGAGTTGAACAATATTATAGAAATCCAGCATATTTGGTATCGCATTGAAATACACAATATTTAATATTATATCGTTTATAATATGTCAAAAATCTGTTATAATGTTCGACAATTTAATAACAATTTGCCATTATTTTGTGAGAGAACATAAAATAAACAACCCTACTAACTATTTAGTACAGAGAGAAATTCTTGACATCTAAATCATTTAGCGTTACAACTTTAGTATATGATCGACTTATTAAATTTTTGTCACTGTTTGACGATGAATTTTTTGGGTGTTATTGCTTGATTAAAGAAATTATGAACTTATTTTTTCTAATGCCTATATTTTTTTTTTACTATTGAATTTTTTTTAGTTTATTTAGGACAATATGTAATATGGGAAGCCGGGGTAATAAGAGACAGGGGTTATAAGAGACGCAGTCAAAAAACCCACCAAAAAATATACTTAGACAGCATTAAAAATATGTAATATTAAGTATCATGTGTATTCTTTACTGCAATACACTTATTGAAAAGTTTATAACATATTTTGAATTATTTTTATACGACGAAAAAAAACCTTCACTTTGAACTTACCCTGGAAGTTCGTGACTTTTTCTAAATTTTTCTTTTTTTTTTTTTTTTTTTTTTTTTTTAATGTAAGTAAGGTGTTTGGGATTTATTAATGTGTAACCTTTTGACCAAGACTATGACTTTTCATGTACAATTTTTTAAAACCTTAAAAACATTCTTTATTTACATGTTCTAGGCATGTTTCTTATTACCCCATTTTTTATTTTTTGTGGGGGTAATAGGAGACATGATTCTCTTATTACCCCCACTGTTAATTCCAGTGCCCTCCCTCCCCCCAATTGTAGTTTCTGTTAATTCTGCCTGACTAGTTTACGAAGAGTTTACCTACTGTTAGGCCCAGTCTAAGTTTAGCAAGAGAACATTTTTTTTTTTTTTCACTTTAAATCAAAAAGCAGTTTCACTCATTAAGCTAGACCATATTTAGTTGATATGATTATGTAAATTTATGTTTAGAATGTGTATAAGTTAGTATTTAGTCATTAATACTTCATTACATAATAAATAAGTTCATTTATAATTACTAGAAAAATATTTTATAACATTTTGTTCGCTTGTATACACTTCAAAGATACATCTTTTTTGCCTATTTTCGATTACACTTTAGAAAATGGGTAAAATATTTTCTGCCCATTTTAGAAATTATATTGATGTTTTTGGTTAATCCCTAGGTTATGTTGATTATGTAGAACTATCATTAAGTACAATATTATGTTATTTAGGACCTAATATTAAAAGAAATGAATTTCACAAACACATTTATGACAGTTAATTTTCGGGCAAACATATTTTTTGAATGGATGTAAATAATAAAAATTTAAAACTATTGGCTGATTCAGAATTGTTTCCAGATATCTTTAATTATCTCACATGATTTTACATTGCTATATATGGACAGTTACAAGCCTGGTCTCTTATTACCCCGCGTGGGGTTATTAGATACAAGGATTTAATGAAAAAAAAAAAAAAAAAAAAAAAAAAAAAAAAAAAAAAAAGAATTTAACAAAAAAATTAAGTTCAAAAATCACCTAAAAAATCAAGAGGAGTCCATTTAATGAAATTAATACGAGATATTTATTTCAAGTTATTTAGATTAATAGTATAGATTTTATTAATATTTTCTGTCTCTTATTACCCCTTTTGTCTCTTATTACCCTGGCTTCCCCTACTCTTCATTTATTTCCACCGTACAGCAAGGTTTAAAATGGTGCTTCCAACACTAAAGATGCAACGTTTTAAAGTGCATTTTTTCTAGAATATGATTTAGTCAGGTTGAAGATAAATATCTTATGCGATTATTGCAATTATTTTAGAAATTTCATTAGTAGTAGTAGTACGACAGGACAATTTCTTTCAGATAGCGATTTTGCATTGTCGCCACTTATTGTATTACACCATGAATTTGCCAAGATGCCTGTCAATATCTGATTTTACCATTTAATTTCTTAAACTGTATTAAATACTAAGGAACAACTTTAGTATATCCCCACAACGATATTTGGCGATTTTTTGTTCGCGATTATGGCTAAATCATAAATGATACAATCATAATCTAAATCATAAATTATAAAACATAAAATCATAAATCCAAAATAAACAACATATAGGCTGCCATATTATATCGCAAACAGTCCAGAACGACATCGTTATCGTTCCAAACAATGCCAAAGTAAAATCGCCAAATTCAGCTGTAGGGATATGCTAAAGTTATATCAATACTAAGTTAAATCGGGAAAAAAAAATGACATTTTTTGAAATCTAGTGATAAGTGAAAAATTCATCCTTGATTGTATTGTAAAAACTAGAAGTATTCGAGATAGACCATCACCATTCATATATTGGATGGCTTTTGAATATTTGTTGACAATATTTTCTGAATAAGTGTTGAAGATGGCTCATGAATACTTGTTGGCGATATCTGAATAATTATTATTGTTGGCGATATCTACTGGACATATATTGATCATGACATCTTAATAGTTGTTGGCGATATCTCCTGAACTTGTGTTGATTTTGGTCTGAATATTTGTTGGCTACATCTTCTGGATATGTACTGATTACACCTTGATTTTTTATGTAAGATTAAATTTAGAAAATGAAAAATGAGCGTGGAGAAGGAAATTTAATGATACTGGATAATTTAATTTAATTTAATTTATAAAGACATCAATGGTACAGGAAAAACTACTTCAGCCATTTTCCTTCTAATAATGAACAGAACGAAAAACGAGTATTTTACCTGGAGATATTTTGTACATTCAGACCAAATAAAAAATTTTCTTCTTTTTTTTCCCTCGTGAATTAAGTTGAAAAATATTTAAAATAAAATTGAAAAAAGTCGTTTTAAAACAATGGTACAGTTTAATCGCTTGGCGAAATTTTAAATTTGGCACCAAAGTAGCTTAGACGTTTCTCGCGAAAATCTTGACATCCATAATTACTATAGATAATTTAAGTCATCGTCAAAATAAATGATAAATTTAAAATCAGTCAATGAGGTCCTGTATTAGCTGTAACTACAATATTTTAGAAATGCGATTACTACATTCCTTTATATATAAAAAAAAATGTCCTGTTGTATTAAATTCTGTTTTCTGCTAAGTTTTATAACAATGCTTAAAAGACAAAAATAGGTTGCGGATTTTATTATTATTATCATTATTATTGCACCATTTTATAATTTATCTCTATAGGAAGGCATGGCTAGAGTTAAAATGACTATTGTGGTTGCGTAAATGAATTCCTTGGCAAAAACGTAGGAGCTTCATTTCTAAATTTAAAAAATCGCTAAATTGGTCATAGTAAAGATCTATCCTATTAAATATGTTTTGAGTTAAAAAACTAAATCTTTATATAAACTAATATAAATTTTTTTCTCATAAATTCCATTTTAAAAATGTCTGCGCTTAATCTCTAACTCTATACCAATAATTGTTTAACATAATCATGACATTCATTACTAAATCTTTTTCGCCTAACGTTAAAATAAAAGAACAACTTCAGTATATCCTCACAACGGCATTTGGCGATTTTTTGTTGGCGATTATGGTTAAATCATAAATCTAAAAATCATAAATGATAAAATCGTAATCTAAATCATAAAACATAAAATCATAAATCCAAAATAAACAACATATAGGTTGCCATATTATATCGCAAACAGTCCAGAACGACATCGTTATCGTTTAAAACGGCGCCAAAAAAAATCGCCAAATTCAGCTGTGAGGATATACTGAAGTTATGCCATAATATAAACTAAAATAAAAATATAAACTAATTTTCGATTCATCTTTATTAAATTTTACGTAATAGTTTTAAAATATCGGTTATTTTTAAATGTTTTGCTATTCTAAATATTTTTTTTCTTCTCTCGAGCATCTCAAAGATGCCAATTATTTAATTTTTCTTATTTACGCCATTGATCACATTTTAATTTTCCTGAGGAAAGTGACGTCAGAGACACAGAAAAAAAACGTCATAAGAGAAACTTTTCCCTCCGGTGGCAAATAGAGTACCTTTATAAACCCGCGTTAAGGAGTCGGAATACAGTGATATATCTCATGACGCGGAGAACTCTGCCCTCCGCGAGAAGTTGCTGTCGCAGACAAAAAAAAAAATGGACGCCAGCGACAGTTACTTTTTTTTAATATATAGAGAAATCCAATGGGCGTTTAATATAAGAAATACTTTTCTTGCATCCAATAATGGCCAGTGACGTCATCACTTCGCTTGCGTATTTCTTTCTATTTTTCCCTTGGCGAAAAATGTCCGATCTACTTCAGTATCAAAAAAAAAAAAAAAAATGTCCATAATTATCAATAAAAAAATACCTTTAATATAATGGTGAGTTGAATTAGCTTTTATGCCAAGCGTGTTTCACCCGCCGTACTAAAGAAAAAAAAAATCTGAAGTTGAGGTATATAAAAAAATGCTATGAAATAAAATTCAGGAGAAATATGTTAGATTTGTAATATTACTATTTTATTTTAAAATTATAAAGTGTCATTTTCACATCGACAAATTTAACATTTAGTATTTTTTTTATTTTTCGCGTGAAAGCATATTTCGTTTTATGATAAAAAATAAATAATGAAAAATACCTCGTAAAATTTTTTGGCAACAATTAAAAGTTTAAATGGCTTATATTAAGTCAACTACCAGTTTATATTTTTATTAATGTTTTTCATATTTTAATTAATTTTGAAAAATCTAATCAAATTTCCGGGATAAATAGTAGCCTATGTTCTATTCCAGATTATTCTCTATCTTTGTACCAAATTTCATCCAGATGCGTTTAACCGTTGGGGTGTGATTGAGTAACAAACATCCATTCATCCATCCATCCAAACTTTCGCATTTATATATTACTATAGATTAATATAGATGCTATGAAATAAAATTCAGGAGAAATATGTTAGATTTGTAATATTACTATTTTATTTTAAAATTATAAAGTGCCATTTTCTCATCGACAAATTTAACATTTAGTATTTTTTTTTATTTTTCCGGTGAAAGCATATTTCGTTTTATGATAAAAAATAAATAATTAAAAATACCTTGTAAAATTTTTTGGCAACAATTAAAAGTTTAAATGGCTTATATTAAGTCAATTACCAGTTTATTATTTTCATATTTTAATTAATTTTAAAAAATCTAATCAAATTTCCGGGATAAATAGTAGCCTATGTTCTATTCCAGACTATTTTCTATCTCTGTACCAAATTTCATCCAGATGCGTTTAACCGTTGTGGCGTGATTGAGTAACAAATATCCATCCATCCATCCATCCATCCAAACTTTCGCATTTATATATTAGTATAGATACTAGAAACTTAATGAGAAAAGTAATTATTTTCAAATTCTGTTTTAAGAAATTTTTCAATCCGTAGTTTAAGTGATTTATTACCTAATTTTGAAGAAATTACAAATATTTGCATATGATTATCATATTATTTGTCATTTTTATGAAAATAAAGAAAAAAAGTTTTGTTGTTGCAATCACTGTTTAAAATAAAACCAATTTTGAAAGTTAACAACGTATCAGCATGAAAACAATGTAAATACATTTTTTTTTTTAGATAAACAAATGTCATATAAAATACAAGTACCTGAATAAATAACACATTTAATATATATATATATATATATATATATATATATATATATATATTAGAGAAAGAAAAATATTTTTTTTATATTTTTGTGTTTATTTTTGACGCCAATTCCCGATAGAGGGAGCCAAAACGATTATTTGATATTGAGTATTTCAGATGAAAGGGAAGACTGTATAAGTCCGCGAAATTGCCGTATCACGGTATTTTCGGAGTAAAAAATAGTTCGATTTTCAAACTGAGTTATAAAAAAACAGACAAAAAAAAAAAAAAAAAAACAAGAGTTTTCCGGGGAAAAGGGAGATGTCAGGCACATCAGATAAAAGCGATTAATATCATATATCAATTAAACGACATTCGCTTGAGCCATATTCGAGAAAAAATTGTACTATATATAGGCTGTCCATTTATAACTTAAAAAAGCTAATTCATATCTCAAAATATATTGCACGCAGAAATGTAGCGATTTCAGGGTAGGATCAGACAGAAGGGAAAAGACTATTTTGAAAATATCAGAAAAAAAACATCCCATATTTCCTGAGATATTAAGTGTCGGCTTTCAGCAGTTTCTTTGATCTCAAATAAGCTGTATATATGTGTCGCAGCTTTCGTTCGTATTTTCCGCTGAGTGTCGCCGCGCTCGTTTGTTTTTTCGCTTGCGTCACTAGAAAAACTGACGTTTTTCTTGATATATATATATATATATATATATACATATATATAATGCATGAAAAACTCACTGCGTATAAAATATATGATGCAGTTTCTAACATAATTAAAATTGATTTTTCATTAAAAATATAACCGATATTTTAGTGTAAAGAAAGTTCAGCGCCCCACTAAGAGCGGATGCGAGAACGAATGTTCAATATTGGATGTGTTGTTGACAAGTATCCTTCTCGCGATTAAACACACACGCACACACACAAAAAAAAAGGGGGGGTGGGGAGAAGGTAATGTAGGCATTTTTATAACAGTGGTTTTTCCTTATTATACCTTCCCTGTTAGGTTTTATTCAAATAAGTAGTATGTTTAATATATATATATATATATATGTATATATATAAAGAGCGAGAGAGAGAGAGAAACATAACGTTCAGTAGTAATATAATATTATCAGTGTAAACATTTAAAATTTAAAGATGATTTAATTTCAGTGTTTAAACAATTATTCTGATTAAAAAGAAAGACCACCTAAATCAATCCAAAAAGTAAATAAAGTAAAATCTAAATGAATTATAGAAACTTGCTAATTAGGTGATAAAAGTAGTTCGAAATGATCATTAAATTTCAAAACACTATAAGAGAATTGAAATAGTGATATAATTAATAATAATAATAATAATAATAATAATAATACATAAAATGCGCAGATCGCAGCTATAAAATGATGTATTTCGAAAGTTCTTGAAACTTAAAAATCTGCTTAAGTAATAGCAAACATTGTGCATACACATAATGACATAAACAAATAAAAATAAAATGCTTCATTTCCAAATAAAGCGCTATATGCAGCATTACCGTAGAAATGATAGAAATATAGAGAAACATAACGTTCAGTAGTAATATAATATTTTCAGTATAAACATTTGAAATTTAAAGATGATTTAATTTCAGTATTCAAACAACTATTCTGATCAAAAACGAAGACCTCCCAAATCAAACCAAAAAGGAAATACATACATATATATATATATATATATATATATATATATATATATATATTTAATAACTAAGAAGTTTGTGATTCTCAGAACACATATATATGTTCATGATTTTGCAAGAAAAAAAAAAAGATTATATTTTCACTTTTTGAATTTCTTAATAAAAGCATTTATTTAACAGAATGTCAGATTGTATAAATTACAGATTTTAATAAATTAATTCATGTACACAGAAGACAAAAGTGATGCAAAGAAATGTTTAACTTTGTTAGACGAACTTGAAAAATAGTAAAATTAAGATGGTCATCTATACTTTGATATAAGTAATGAAGATAATGAATATTACAATTATCAAACCTTCAATAACACTGAACACGAAGGTAATGGTGAAGTAGTTGGAAAAAAAATGAGTGATTTTGATGCATATTTTAATACTAAATATTACACAGAGAAAGAAAAATAATGAACTGTTGTAAAAAAATATCCACATTGCACTATTTGTAAGATCTTATTAATTAAATGTGTAATTTTAACACTGAAACTACAATAATTGATTTATTTGTATAGAAAGTAATATTATTTTATGATAAATCAGTTAATACATAAACAATCTTGTCAATTCTGTCAAACATATTTTGCCACAAAAACTGGATATCTCAACCATCTGTATTCTGTTTTTTCTAGTTTAATCACATTATTAAATTATGGAAATTATTTTTTTTCTATAAAATAATCTTTGAACTATTGTAAACACCATTGGCTTTAGTTGGTATCCTGTTATCTTGCAAAGTAGGAAATATTGTTTAGATTTTGATTTAAATGTAAAATCTGCAATAACTTAGATTATTTAAGAACTCATTAACATAAAAATTACTTCAAGTAAACAAGAAATTCTAAAAGAAAATCATCAAAATACTCACTGATATGTAAAATCATCTATGTTATGTTTTTCGTTCACTTAAAAATGAGGCTTTTTTTTTTTTTTTTTTTTTTTTTAATTATTTATGATATAGGTACTTTATTATGAGACAATTTCATTGTCATTCTACAATGTTTAATAAGTTATTCAAACTAATTTGCATTTTATATACAGAAACTTAATTAATATAAAGAAATTTCACAACATTTTCAAAAGGAGAGTGAAATAATAGTGAAATAAAGTTGAAAATTAAATTAATGTTACAGATTTGACTTTTAGATTTATTGTTACATTAACGTTTATCACACTTTTACAAGTTTTTGTTACATAATTAATTTAATGTTACATTTCTTTCTTAAAACATAGAGAAAAGTTTCTATTTTACGGATTTTAATTCTAAAGAAATAAAATATCGGCCGATCTGGAATCGGATACAAAGCGTACTTTCATAAGCATGACAATGAAAGACAATTTGATACAAAGTACATTATTCCGAATTTAATTTTCCACTTTAATGATCTAAGTAATCAACGCAATACTCATAAAAGAATGAACTTTTTTTCACAAGCAGATGAACTTTTTTACAATTTGCATCAAGTGATTTTCTAAATCACCTTTAATATTACCATTCGATTTATTCGAATGAATTAATCGAAAATAATGTATCAACATTATGGATAATTTAAAAATAGTAAACAATAAACTGGAATTTAAAATAAAACAGTAAAAGAGGTACGGTTTTAAATCTTTATTTTAAAATATAGCTGCTAAGTGCCCAGTAACTGTAAATAACTTTCACACCATTGTTTATAAAAACGTAATTTTCATCAGTTTAATGGTAGATAAATCTGATAAAAAAATTCTATTTAAATTATGGTAGGATGACTGAGTACAGACACTCTGTAATGAATTGTCACTTTTTAATATTTGAGGAAGAATTTTCACAAAATTCGTTATGTTAAATATACTTTAATTATAATTTAATTTACCAAATATAATTATACCTTAATATTTTCAGGGTGATAATATATGAATATTTACATATTTCCTTTCCATCATAATGATGATGATGGGACAAACATAAATTTCATCGTGTAATCCTACATATATTAGTAAAGTAAAATTGAAATTTCAAATGATTTTTTGATAATAATGACTTAAAGTTTATTTAAAATTATACGGTCAATTTTCACACGCAACATTCATTGAAACTTATCAATCTTGATCAAAAATTTTCAGCAACAAACTTATATTAACTTCAAAATACAACATTTTGGATCTCCTAAAATTATTCGTTTTTAAGTTATTCTAAGTTACACTAAATATCAAAAAAAAAAAAAAAAAAAAAATGCTAAATGTGTTCTTAATATTACTTTCTTTTTTAATGAAAAAATCGTTAATTTTCTTTTAAATTATCGCAGATCAATGGTTAAACCATTCATTTTAAAGGTACTGGCGAACTCTTTTAAAAGACACCCATCATGAAAACTTCCTTTACCTGGGGGTCTTCCCCCCAGGGGGGTGAGGCGAGGCCTTTGCATTAAAAAAGAATTTAAAAAATCCAGTTGCCTATCGCTATTACAATATATATATATAGTAATACAATATTATCAGTGCAAAAATTTGAAATTTAAAAAAAGATTTAATTTCAGTATTAAAACAATTATTCGGATCATAAGCGAAGACTACCCAAATCAAACCAAAAAAGAAATAAAGTAAAATCGAAATGAATTATTGGAAATTGGAACGAGAAAAAGCATTATTTGCATTCTAACGTTTTCAAGGGCCTGGTAGAATGCAAATATTCTAAAAAATGAATGTTTTTCTGTCACAAAGAAAGCAAAAGTTAAGAATTTCTTTGTTCACAGGCCCGAAGCACCCATAGTAAAACCAGAAAAATCGAAGATCAAGGTAAAACAATTCTCTAAAAATGATAAACCAAAAATCATAGATCAAAACAAAACTCGCCACTTCAAATAATAATTCAAAATTACTTTAAAAAAATATTGTTGAAAAGATGCAACTCAAAGTTATAATAAACGAGACAAATGTAAAAATTTAACAAGCAGATATCAGTTAAAAGCACAGTTAGTCAGTTCAAAATAGCAGTGAACATGTAATAAAATAAAGAATTCACAGAGCTATTCAGGTAGAATCCTAACTTAAATAAGGATTTAGATTATTATTCATAATTATTGTAACATGAATAGTGCTGCTATCTACAGTAATGTTATGAAAATAATGGAAAAATTAAATAAATAAAATAAAATAAAACGATAAAATAATAAATTGAATAGATAATAAAATAAAAAGAAATAAAATACATATAATGTCTGTACAAAATGGCCAGGAAGCATGGATCAAAGTAAAAGAAGACAAACACTTTTTTTTTTTTTTTTTTATGATTCAGATAATCAATGTAGGTGATTGAATAGTGCTGCCATCTACGATTGTAATTTGCTACGAAGATTGAAAGATAATGGGAATACATACTAACCATAAAATAATGCCTAATTTTTGTAGACCTAAATTGAAATTGAAATAAAAATTGAGAGGGAAAAAAAAAATAATTATTATTATTTTTTATTAAGTGTTTGGGATATCCATTAATTAATGCTAATTTTTTAAAGAATCGAAATTGTACTTATTGAAGTTTATCAGACACTAAATATTTGATCCGTAGATTAAAATTAAGAAGAATTTTGACAAAACAGATTTATGTAAACATGTTTTAAAATTAGTAAAAAAATTTACTTTAAAGGGGAAATCTTTCTTTTTATCATATATGTCATATTCTAAATGGCTATTACTATTAAGAATAATTTATAAATCTAAGAAACTAATAACACTAGATTCCAAATCAGTACTACTAAGAGACATATTTTCAGGGTAATTAACAGGTAAGTCTAGATTGGTGTGATGTTTATCCAAATATAATATAATTATATCATCTATGTATCGTAGTAATTTAAAATTAGTGCACTCAATGTCACGCTCATAATAATATAAGTATGGATCAGCAAATATACTAGAGGCAATGCCACCTTGTGGCAATCCTAAACATTGTTTATATAAAGAATTATTGAATAAAATATAGTTATGGTATAGGATAAACCTAGTCAGAGTTTTAAAGGCTGAAGAAGTTATGTTATTATTTAGATTTAGATACTGCAGATTTTCTACAAAAAGTTTATTTATAATTTCAAATATATCTTTAATAAAAATACTATTGAAAAGATCATTCAAATAAAATGTTTTTATACCAGTAATATCAGTAATATTTTAATTTTATTTTTGAGTTGAAAACTATTTTTTCGAAAAAAAAAAATACACTTGTTAGAAACAATATAACTATGTAAATTTTTAAGGATAATATTTAAGAACATAATATTAGCAATAGAAGTATAGGCATTACAGGCAATAGTAACAGTACAAAATTTAATAGAATTTTTATTAAATTTAGGAATTACTACTAAATAAGGATAATTATAGTTATTATTTTTAGTATTTAATAACTTGTAATTAAATACATGCCTATTTTTAATTTCTATATTGCCATTAATCTTAACAAAAATATTACTAGTTTCCATAGCATCAAAAAGAAGTTGTTTATAATACTTTTTGCAAATAATTGCATAGTTATTAGCTGCCTTGTCAACATAAGTAATAATAAATTTAGACTGTAAGTCTAGAATTGCGGAATTAATTTCTTTGAAATTATAGTACTTGATATTAGAAAGATTATAAACTAAATCAAGTTTAAATTTCTCAAGTAACTTAAATTTCCACTCATTAAAAAATTCCACTGGTTTATTATAATCAATAGTAATTTTGTATATAAAGAGATCCAAGTCTAAATTAAATTGAGTAATGATATCAATAAATTTGAATTTTGAAGGCATACGAAATTTAGTACCATACTTCATCAAAGATCTTAAAGTAAGATTTTCCACAATTTTGATATCGCCAGTAATAATATGACCATGAGATGGATTGAAAAAAGATTTATATTTGGAATCAGAACAATAGCACGGAGGCTGTTCATTAGAAGTAAGAAATTTAGCAAATTTATTGTAGTTAAATATTTTTTTCTGCCTAAAGTAATATTGTATTTAAAAGTTTTTTGAATGACAAAGTTTTTGATGAGAAGAGGATTGGATGGATCATTAAGCATATTGTGAATATGAAGTTTATTAATAACAGGATGAGAAAAATTTATCACCAAGAGAGAAATATTTATTTTTTGACCAGATTTTAAGTCAAGTTTAATATTAAAGCACTCAGCCCTATAGTGTAAAATATCAAAAAATACATCACTGAAATGTAATTCAAAAGAATGAGAATAGAATACTTTAAAATTACGTATATCTATCCTATATTCGTTTCATTTGGTTTAGTGCAGTCCATAGATGTTAAATTCTACTTACCTTCTTTTCCCCTATAGACGTAATGTATTTGAATACTTTTGAGTGTCCCTGTACACGAACCATTTGCTTCATCTCAACGAAAAGCTTAGTGTAGTATCCCTATATGATACACATTTAGAATACCGAGTTTGGAATCTCTGCTACTATTTGTTCTTGAGATATGCTGATAACAGACACACATACACACACAGACAGACAGACACGCACACACGCACACACACACACACACACAGATTATTCGCTGAAACATGATTTTCGTATTCTTGGGACCTCAGACGATGTAAATATAACAAAAACTCACTTTCGAAAATTTGACAATACTATCTCTACCGTAAGGGTAAGAGGAAGTAATAATAATAAAAGTAAATTATTCTAAATTAAAACTTATAATTTTAATTTACATTGAGATAAAATTGTTCCAATTACCAATTTAATTAAAGGTGATTAATTTTTTTTTTTTTTTTTATTACTGAATAAAATAAGATAAAATAATTTATTTTTACAAGCTTGTATCATGGATTTCAATTTTTTTTTTTTTTTTTTTTTTTTTTTTGTCGTTGTGTCCCCTTTTATTTAGTTGTTTCATGCAACTGTTCAATTGGCTATTTTTCTTCCTCCTTCCACTTGCGTTTTCCCCTGACTTTTACTCTGGTTTTTTCCTCCAAGGTAATTATAGTACGGGTTTTATTGCACTTGAAGAAGAAAGGTCACGTCTTCCTGAAACTGACAGTGCTTATCTTTATTTTATGCTATTTGAAGAAGTTTTTGTGTTTAAATATTTATCGTTCACATCTTCTTTAGTTTATAATTGTAACATTAGAATAAAATAAAATAAAATAACTTTTTTTTTTACCTTGATATCTGAAAGCAATGATATCCATTACTTTCCATTGCATATCCATTACATAGCCTTTCGGTGCATGCTCAAACGTTTTTCACTTCTATCTCTGAACCTAATTAAATCTTAAGAGATTTTGATTGATATAATTCTATGTTGTGTACTAACTTTCCGTCAATTGTTGAATATTGAACGTCACTAAACGTTTAAATTGAGTGTGAAAGACATTGAAATGATTATTGAATATTGAGCATGTTTAAAATCCGAAATAATTAAAATGGTATATGTATGTAAAATTGTGTTAAAGTCTTAAATAATACACATATTATAATAAATTCAATAAATATTTTCTTTGTAATTGGCTTTGAAGCCAAAAGAAGAATATACGACAAATTTTCTTTTATAAGAATTTCGATTTAATTTACATTAAACCTAGAATATCTGCGAATAAGATTTACTTACGATTTTACTTTAGATGCAACTTTAAATTGATTATGGAATCAAAATAGCATACATTAGAATAACTGAGGAATAAGTTTAAATTTACTTACCCTCTGCCAGCATCCCGGTGAGATCAAACGATAATTGCCAACACAGATACTCTGAAATCTAATATATCCTTGCCACATAAACTTTATTGTTACATCTATAACTGATGTTATGTAAATTTAATAAGATCAACAGAATACGAATAAGTCTTATGATTCAGAATGAGTTTTTGTTTTACTGGTTTAAGGTATACTGGTTTGTATAAGGTTTGTATAAGGTATACTGGTATATTGTTTTACTGGTTTAATGGCCTTCCATGTACTGGTGTGCCACAAATTAATGATGAGAAAATGTCTGCGCCTAACAGCACATCTATTTGTTGTGGCTTGAAGAAATTCATGTCGGCTAACTGAAGATTTTTTGTATGTGGCCAAGACGTCGTCCTCACCCGGAAATTTGGCAGAGGGGCAGTAATCCTATTTACTACTAGCGCTTTCAAATTTGTATACTCGTTAGCGAAATATGGCGAGAATGAGAATTCCGTAAAATTTAAAACAGTTTCTGCGGAAAGACCGTTTATGCCTACAAGTCGATGAGAAGTGCCAAACAAAGGCAAATTTAGCTTCTCAACGCATTCCTTTGTTATGAGAATATTTTGTGAGGCACTATCAACTAACGCCCGACATTGAATAATTTTACCGTTAGGTGACCTAACCTTTATAAGGGCAGTCGACAATAACACCCTTTGTTTATTAAAATTTTCATTAGATTGTGAACTATTTGACACCGACGTAGTAACAAGGCAACCTCCCTGATCTGCAAAATTCTGTGTATAAATGTGCAGAAGAGTGTGATGTGAACCTGCACATACCTTACATTTAATATTAATTCTACACTGGCGCACTTGATGGTTAGTTCGCAAACAATTTTCACACAGTGATTTAGATTTAACTAAGTCCCATCGCTCCTGAACATTATTTCGATTGAATTTGGGACATTTAAACAATTGATGTACTTGAGAACAGGCGACGCATTTATTTTCTTTGACTATGAGTGAATTATTGACACAAGATTTTTTTTTACACTACTACCTTCTACTTGCTTCTTAAACATCTCTGGTTTATTTTAAAGTTTTGTTTGACTCGACGCCTCCCTTTCAATGAATGTACGAAACGAGTTTAAATCGGGAATAGTTTGCGTATTCTCTAGACTGAGCTCCCACCTATGCCTAACGGATGAATCCAATTTTGAAATCATGAAATTTATAAGAATAAGATCGCTAAGAGGATTAGATTCCAATCCGAGGGTCGATATATTTCGCACCGCTTCGTTACAAGTATCTATTAAATTGAAAAACGATTTAGGATCATCCGCTTTGTTTACTTTTACCGAAAAGATTTTATTTATTTGAGTTATAGCTAATTGGCGTTTATTTTCATAGCGCTGAGTAAGGATTTCCCAACAGTGTTTAAGATTTTCCGATTGTAACGCAAATCCACGAATAAGTTTTGATGCACTCCCTCTTACACACGATTGGAGGTATTGTAGCTTTTCAACCTCACTAAGGCTGTCATTATCCGAAATAGATGATTTAAATAAATTTTTAAATGACAACCAAGATTCATTATCCCCGTAAAAATAAGGAATTTCAAGCTTAGGGAGACTAATATGCGAATTAACAGAAGTCCCTGGTTTGGTACGTGTATCATTATTTACATTTGGAGTATTTGATTGCTATTTACTCTCTAACACCACTGATAATTCTAACAGAATATCCCGATTTTTTAACACTTCTTCAAAGTTTTCATCGTTTTCCTCTTCAGAAAAAATTGTAACTATTTCCTCGAATTTAACTTCCAGTATATTTACCGTATCCTTTAGGATCTTTAATCTGGCTTGATCGCCTTTATCACAATCATTGACTTTCGATTTTATAAAATCTATCTCTTTAATCGCATTTTCAAATTTTATCACATCATTAGATTTCGGGAACAACGCACTCTGTTCTGCGTTATTTGCCCTTGTTCTCCCTTTTCTACCCATCTTTTGAGCAAACTAATTACAAATAATTGAATTTCAATATGAATTAATTAATCGAATTAAATTATTATTCTGCAGATCAGGAAGTAAAAAAAAAAAAAAAAAAAATAAGAAGAAGAAGAACAAATGAAAAGAAACAACACATATAGAATAATTTTTTTTTCCTTTTCTTTTTTACTGAAATAAATAATCTAATAAAATATTAAATGCACTTTTTTCATTCTCATACACTTATTTATTCAACAATTATTTAATATGAATGTTTATTTCTTACATTCCCAAACCGAAATTGTTCCGGTTTGAAACCCAAACTACTTTGAATTACGTTTTCTCTCAAAACAAAACTCCTACGTATGCATCAAAACCTCTGAAACCCAAACTACTTTGAATTACGTTTTATATCAAAACAATTTAACTTCGTATTAATGATTTATTTCAACAAATTAATTTTAACTTCCCTTAAAGTTTTTATACAGCGAGTTTTATACTACGTAAACAAAAGAATTTTTTCAGTTTTCAATATATATATATATATATATATATATATATATATATATATATATATATAATAATTTAACGAATTACGATTTATTATCTAATTAATAGATAATTGAGGCTTTACGACGGACCACTAATAGCTTTGAAGCCAAAAGAAGAATATACGACTAATTTTCATTTATAAGAATTTCGATTTAATTTACATTAAACCTGGAATATCTGCGAATAAGATTTACTTACGATTTTACTTTAGATGCAACTTTAAATTGATTATGGAATCAAAATAACAAACAATAGAATAACTGAGGAATAAGTTTAAATTTACTTACCCTCTGCCAGCATCCCGGTGAGATAAAACGATAATTGCACACAAAGATACTCTGAAATCTAATATATCCTTGCCACATAAACTTTATTGTTACATCTATAACTGATGTAATGTAAATTTAATAAGATCAACAGAATACGAATAAGTCTTATGATTCAGAATGAGTTTTTGTTTTACTGGTTTAAGGTGCCTCGCACCTCTCTCGATTCGAATGAGCGACTGACTAAAAACTGCTCAGCGCCGTCACAAATGAGTTCAGTTGTGCGCATCATTTCTTCCACCGCCCTCCTTCCCGCCAGTAGTATCAAATATATATATAGAGAGATAGATAGATAGATAGATAGATATATAAAAGCTTTTATATCGAAATGATAGAAAAACAAATACAATTTGCATTAAGAAAAATTTAAATTTACATTTTTAGTTTTTATTCTTTATTTTATTATCTGAATAAAACAGAAAACAGAAAAAATAAAAATAAAAATGAAGCACATTATTGATTTATCAGTATGTTTCGGATCATAAATGTTGCATAAAAACAGTCAAAATATTTTTTTTTTTTTTTCATAAACAATTCAAGATTATTTTTTTATTAGTCCTCCTTGTTGTTAAAAATGTATGGATTTTTTTTTTTCTTAACATCATTATTAAACTTACTAACTGAATTTTCCCAAACAGAGCAAAAAAGAAAACGTTTTGAAACATTAGATTAGATGATAATTTTCTGCGAAATATTATTTTCTTATTAATAATAATAATTTTCTTTGATAATGTTAAAAATCAATCAACCTTGTAAAATATGTATGTTCTCAAACCACACCTATTACTAAAACCAAATGTTTCTCATTTTTTTAGAGTCTAGTATATACCTTCAAGAAAGAAGATACTTTTTTTTTCTTTTAAGTTTGTTCTTACTTTTAAAAAAATCTTGCATTAGTTTCTTTCATACTTTATTCTTTTGCTTTTGTTGCTAACGTGATATATGACAACGCAGTTTTCTCGTAAAATTCTTTTTCACATGAACCTTACAATTTTATCTATAATAAGCTTTGAAAATTAATGAGAATTTTTTGAAAGACAAAATAAAAGTCATTGAAGTGTAAATTCATTTTCCAGTTTTTCTATACTTCATTAAATTTGTTTGAAAATAGCTTTAATTTCTGCATTGATATTGTCTCATTACATAATACTTTTATTTTTCTTGAGGATTTATGTACAACTGATCAGTTAATTACACTGCATAAAAAAAGTAGACGGACATTTCTTTACAATTTTTTAAAACCCCGTCATTGTTTAATAGGAAATATCAATTTAAATTCTTTAACATGTTTATACTTATCAATCTTCTTATTTTTGACAGGCATATAAAAATATTCAATTATTTATAATTTTAATATAGGGAAATGCAGAAAAGAGAAAAGATATACATTTGCACAATATTTTTTTTTTTTTTTTTTTTTAAGTTGACCGACACTGGTCAAAAACTGCAATTATCTAAGTGGGTGTTTCTTGCGGAATACCAGTTTTGCATTTACATGTACATTTGCCATTTTTCCAATTGCTAACGTGCTTGACAAGATGGTTTTACGTAGTTATTCTTGGAGATGAATGCGCCAAGCCACGAGAAATTGCTCTAGCTGTTTACCAAAAAGGACAGATTATAGCACTGAAAAATGTTAATAAAGGAGTCAGAGAAATTAGTAGGCTACTTCTAATAAGCAAAAGCAGCATCAGCGATTTTTTACGTGCTCCTGAAGCCCATGGCGTAAAGAAAAAGAGTGGCCAACCAAAGAAACTTTCGCTTAGAGACCAAAGAAAAATTTTTACTGAGCTGAAAAAAACTGGAGCATCAATTCCCAGAGTTCGAATAAGCACAGGAATTAATAACGTAACTTCTCAGACAGATTATAACTACATTAAGCACTCAGAGCTCTTTCAATATAAGAAGAGAAAACATCATCCATGCTGGAAGGATCACCACGTGACAGAACGCCTACAGTGGGCTCAAAACCATATGCTTTGGACTACAGAATGGATATCTGCAGTTTTTTTCAGATGAGAAAATATTCAATTTAGACGGCCCAGATGGATATCAATATTATTGGCACAGTTTGGAGAAAGAAGACGAAGTGTACTCTACTCGGCAAGTTGGTGGTGGCGTGGTGATGGTGTGGCTATCTGTTGGCTATGGTGGAAGGACAAATTTAGTGTTCCTAAGTAAGAAGCAGACTCACAAATATTATATCGAAACACTAAGCAGTGAGCTTTTGACATTTGCGTGTGATCTTGGAGGAGAAAACTGGATTTTCCAACAAAATGGAGCGTCAATACACACCGCTAACAACGTTAAAAAATGGTTTCATTAGAACAACTTCAAAGTTTTTCCCTGGCCAGCCAAGAGTCCGGATATGAATCATGTAGAAAACATTTGGGCTATACTTGTTCATAAAATTTATGAGGGTGGACGTCAGTATGTATCAATTCACCAGCTCAAAGAAGCTCTTACAAGCATTTGGGGAATTTTCTGTCAAAAGAAGATTCAGAATCTCATTCATTCGATGCCTAACAGAGTATAAGATCTTATTAAAGCAAATGGGAGACAACCCCCTTACTAAAAACGTTTTTTTTTTAGAGATACAAGATGTGTCCGTCTACTTTTTTTAAAGAAAACTTACAGTGCAAATATGCAACTTTTTTGTTTTCTGAATTTTTCCACAACATAATTCAAAAGTATTGAATCTATATCCAAAATATAATAATATATGAAGAATTTGTCTCAAGAATATAATTATATTAGAGAAATGAACCTCATATCTCTAATTAAAGAAAAAAAAAAGGCTTTAAAGTATTACAAGTAAGTGTCCGTCTACTTTTTTTATGCAGTGTATATCAATCATTTTTTTCGGTACATAATATAATTTTAAAAACATTGTTTTTAGTAAATTTGTTAAAATGCTTATATAAAGGTCATTTATGCAAATTATACAATAACAATAGTCGATTTGTTATAATATATATCATTATGAAAAAAAAAAAAAAAAAAAAAAAAAAAAAAAACATTTTTTATTTTTATATGAGATGGCTTAGGCAAGATGAGTATTAGCATTTTGAATAATACTTATCGTGCAATACGATAATTATCGTATGTCATACTATATATTCTAACAAATTGTAATTGAATTACCTGCTTTTTTGTCTGAGAGGTTATAGTGTTATGTATATTTTTAAATATATATATACACATATATATATATTTAAAAATATACATCTTATTACAATAAATGATATTTAATCTTAGTCTGTTAGTCTAATCTGTAACATCCATTTCAGGCCAGCCGTCCGTGTTCTCTTCATCGTAATCGCCACTCCTTGTCGCGTGGGAGACCTGTCTCTAGCGGCCCTTGTATTATTTTTTTATTTTTTTTTTAATAAACGTACCGGAGGAGTGGCCTAGCATAGCTAGAAGTTCTCCACACCACTCTTGGAGTGGTGAGCGGCACCTCCTCCCTGTTAATCCCTGTTAATCTGTAACATCCAATATATAAAATTATTTCAATGATATATGTTTGAAAAATAAAATAAATCTTATATTTATTACGTAAAGACATCATAAATAATTATCTTTGCATTTTATTTTCTATTCTTAACCCCTTAATCGCCGACGAAAATTTACGAAATTCACTTCAAACTGCCCCCGTTTTCTTTCAAATCAGATGTGAGTAAATCTTTCAAAAACACTGTCTAGATCCCTTTCAAGATTTTTTTTTCATTGTCAAACCGTGTCTGTAGTTTCACTGGTAGCTGCATAATACAAGAAAAAAAAGAAAAAAAAAACTTCAGGAAAACGTAGATATATGCCTGGGGAAGTTAAGGGGTTAATGAAAGAGAAAAAATCAAAAATTTATATTGCAAAACATGCAGTTCGGATTTTTTTTTTTTTTTTTTTTTTTTTTTTTATTAAACATCGACATTTATAAAAATTAATTAACTATCACATGAACCTTTAAAAAAAAGCTAAAGTTTTTAATTAATGCAATTCAATAACATGCTTAAACAAGATTGATACTATGAACAAACGAAGCAATTTTCTTCTACTCCTAATTTACGTGAAAATACATGGAGTAACTCGCGATAATGGTGTTAATTAAATCTCAAAGGGACACACCAAAATAGAAAATTGACTTGTTTTCTAGTTTTTAAGTAATTGATTTTTCCATTCTATACTTACTGTAGAGAATAAACATGCATTCGTTAATTGTTGTTTATTTTTGTTGGTTTTATTGAAAACTGAAATTGATTTTAGCACATTCCTCGTAATTTTGTTAAAATATCAATATTTGTTTAATTTACACAATATACATATATTTAAAGAAAGAAAAAAAAATACTATTATGAGCCTGATCATTTTCATGTATTGTTAGATTTTGCAAAATAATTCTGAGATTTCTAATTTATTATACTATTGCTCTGTAATTAGGTTTAAAAATAAGTTTTATTTAAATATGTATAAACCAATGTGAGAATTACATAATATTGAACAAATCATACTTAAACATTTATTTAGTAAGATATTTATTTTTAGTGCCACATTTCAATATTTTTCTATTCTAAAATTTCTCTTTGTGATTTATTTTGTAAACGATATGGAATCAATATACAGGCCTACCAACACGGATGGGTCATTAAAGCAAAACTCATACCTCTATTAATGAAACAGAAATTTCCCCTTTTTAAACCAATGATTTTATAGGTACAGAATTTTTTATACAAAACCTGGTATGAGATCGGTGCCAATTTTTCTCCAAAGAATATGATTTCTCAATAACTAGAGCTGCAATGATGCGTAGCAGAAAAGCAGGCAAACCCCTAAAGAAAATGCACTGTTAAAAATTTCTGTAAAAGTACAGAAAAAGTATTGAGACTCTCCGTAAATGTACATGAGTTCACTGTTAAGAGCAATGAATCAAGAAACTCAGTTTGCTGTTAAAAATTTCTGTAAAAGTACAGAAAAAGTATTGAGACTCTCCGTAAATTTACATGAGTTCTCTGTTAAAAGCATTGAATCAAGAAACTCAGTTCTTAATTTAAAGGTATTTCTCTTTTCTAAACAACGTTTTCCCTGTAGGGATTTTGATAGGTACATTAAATAAAAAAACTATATATATATACATAACCTTAAAATTATTTTTATATTAAAATAAATACCTATTAATACATATAGATTTATTTAACTAGAAGTTTTGAAGGCAGAAATATACTGAATAGTTTGTTTCATTGCAGTGTACTATTACGTAAAAAGGGAGAAAAAAGGGAACGTTAGGGAAAATTAGACTGTTTCTGCGGGATGTTTATCTTCGTATCTAATCATTAAGAGTTTGTTATTGTTGACTGTATTGAAGAACTTAAAGCAATTTGTGTTTTCATTTGGAATTCATAATTAGGCAAGTTAAATTTTATACAATCTTTTATCCTATTTTAATAAAAAACAAAAACAATGACTGTTTATGTTAGTTATATTAGCGGTTATTTTTACTTTCTTCTATGTGTAATATAGAGAAAGCATTTGATTCGCGAAAATTTTTGACCTCCATTTTTTGATGGATTTACGTTTTGGGATGTCCAGAACACGAATTGATAGTTTTTAAAAAACGTCTGTCTGTCTGTCTGTATCCCTTTTTTGTGGACGCTGTATCTCATGAACCAATGAATGAAATGTAAACAAACTTGGTATTTAGTTGCACCCTGACATAAACTGGTGCTGATTAGATTTGGGGATCAATCGCTCAACAGGTGCTGTGATCGCATTTTTCTAAATTTTCAACATGACAATATAGGACAAAATTTCGTATAAATGTACATAATGAGAGTTATTTTAAAATTAATATGAATTATTGATAATAGTAGTAGTTAACTAGGGAAAAAATTTTTGCATGTGGGCATCGCGCTCCCCTGGGGGGTACTTAACCCCCCAGGGGAGC
Organism: Salticus scenicus; assembly: GCA_963930645.1. Lineage (NCBI taxonomy): Eukaryota > Metazoa > Arthropoda > Arachnida > Araneae > Salticidae > Salticus > Salticus scenicus. The sequence continues at coordinate 84,730,396 of OZ005654.1, read as the reverse complement.
GCGACGCCCACATGCAAAAATTTTTTCCCTAGTTAACTACTACTATTATTAAGTAAATTTTCAATATGGGTATCTTTCCAAAGATCTTGTCAATACCTTAAAAACTAATGGTTGAACTATAGATTTGTGCTAATTTAAAACAAAGTTATCCATTTTTTTTTTTTTTTTTACTTTTTACGAAAAAAAAACTTGGAAAAAAGTCATTTCTTTTGATTTGGAAAAAAACAAACATCTTTCGGCATTTAGTGATAATTCTATCAGATAAAAATCTTCTGCATTTATAATTGAAAAGAATTTGATAATTTAATAAGTAATTTTTATTGAATAAGTTTTGTGTAAAATTATATAGAAGAAAGTCATGTGGTGGCCACATCATACTAGTTTTTCGTTTAATATCGTCTGAAATTTCTATATGTTTTCTTATATATTCGTTTTACAGCCTCTTCCTGTCATTAAAAGTGTTTGCTGGCATTTGCTGAAAGACTGAAAAATAATCTAGATTACCCTAAATCAAAATAGTAGGAATTGAGGAAAAAGTAAGTCATTTCCACATTATATAATTAATAGTTTAAATAATAATAAAATAAGTAAATTTAAAAATCTAAATACAAAATAAAGATTTTGTAGATGGGAGTTTTATCCAACAATTTTTTTAATTAATGTTTTTTTTTTTTTTTTTTCTTTAAAGGGAGGGGAGGACGGTTTGTATTCTAAACCGTCCAATGTTATTAATTTTGCTTTCTGAAAATTTTGAAAATCTGCTTGCACGTGTATATGTATGCATATATATATATATGCACAAGTTAAAAAACCACAATGTAAGAAAAAGAAAATTATTGTTGCTGTTGCCGAGCAATGGTAATAGAAGAGTGGGTTGGGGGACAAATTAAATTTTCTGACAAGTTAATATTTTTCAGAATACAGTTTGATATTTAAGGATTCAAAGTACAGAGTGTATATCAAATTGAGTGAGGAAATGTTTAAATTAATACGAAATTTTATCCATTCTGTTATATGTTGCGGACTAATTTATATATCAAAATAACCGATACACATAAAACGTTACTTTTAAGTACAAAATCCAACAGTATTTTTGAATTATCCTGGATGAATATACCATAATCATAAGCATGCCAAGACTGCGGTTACATGTTTATTAAGGGAGGCGGACGCAGACGATTGTGGAGCTACTGCAATTTAAAAATACAGTTTCACTGAAATATAGCTAATAGATTCTGCTTAATAACGCATTGTCAAAAAACTTTCAGACAAGTTTTTGCATTGACAGAAATAATTTTTGTTAAACACGTTTTTTCTTTTCCTTCTTTGTAAGAGGAAGATTTTAATAACTGGACAGTTTTTAATTCGGAGTATTATAAAGTTAAGAGAGTGCTTGGAACTATGTCCGAGTCCCCAAGCCTAGGACTGGAGGGTCCTAGGTCTGGGCCCAGCCCAGATTTTATGAGTCTCGGAGAAAACTACTGAAAACTTCGAACAGCTAGGTCGACAAGCTAGATCTGGGATTGAACTCAGCACTTCCCGTTTATCAGCTCTGAGCGTAGAATGGCACGGCCACTCACGGAGTCGTACAGTTTAGAGATGATTCAGGAGCAGTTCACTTTCTCAGGAGACAATAAATTGTTTTTTTTTCCATATTCTAAGGGTGAAAAACTACCTAACATAACAAAACCCTAAAAACTGCTATTTGTGTTCAAAATTAATCGTAGAAGAATGGAGTAAGGTTATTATTACGTGGCTATTATTTAAAATGTTTATTTATTCCCATAATAGATGATATTTGTAGAAATCTGAAGGCATTGTAAGGAAAAATTTAGAAGTGGGGGGGGGGAGAGAATTTGGAAATAAAGATAGCCCCTGAAAACTTTCACCTCTGATATTCTTTTATAATCTGCTGCCGGTTGTTTTCAATTTTTATTTTAATATTCTTCAAGTTTTTTCATGTTCTTTATACAACTCTCTATGCCATTAAAAATGTTTACCGTTATATCTTCTACGTGAAGACTGAAACATTATCTGAATTTTCGAAATCAAAATGCAAGAATTTGAGTAGAATTGAAATAAATCGCCTAGATCTTGCATAAACAATAGTTTACATATTGAAAATTTTATAAATTTAAAAACTGAAATACAAAATAAAGATTTTATTTTTAGAGAATTCTTATTTATCAAGTGATTCAATTTTTATTTTATTTATTTATTTTATTTATAACTTTTAACTCTCTTTTCTTTCTTTTGAGGGGTTTGAGGAGAGGGGTGGAGTTAATGCTTCACCAGCGGAAAGTGTTTTCATTAAATATTCAAATTTTTGGAGATAGAATATTTAAGTAATTATCATAATATTAATAATGGAAATAAAGAAGGATATTAATTAAAAGAATTTACCTGTAGCTTAAGACCACAAAAAATTACTGTAATTTGCATTTATATTAGTTTATGTAATTATTAAAGACCAAATAATATTTAGAAAATAATTTTTAAATATATTTAATAAACTGGAAATATTTCGTAATTGAATTGTGTAAAAAAGAATTTGCTGCAGAACTATGTATTACTTCATATTACTATAATAATCCATTAGGCAAAAGTGGGTCTTGGGGACAGGAGTATCTGTTCTTGAAGCTGGTAAACGGGAAGTGATGAATTCGATACGTAGTCGCGCATGCTGTCCTAGTCGTTCGGTGTTTTCCAAGGTTTTCTCTAAAATTCCTGTAAATAGGGGCTAACACCCCTTAAAAGTCAACCCACGTTGGGGTTTTCGATAAAAAATTGAGGCTTACTTAAGAATGTCTAAATTATTTTCAAAATGTTTTGAAAATGTCGTTATATATAATTATCAAAGTCCCACTCTACTCCTTGTACTTTGGGAATGTCTCGGAATTTCTGAAAACTTTAAGGCATTTGTTAAAAGAAAAAAAGAAAAAAAAAAGGGAACTCGGGGGCAAACTTTAAAATTTCATATAGGAAGTGCGAGGGGGGGGGGATATTTTCTTGGGGATAAAGACATTTCAAAGTAGGCCTAGAACTTACAGCAGTCAATCGGCCTTATTCCCAAATACAATCCAATTCATACTTGTTTTTGATATAAAATACTTCCAAAAGTATTCCTGTTACACTGGCGTTCATAAAATGGTGCTTAAATATCTTATGATTTCATTATACAAGTGATTTTTTTCCTGTATTAATGATTTAAAATACCATGTTTTATTTTCTTTAGATGATTCTTCATTAGATTCTATTTAGATGGAGTATTTAAGATACATTTAATAAAAAAGCACCACGAAACTGGCGTTATAAAAAATATTACTTACAAACTTTGAATAAACACCATAAAATGCAATAAACTCGCAACAATTGTTTCGGGTCGAAAAAACACACGACACTTCATCAGGCGAACAAAGTAAGCACGAGTGCTGCAGTCAAAGCGGCAACGCACCTTTGCCGCTTTGACTGCAGCACTCGTGCTTACTTTGTTCGCCTGATGAAGGGTCGTGTGTTTTTTCGACCCGAAACAATTGTTGCGAGTTTATTGCATTTTATGGTGCTTATTCAAAGTTTGTAAGTAATATTACTTAAGATACACTTTAAAATTCGCTTATGTATATACTTAATTTTCTTTTAAGTGCCATGTAATTACAATCCTTTCTTTTCATTATTTGCTTAAAATGTCATAGGATGTAGATTTTGTTTTAAAAATTTATAGTTGAAGTGTTTTCCTACAATAGTAATTTTTCATAATTTTTCTTTTTTCTAGTTATAATGGAAATTGATCCTGATATAAGAAATGAAACAAGTTGTCTAAGAAATATGAAAATAGAAAATGCCGCAAAATACCCTCATTAGAGACATTTACAAATACCAAATATTTATCCTGTTAAAGAGTTTTTCACCATTTATCTTTTGTTAATGTCATTTAGAAAAAAAAGATACGGTCAGTGTTATATTAGTAAAATAAAGCTTAATTTTAATCTAATTCAGTATGTTTTATTTTTTAACTATTTTTAATTGTATGTTTTCTTTGCAGCAAAGATGTTTTTCTTCTTAGTGAGCTTTTTTCAATGATTCTAGTAAATTACCGGGATGCTGCTTTCATGTGTAAAAGCGTAGAATTTGTTTCTTCTTTAGATCCTATTTTGTAGAAAAAAAATGTTTTAAAATTTGTTTTTGTTAAAAAAAAATAAAAAAATAAAAAAAAAAAGTCGAATTTTTTTTAATTCAAAATAATCTAATGGTTTCTTTTAACAAAAAGTTATATATTTTAAAGATTTGAATTTATGGAACTAGTGACGAACGAAAACCAAAAGAGTACCCGAGTTTCATCTGCACTGAATCCTAAATTAATATTTAAAAATATTAAAAGCTCTATATTTCTTTATATACTATTTAATACGTACGAACATTTTCTCTCCACTTGCCGTCTATTTAAAAATTTTTATATCCCAGAAACTACAATAATTAAGGAAATTATTCTACAGATTGTAATGAATTAATTATAAAAATTAAAACTATTTAGGTATCAAACTTTTAATACGTTCCTATACTTCTACGATAACGTATTAGAAATCTGATCTGAAATGAGAATTTTTATTTTCAAATAAAATAACTTTTATAAACCAATTTTATTAAAAACAGAATATTGAAAAATGTTCCAAATTTGTTACTGTTTGAAATAAAATTTGCATCAAATTTGTTAGTCTTGGTTTAAGTGACAAGTTACGCATTTCATTAATACGTTGCACAAATTTACTTTTTAAATAAACTACCAAAACTGTATGCCTAGTTCTTAAGAGAGACCTTTATATGGAAATGAATTAGTAATTTCTTTTCTTTAGCTAATATAAAAATCAATGTGAGTATTTAAAAATTCAAATTCATTTAATACACTACCTTTCCATAAATGACCGGACACTTTCGATTTCAGATGCGTTTTAAAATAACTCAAAAATACTTAACAAATCATCTTGAAACTTCAGGAGTGTACAAAACATGTTATACCTCATGTAGTTCAGTTATTTGTCTGTGCCAAAAGTGAAAATGGGACCAGTAAAAAATTAAAGAAAAATGAGAGCATTTGGCATCACCCAGTATAAAATAGTACTCGAAATACATTCTGGCTGTAGCATATGATTATGGGGCTCATTCTCATTTTTTGTATAAATTTTTAAGTCTCAACCGCATGTAATCAGGGAGATATAAAGATTTCTTTAAAAAATTGCCGAACATTTTTTTTTTTTTTGCTATAACATGCAAGGTATTAAATCCAGTACAAAGCTATATTCGGGAAACCCAATATACAACATTAGATACAACATACTGCAATCAGAATGAAAAAAATAAAAAAATATTAAATATCTAATGAAATGTGAGCATTTTTACTAAATAATTTTTAACTGCGCATGACTAAGTTTTAGCTAAATTTCATTGGTATACTTTAGTAGCCAAATGCATTAAACTACTTATATAAAAACCCAATCAAGTATTGTGTAAACTCAAAAAGTTCTTCGCCAAAGAAGCAACTGGTCTTCAGTTTCTCTCGAAGAAACGCTAAAGTATAAGGAGTTTTACTCACATATTTATTTTAATTCGATGAACGGTAATGCAATTTTCTGTGATTGTAAATAAATATTGGGAAAACCCTCTTAACAATTTTTTTGTTGGGGAACAGCTGAAATTCAGTTTATTCTATGACCAGAGCTGCTCCTAATCCGGCAAATTGTTACTACCACCTCTTTTCCACACCACTTAATTTTTAGAATATTTGTTTCCTTCATTCATCGTAAATATATCTGAAAAGAATTACTCTAAAAATTAAGTGGTGTAGGAAAGGGGGGGGGGGGAGGGGGTACTAACAATTTGCCGGATTTGGTTGGCAGCTCTGTATGACGTAGAACTTTTTCAGTTTACACGATTTTTGTTTGGGGTTTTTATATAAGTAGCTCAAAAAATTTTACTGTTAAATTTTGAAAATGAAATTTCACTGAACATTTACGCATGCGCAGTTAGAAATTTAGTAAAAATACTCATATTTCATTAGATATTTAATATTTTTTCATTCTGATTGCAGTATACAGTGTTTATTATTGTATGTCTAGTTTCCTGAAAATAACTTTGCACAGTCTTTTCATATTTTGCGTGTTATTGCTAAAAAAAAAAAAAAGAATTTTTTTGCAATTTTTTAAAGAAACCTTTATCTCCCTGATTATATGCGTTAGAGACATATAAACTTAATAAGTTAATGAGAAAGAGTCCTATAATCAGATGCTACTGCCATATCGTATTTCAAGCATTAATTATTACAGGGTTAAGCCAAATACTTTCATTTTACTTTAATTATTTTTACCGGTCCTCCTTTCACATCCCTGAAGTTTTAAATTGATTTGTTTAACATTTTTTGAAATACTTTAAAAAGTGTCTGAAATCAAAAGTGTGCGGTCATTATGGAAATGTAGTGTACCTAACAAATTTTTAGTACTTCTTCCTTTCTTTTTTTCCCCCCAATTTAGAAAGTTTACACCTTTTAAAGAGCATAATGAATTTTAAACGATTAGTGTTTTAATTACATTCTTAATTGTTTTAAGTTAATATCCAATCAAAATGTAATAGGTATATGTATATTAGTTAAAATATTTATTTTTAAAGTGTATTTAAAAAGTGGATGTATTTTTTGAATGAAAGAAACTGAGGTTGTTAACACAGATCTTCAAATATAATGTTGTCAAAATTTAATTTATTTTAGTTGATACCTATTTCTAATGTGCTGAAGCCGAAAATGAAGCCAATTTTCCTCTGTTACACGTAGATTTTGCAAATACAGGGTGTCTACCGACACAATACCTTCTCTTTCGGTAGTTTCTAGTATGATTCCATGATTAATTGTAATTAATCATGGAATCATACTATAAAAGTAACCGTATAATTATATTGGTGGAAGAGTCATGAAAAAAAATAGCGCACCTTGTATTGATAAATATATGTATGTGATAGAGTAAAATCTAGTTTTGGTTTCAGCCGAGCAAAAACCATCAATATGTCATAATTATCAAATCAAAATTTTAGATTTAGACCTGCGAGATCTTTCACTATTGAGTCATATTAAATGAGGGAATTAAGTTTTTATTTTGGTTTGGACTAAATATAACCGAGCAATATTAAGCAAACATATGATATATTTTGAAATTATTTCTGATCATTTTATTAGAAGTACCATAATATAAATTAGCTTCTTTTTTAAATTTTTTATTAAAAGTTTAATGGATGCAAAATGTACCACAACATTAATAAAAATTGTAGTTAAAAACCTGTTAAAGCGCATCATTACAAATCCTACCAAAGGTAATACAAGCTTAACCAATTTTATACTTCTGAATTTTAATGTAGATACTAAAGTCCGGTCTTCTTGTCCCATCATTTTCCGAGGAGTTCTAATCTCAAAGTTTGAAGGTGGGAGGTGCGAAGTTCGATCTCAGGTTGAGATTTTCAGCCTACCCATTCGAAATTTTCCAAGGTTTTCTTAAAAACATTTGTAAATAAGGGATAGACCACCTTAGAATGACCTACACATAAGGCATTCTATACAGGCCTAGAACTCTGGAGTAACCAATGTGATTTTAGCACCACAATAATATTAGTATATTTAGAAGCCTAAATTCAAAACACTCTAAACTGACGCGCATTTAAAATAAATCCCAAGGCTGAACAATGAATCTACAAGTGCAAAAACATCCAACTTTAAGTTTCTTTTCCTTAAGTTGAATCTGTACTTATGTAACGTATTTACCAGATTCTTACCTATATTCATGAATATAAACTTACTGTTGGATATTTTGTACTTATAAATTGATAATAATGAAATTTATTTTAAGTAATATGCCAATTTAGAGTGTCTTCGATACGCTTATAAACATACTAATATTTAATCGGCGTTAGTTAAAGCCGATTGGATGTACTAGGTTTCTAGACCTGTGGGGATTGCCGTAAGTGTAGGTCTTTCTAAAATGTCTTATCCCTTATTTATACAAGTTTTGGAGAAATCCGGGGAAAATTCCTAATGGGTAGGTCGAAAATCGCAACCTGGGATCGAACCATGCGCTTTCCGCCTTCAAACGTTGAGAGTAGAGCTTCTCAGTCAATGGTGGGGCCTTCAAATATTTAGGTATTTTTACATGGATAAATTTACTGAGATTTTCATAATATTATATACGAAATTTACGGAGACTTGGATGTTCTTACCTATGTAATTTTACAGAGACTTGGATGTTTTTCCATTTGTAATTTTACAGAGATTTGGATGATTTTACATATGTAACCTTACAGAGACGTGGTTATTTTTACAATGGTAAATTTACAGGGTCTTATATGCTTTTACATGATCGAATTTACGGAGACTTGCATATTTTGACGTATGTAGATTTACAGAGACTATGATGTTTCACATGTTTAAATTTACAGAGACTTGAATATTTTGATCTATGTAAATTTACAGAGACTATGATTAATATACAGTGTAGTTTCTCTATATTTTGACAGAATCTCTGTTTTTAATCCTCCGTAAATTTACATAAGACTTAATATAATTAATTACCAATAGATTCTCTGTAAATTCACAAAAAAAAAAATTTTAACAGTGTGCCCTTTTATTTTCTAAATATCTAACTACCGAAGTGACATATACAACTTCTGATATGATATACAGGGTGGCCATAATTAAACTGACAGTGCTTACAGTGTTCTGTAGAGTGATGTAACTGTGCGAATAACACCAAATTTTGTAGGATGATTTATCAAGACAAGGGAACGAAGTACTGCAATAAAAGCAAGTTTATTTTCAAAAGTCACCGCTTGGGAAATATGTGGCGCTATGTAAAATAAATGAGAAATCTAAAAAAAACGCAGAATCGATATTGAAATAAAATTACCCTATATATATATATATATATATATATATATATATTAAGTTTGGCTGCCATCGAATGAGCATGCGACGCTGTAGCGCATCTGAACTGCGCAATTGGCAGAATATTAAAAATGAGAAATTTTGATCCCAGGTCATAAATTCCATTGAGAATTTTATTCCATCTTCTCAGAAATACAGGAACCATGCCTCGCATATAGGTGCGCAAACAACATACGCAGATGTCAGGATTTGAGTGTGGTGTGTAGTTGGGCTCAAAGAAGCCGGTTGGTCTAATCTGCGATTTTTGTGACAATTGAATAGGAACGGTACCACTATTAGATAATATTGACATTTATGAGTGAACCAAGGTCGAGCACAGCGTCAGGGAGGAAACAGGCGGCCTAAAGAGAGGACAGAAAGTGGGAACCAGTCAATCGTCAGATCGGTACTCAAAGCTCCAATTCTTCATATCAATGATCCTACGTGCTACTGGTACTTCAGTGACTTCAAACACCCATAATAGGTGGCTCAGTTAAATAGGGTTGAGCTCAATCCCCAGATATATCTTCCACTAAAGGCGTTTGGGTCATCTTAAAAAAATGTCCTACAACCAGCTCGGGATTTTACCAATCTAACGCACCGCTGGACGGAATTTGCTACGATACTTCATAGGAGCACATCTGCCAACTCTATCAATTAACACCAAGCCGAATAGCTGCGAACCAAAGCGCTAGAAGTGGAACAACGCGTTATTGACTTGTTTACTTTGTGAGGCTTTTCTCTTGATTAAATCATTCAAATTTTCTGAAACTATAATCGATTGTTTTTCTCCGCATGTACATCTCATCTACCAATTTTTGTCCCATTCGGGTAACTCTTTCTTGGTGCGACGGTTTTTTTGTTATAGAGTATATATATGTATAGAATATATATGAGTATGTATATATATATATATATATATATATATATATATTGTGCAGTCCTTCGTCTTGTTAAATCATCCTACAAAATTTCGCGCCGTTTGCGCAATTAGATCACTCTACAGAACACTGTCAACACTGTCAATTTAATTATGGTCACGCTGTACTTAAGTATCTTTTTAAATGTATAAATACGAGGGTTGTAAATTAAATAGTGGCAACTTAACCTTGAAACTCGCAGAAGGGCGGGCATGCGCAAATAGGATATGCGAGCGGTGAGGTGGCTCTGTTGTCGATGTGTAGAGTGCAAAAAACAGTCGATCTGCCGAGAAGGGTAGTTCTTGTGTGGCGTTAAAGTGAGGAGTTTTGTTTAAATCGCTCTAAAGAATGTTTTCAAAAAGTGATCAGCGGTCGTGGCTTAAAATCGAAGTTGCGCGTGGCAAAAATGCATCAGAATGCTATCGAGGATTAGTGGAAGCCTGTGGCACAAATGCTTTACCGTATAGGACAGTAGCACGAATACTTCGATTTTAAGCCACGACCGCTGATCATCGTTTGAAAATATGCTTTAGAGCGATGAAAACGAAACTCCTCACATTCACGCCACACAACAACTACACTTCTTAGCAGATCGACTGTTTTTTGCCCTTTACACAACGACAACAGCGCCACCTCACCGCTTCCATATCCTATTTGCGCATGCCCGCCCTTCTGCGAGTTTCAAGGTTAAGTTGCCACTATTTAATTTACAACCCTCGTATATGGACAAGAAAACCGGACCATGCCCGAAGTGCAAGACTTTAACATACTGCGTCGAATATTGAGATTCCGAATATTTTTGATTACATATAAAGTACATAATGATTCTTTTTTTTCTTTTACATTACTTATAGGAATTACTTATAGGAATGTTCTGTTCTGTAACATAAAGTGCTTCTTTCCACGGTTAGATTTCGTAGGTTTTAACAACTGCTTTAACTATAACTTTGCACTTTTTTTTTTTTTTTGAATTATAATTGATTTTTAAATAACAAAGATGAAAAATAAAATGAAAATAGAAGTTTTGAATAATCTCAGATATTCGCTTTTCTGCACTATCGACGTCGGAGTGTTATAAGTCTTAATGTTTTATTGGATGCAGCTCCATTCAGTTAACTGTAAGTTTTGAAAAATAAACTCATATTCTTATACGTATTTCATACGATTTATTATTTTGTTTCATAACGGTCCTCTTCACTCACCGTCGCCGGCAACCGAAGTAAATATTATTCTAGTATGGGAAAATTTCTTTATTTATAGCTAATTAACTAATACAGTAGAGCGCCGATTATCCGAACACGTCGAGACAGACCCTAGTTCGGATAAGGAAAAGTTCGGATAATTGGTCAGACAATTTAGGGATATTGTGACAATAGAAAAACCATCACACTTTATCCAGGCATAGGATTAAGCACCAATTTGTGCTGGCGTGTTTTTTTTTTTTTTTTTTTTTTTTTTTTTTTTTAAACTCTAGATATTATAATTTAAGCAAAAAAGCTTTTGATTGTTGCTTGCTTCAAAAAATACATTCTTTCAATGCTGCCATATCTCGAATTCTTCTTAGACAGGTTAATTGAAGAGGATCTGCGTCGTACTGCCGTTCGAACCATAGTTGTTTCCAAATATTCAAAGATAATGTGATGATCCTGGGTCATTTTCAAAGCATTCGTTTTCATTTTCTTCATTTTCTTTTTCACCTTGAATCTTATCCACAATCTCATTATCATTTAAAATCTGTTATCCAGTGTCATGAACGTTACTATTCAACCATTCGTTAATTTTATTTTCTTCATAACATAGGATTCTTCCCATCTCCTTTATTATTTTACATTCCTCATTTTCTTTACTAGATTCTTCTAATCCACTATCGTTTTTTTTTTTTTTTTATTTAAAATTGTATTCCAAGCCTTTTTTAACGTGGAAGATTTTTCTAGATTCCACGAATCAGCAACCATAATGCATCAATCTTTCAAATTAGTTTTCGTATGTTGGGAACGGAATTAGGATAAGGGAATCAGGAATTAGGATAATTGGAATTTGGGTTAGGAATTTTTTTAGGGGGAGAAATAGGCTGGTCAGATAATTGGAAGTTCGGATAAAGAAAAATAAATACTGAAATAAGCTGTTCGGATAATTGGAAGTTCGGATAATTTGAGTTCGGCTAATCGGCGCTCTACTGTACATATTTTTAAATATATGTTTTCACATTCAGAAAATTCACAAATGTTAAACTGACGAACCTTTTTAAAAAAAAGGATTTTGTAACATTTACTTGCGTAAGAGAAGGCATAATATGAGAATAATACTAAACTTAATATACATATATATATATATGTGTGTGTGTGTGTGTGTGTGTGTAATTCCATTGTGAAAGATTTACTGAAATACAGCATTTATTAACATTACAAACAGAAATTATGCAAACAGCTTTAATGTAAGTATTTTTATGTTGTGTAATACAAACTCCCATATTCTTTTTAAACTACTTTTAAAAACGATATCTACTTACGTGAAGTGCATTAAAGAAATATATCGAGCAGTTGCTGATGCTAGAAACTTAAAAACAATCTTTTATGATCCTTCTTCGACTCAGCAATAACGGTTGTATTTGATTTAACATTCTTTGTTCAATTTTGCAATTTCCAAATACGGTTTTTCTGCAGCATAATTCTTTGATGTATAATACCATAGGTAAAAAAGACTTTTGTAACTACTTCTCAAAGAATTTTTGAAAAATATAAAATGAAATAACTTTTAAAAAGGAATAAAGATAAATATCTTACATTTTAGCTTTGTTATCAGATAGCAAATTTTCTATTCTCAAACTCATATTATCCTTGAATTGTCGCAAATAGGAAATTCTTATTCATTTTCTGCTAAAAAAAAAAAAAAAAAAAAAAAAAAAGTTTTTATTAATTTTCCATTTTCTAGAAACTATTTTAAATCTTTCCCTTGATTTATAGAAATATAATCCGATTTAGGGCTTTTGTTTACCAATCTCGTAAATACAAAATTAAAAAAAAAAAAAAAAAAAAAAAAAACAATAAAAAGGAAGAGAATAAAATACTATTTTTAACAATATTTCTGTGGACTATAAATTTTTAAGCCGTATTGTTTTTAATGCGGTACTATAATGGAATTATCTTTCAAACATATTTTAGAAGTTGTTTTTTCAACAGATTGTTTTAAAGTGTGGTTGTTCTTACCATAGGGGATATTTTAAAATATTTACCTATAATAGAATATGTAAAAAAAAAAAAAAAAATTAACATACAATATACTTATATCTATATGTAATACCTTGCATTTTGATTGCTGTATCATGCGTCAATGCTACATTTAAATCCTTACGAACACACACTTACACTCACCCCTATATATATATATATATATATATATATATATATAAAGAGGGTAAGAGTATACACAGAATATGTCACATTCATATTTCTTTATTAAGAAATTATTTTATTCGTTTATTATTAAGTACATTATTAAATAACGGCATTGCATTCCAGATAATACAAAATCTCAATCTGAAGATTTGGATTCTAATTTTATAAATATTCTATTTATTTACTTTTTCTTTTTAATAAGCTTAAAAATATATACGATCATTTTAACTTCTTTATGCATTATAATTCCTTTAATACACACACACACACACACACACACACACACACATATATATATATATATATATATATATATATATATATACCGGGTGATTCAAAATAGATGTTACAGCGATTATCTCGTAAACTAAGAAAGATAGAAACATACTTCCAATTACAAAATTGGTGCAAATTAAGAGTAGATTTCAGATATGGCGTTTTTTTTTGTACAAGGGGCTGTATACATATTAAATACAAAAATTAATTTTTATACGGTCCCTCCTATCATATGACTTATATTTATAAAAATATTATCCTCGTTCTAACAAGCAAAATAAAAAAAATCATCTCTCTAAGTCAAAATCTCGCTGAGTTATTGAAATTTGAAAATTCTAGCATTTTTCGCCAAGTCTTAAGGGGTTGTATCAAAAGTGAGAAATTGTAATTACTATAGCTTTTGTAATAAGGTACACGTTGATCAGAGTTTGGGAAAAAAAAAAAAAAGTCATTCAAGGAAAGAAGGCTATTTTAGCCTCTTTCCCCTAATGAATACACAAGAGAATACTCATTAACACTTTCCAACAGAGTTGAAAAGTGTTAATGACTTCGGTTTGTCTGTCTGTGTCTGTCTGTCCGTCTGTCCGTCTGTCTGTCTGTCTGCCCGTCCGCGCACTAACTCCCGTAAATATTTATGGAATTTCTTGAAACTGATATATGTTATTCAAGTTCACTATAAGATGTTCCCTATTGAAAATGGAGTTTATACCTCTACTGGTTTGTGTACAGGGACCCCCGAAAAAGTTTCAAAGCATTGTGTTCTATGAGAGGCATTTCTATAAACCATATTTTTATACCCTTACTGTACACAAATCTTAATGAAATTGAAATATGTTATTCAAGTTCACTATCGGGTATTTCCTGTATAAAATGGAGTAAATACCACCACTGATTTGTGTACAGGGACACACAAAAAAATATTTCAAAACATTGTGTTCTATGAGAGGCATTTCTATAAACCATATTTTCATGCCCTTACTGTACAAAAACTTTAATGAAATTGAAATATGTTATTCAAGTTCACTATCGGATGTTTCCTGTATAAAATGGAGTAAATACCACCACTGATTCGTGTACAGGAACACACAAAAGTATTCCAAACCATTGCGTTTTATGATAAATATTTCTATAAACTAAATTTTAATAACTTTACTTTGCACGAAGATTTATGAAATTGAAATATGTTATTTATAAGCACAAAAGAAAATGCTTTGTAAAGAATATAGCATGATTAGCATTAGATTTACAGGGTGACACAAAAATATTCAGTTATGTAAAGAGCTATTAATAAATATTTGCTAAAATTGTACTTTCGTTTACAATTAAGCGTTTTTAACACTTTCTAACATTTTTAACACTTCCCAAAAAGGTTGAAATGTGTTAATGACATCGGTTTGTCTGTCTGACTGTCCGCGCGCGAACTCCCATAAATATTTGTGGAATTTCTTGAGACTGATCTATGTCATTCAAATTCACTATCGGATGTTCCCTATTGAAAATGGAGTTTATACCTTTACTGGTTTGTATACAGGGACACCCGAAAATATTTCAAAGCATTGCGTTCTATGAGAGGTATTTCTATAAATCTTATTTTCATACCTTTACTGTACACATATCTTAATGAAATTGAAATATGTTATTCAAGTTCACTATTGGATGTTTCCTAAATAAAATAGATTACATACCACCACTAGGTTATGTACAGGGACACTCAAAAGTACTCCAAAGCATTGCCTTCTTTGTGAGATATTTTTATAAATCAGATTTAATAACTTTACTTTCCACGAAGATTTAGGAAATTGAAATATGTTATTTATATGCACAAAGGAATGCTTTGCATTGAATATAATATGGTTATCATTTGATTTACAGGGTGACACAAAAATATTCAGTTATATTAAAAGCTATTGATAAAAAATTGCTAGAATTGTACTTTCGTTTACATTAAGCATTTTTGACACTTCCTATCGTTTTTTTAGTGTGAATATAATTTAAATTTGTCTATCTGTCTGACTGTTCTTCTGTCCTTCTGTCTGTCTCTCTGTCTGTTTTTCTGCGCTCTAATTCCCGTAAATATTTATGGAATTTCTTTAAACCGATGTATTTTATTCAAGTTCACTATCGGATGTTCCCTATTGAAAATGGAGTGAATACCTCCTCCGGTTTGTGTACAGGGACACCCAAAAGTATTCGAAAGCATTGTGTTCTATGAGAGGACTTTCTATAAACAATATTTATTACATTTTATATATAGAAACTTTAATAAGTTTTAATGTGTTATTCAATTCCCTATCGGATGTTTCATATGTAAAATAGAGTACATTTCTAAATGGTTTGCGTACAGGGGCACTTGAAAATATTCCAAAGCATTGTGTTGTATGAGAGTTATTTTTATAAACCAAATTTTAATATTTTTATTTTCCACAAAGCTTAATGCAATTGAAATATATTATGCACAAAAGAGTGCCTTCTATGTAATATTGTATGGTTAGCATGATATTTACAGGGCCACAAAAAATAATTAGTTACTATAAAAGCTATTAATAAAAATTTGCTGGAATTGCACTTTTGTTTACATGAGCGTTTTAACACTTTCTAATAATTTTAGTGGGACTATGATTTCAATTTGTGCATCTGTCTGTCCGATTGTCTACCTTTCTATCTGTTTGTCTCCGGCTCCTATCATCCGTGAATATTTTGAGAATTTTAAAAAATTATACACTCAAGTTTCCTATGGAATGTTCCCTATTTAAAATGTCATTAATAGGTCCTGTACAACTAGTTTGTTTACAAGGACAACAACAACAATAACAACAATAAAAAAAAGTCAATGTATTACGTTTTAGGACAGAATTTTTTAAAAATTATATTTAAAAACTTTATACTATAAAAATCATAAAATCTTTGACATGCATTATTAATATTCAAAAATATTGTTTTGTGTAGAATATGATATGATTAACTTTCAGATTTACATGGCTACAGTAGAATGAAATATTCAGAGAGATTAAAAGCTGTAATTATAATCTAACGGCTGCATTTTCTTTTGCGTTAAGCCTTTTTAACACTTTCCAAAATGCCTAAGAGTGATTTTTAAATCAATTAGTCTATCTGTATATTTTTCAGTCCTTCTGTCTGTTGTGCGATAACGTAGGCAAAGAATATTAAAAGTTATTCGATACAGCAACTGCGTACAGTTGTAAAGTGTTACTTATCAATGCGTACTGCATTATTTTTCTTTCTTGTTTTTAATTTAACAAATAAAATTTATGAATAATTTAGCACCAATTTTATTTTTATTGTTTTTAAATTCTATAGATGTATTAGGTAAATTTTTCATTTTCTTTTTTTTCTTTTTTTTTTTTTTTTTGCAAAGAAAAATATTTTATTAGAATAGTTATATTACCTTAGTATCTATCGTCGTTAATAGTAATTGGTGTTGAAATTGAATCCCTTGCTGCTAAAATTTTTATAAATGAATAAACAAGCATATATCATGAAATACGATTTTAAAGAGTCTGTGGAAATTTAAATTTTTCATATCGAAATTAAAAGTCTATTAAATAAATAAGTAAAAGAAATGTGAAAGAAGTTTTAATGCGATAACTTCTAAACACATATAGAATCATTATTGAAAGCATATAACACAATAGAATTATCACATATGTCATATAATAAAGATAGAAAATTTAGAAAATTAATTTTCGGATTAATTTTTAAAGGCCTAATTTTATTATGTATGTTACAATAGAGATATTGGAATAATGTTAGAAATAAAAGTAAACATATTTTCAGAAAACTTCTATCCATATTTTTCATGAACTCTAAATGTGATGTTTTTTTTTTTTTTTTTTGGTAAAGTCTGGGCACTATGCTTTTAGCTGCTATGCAAACACAAGATTTAAAGTCTCACAAGGAAGGGTTTATCTTTATATATATATTTCTTTTGTGCGTGTGTATGTCACTCCTCCTAAACGGCTGGACTGAGTTTAATGAAATTTTTTGTGTGTCTTCAGGTGGATTCGAGAATGGTTTAGATTTACAAATGAAAGTTGTAACTTAATTAGTTCTTTTTTAATTAATTTTTAACCAACACTTTCAACAACTTTTCCACCTAGATGGCGTGAGTTGTCGTAAACACGATGTCAGAATTTATTTAATGTTGAGATGAAAAATGAATTTTTAACCGTATCTTACGAAGTGTTTAAAATATTTTTTCAAAGTTAATAATTTAGAATCGTAAACACGATGTCAGAATTTATTTAATGTTGAAATGAAAAATGAATTTTTAACCGTAAGTGTTTAAAATATTTTTTCAACGTTAATATTGTTAAAATGTTAAAATTAGTTAAAATGGTATATTCTTTTAAAAAATTCGTCAATATCCGACGGAGTTATTTTATGTTAAAATGAAAAATGAATTTTTAGGCCATTATCATTTGTGCAGATGGAAAATGTACTAAAAGTTTTCCGAAAAATTTCACGATCACAAATGTTGACGGATATCCAATATATCGTCGAAGAAATCCCGATAATGGCGGACAATCTTATCATCTATGGCGGTCATCTATGTCAACAATATAGATATTGACATTGATAACCGTTGGGTGGTCCCATATTCGCCTCTGCTGAGCAAAACATTCAATGCTCATAATAATAGCAAGATTCAAACTTCTTCACACACCATAAATTTTAAATCAGCACAACCGGTTTCGAAAGGACGTAGCCTTTCTTCATCAGGTGCAAACACGTGCAACTGCCTTGGAGGCAAAAGCAAGACTGAAAGCAGGACAAAATCCAGAGGGGGAGGAGCAACACAAACAACCAATAGGAAGCAACATGCAGGACAGGGCCAATCAGAGAGGAACACACGTACACACACACCATTAATGAGGAGGGAGGAAAGGAGCAAACAATTATTTTTTTTTTCAATAATATTAAACTAATAAGTAAATTTAATAAAATTTATCCATTAATTATTATTTTTTTATTTAAATTAGAATTATTTTATTATAACTAATATGAAGTTATAAACATAATGAAGGAAATTATTTAATTGAATTAAACAAATTTTTCCAGGCTGTAGACAGCAAAGTGGAATCAGATTTTTCATTGACAATTTTATCACGATTAAGGTAAATAGCTAAATTTTCTAAATAATCCAGTTCGGAAACGTGTTTAACATGAAATATAATTTTGGCACTCTTAAAATTGAAACTATGATCAAATTCCCAACTGTGCTTCGCAATAGAAGATTTAAAAATTTCTTGATTAACAATAACATACCGAGAATGTTCACGTAAACGACATTCAAGATTTCTTTTAGTTTGACCAATATAAGATAAATCACAGTTATTACAAGATACATTATAGATACCCCATTTTTGAAGCAAAAACAGGGGATTTGGTTGAAGGGAATTGGAATTTATAAAATTTATGGTGTGTGAAGAAGTTTGAATTTCTTGCTATTGTCTGTACGCCAGTTTTTTAAATTTATTTTTGGTGCTCATATTAATGTTCAGTTCTGCAGTTCAGTGAAGAGCATCAAATACATTTACAAGTATGTGAATAAAGGCAGTGATATGGCTGTATTTCGAGTAGAAAATACCAATATGAATGCTCCTCCGGTGAATAACAACGACGAAATAACACTTTACCAAATTGGCCGGTACGTCAGCTCCAATAAAGCTGTTTGGCGTATCTTTGGTTTCCCAATTTATGAACGGGATCCAGCAGTTCTTCATTTAGCCGTCCATCTTGAAAATGGCCAGCGCGTATATTTCACGAGCGAGACAGCGATTGATTGTGCTATAAATCCACCAAAAACTACACTCACCGAATTTTTTGAATTGTGTAATCGTGCGGATGCTTTTGGTGCTTTTGCACGGACATTACTCTATTCAGAAGTACCACGCTATTTCACATGGGCTCCAACAAAAAAATGGATGCCCCGCAAGCAAGGCACGCCGATTGATGCATGTCCCGGTTTATTCAAATCAAACACCTTGGGACGAGTATTTACAGTCAATCCAAGGCAGACTGAGTTCTTTTATCTTCGACTGTTATTGGTTAATGTCATCGGCCCTTTGTCATTTTAAGATTTACGCAAAGTGAATGGACAACAGTATCCAACGTATAAAGATGCATGCCTTGCACTCGGCTTGCTGGAAGACGACAACCAGTGGGAGTGTATGCTTGCTGAAGTAGGACTGAACTGTACAGCAAAACAAATTCGTCTACTATTCGCTATAGTGTTGACTACATGTTTCTCGGCCCGAGCAGAGACATTATGGGATAATCACAAAGATTCAATGACTGATGATATATTGCATCAACAATGTTCACGGTGCAACGATCTAACGATAGTATTCACTGACGCTATGTACAATGAAGCATTGATTGCTATTGAAGATCTTTGCATTATCATTGCCAACTTACCACTCAGTCATTTCGGTATGCATTCAACAAATCGAAATGCATCTGATTTATTAAGCACTGAATTGAATCGTGAACTACAATACAATACTGTAGAAATGGCAGCGATTGTTGCTCGCAATGTCCCACTAATGAATGAAGAACAAAGAACCATTTACGACCGCATCATGCTCGCAGTTTTGGCAGGACAAGGTTTTCTTTTTTTTTTTTTTTTGGGGGGGGGGTGCACCAGGTGGAACTGGCAAAACATTCCTTATTTCGCTAATTCTCGCCGAAATACGATCAAATAATGGCATCGCATTGGCTGTTGCATCATATGGCATTGCGGCAACTTTATTGGATGGAGGCAGAACAGCTCATTCATTATTTAAACTGCCACTAAATATTCAAAATAACCCAGATGCAGTGTGCAACATAAAAAAACAATCGTCCATGGCCACAGTGCTGCAATAGTGTAAAATTCTTATCTGGGATGAATGCAGTATGGCACACAAACATTCGATCGAGGCGTCGAACAGGACATTGAAAGATATAAAAAAAAAAAGACAAACTATTTGGCGGCACTCTGTTACTCTTTTCAGGTGATTTCAGACAAGCACTTCCCGTTATTCCGCGTTCAACATACGCTGATGAGATCAACGCCTGCTTAAAATTATCGTCATTGTGGCGTAATGTTGAAAAAGTACAACTGAAGGTAAATTTGTGCGTTCAAAAGCTTCAAGATCCATCCGCTGAAACATTCTCAAAACAATTGTTAGATATCGACGATGGAAAACTTACTACAGATGAAACTGGATGCATAAAATTACCGACCGATTTCTGCACAATCATTGATTCTCAAGATGCTCTTATTGACTAGATATTTCCCGCTGTACACAGACGATACACAAATCATGAGTGGCTGGCAGAAAGAGCAATTTTAGCAACAAAAAATGTGGACGTCAACGAATTGAATCTCAAGATACAACATTTGTTACCAGGAGACTTGGTGTCATACAAATCTAATGATACAGTTTGCGATGCCACCGAAGCTGTAAATTATCCAACAAATTTTTTAAACTTATTGGATTTACCAGGCATGCCACCGCATATTCTACAACTGAAGGTTGGATCTCCGGTTATTTTGCTTCGTAATTTGAACCCACGGTTATGCAACGGCACGCGATTAGTCATAAAAAAATTAATGAAAAATGTTATCGAAGCCATCATTTTAAATGACAAGTTTCGAGGTGAAAATATATTACTACTGCGAATTCCTATTATACCCACAGATGTGCCAATTCAATTTAAACGCCCTCAATTTCCAATTAGATTGGCATTTGCAATGACTATCAATAAGTCTCAGGGCCAAACGATGTCTGTCTGTGGCTTAGATTTGAGCACATCATGTTTTTCACACGGACAATTATACGTGACGCTCGAGTGGGCAAACCATCCAGTTTGTTTGTATTGGCGAAAGATGGGATAACAAAAAATATTGTACACTCTGTTGCATTAAGGGATTTATATTGTTTTTTAGTAATATTGTTATAAGTAGCGATATGTATATAATTTTAAAGAATCAATTTTAATAAATTAAAAAAATAAATGATTGGTGTTTTGTTATTTTTATATTCTTTCACCGTTCACAGCGCTCCATACATCTTCCACTTATATACCACATCCTTACACACTTACAATACGTTAGTTATTTTTTTCTAGCAAAATATTCTCTAGAAATAATTTATATGACAAAACAACGTTTGTCGGGTCAGCTAGTATATATATATATATATATATATATATGTATATTTCTATATAAATCGGCGGAATCACTATATATCGTCTATAAAAAATATTGAAAATGTCCGATTCTTGGCTATTTATCGCTTGGTGGCGATACAATGAAAACTGATGGAAAACGATTTTTTGATAAATACTTATTATAGAAAACGTTTTAAATACTCTTCATACTAAACTAGTATAATATAGTTTATTTTTAATAAATACACTTTTATAACTATAATTTTGTCAAAATATTCATAAGTAAACCTAACGATTAAATTACATAACTTTTAGTTTAACGTGAAATATTTAATCTAAGCTCAAGTTTCACTTGAGCTTTAAATATTGTGGCTTAAAATACAACAGTACGTTGAGTTTTTTATATTACATAATAAATAAATAAGTACGTACATAACACTTTGGAAATGAAACGATGGTAATTGACAATCAGTTATCAGTGCGCTATTTTGAGTTTTCGAAGAATAGCGATTTCACAACCGGTAATTTAGATGAAAATTTGATTCGACAGAAATTATTTCAAGCCTAAATTTAAATTTCAAATTTCAGTACAGATTACACATTTATGTAAAGAATTTACAACTTTTTTTTTTCTTTTATTATAATTTTCTCTATTTTCACTGATTAGATAAAATTTCATAAATGAGATTTTTAACTCAACGTACCAAATTATTTAAAAAAAAAAATATTTTAAATTTTTTTGTACCATGAACTTTTTGTTAGTTTATTCTAAGTTCAAACTAAGTTTTAATGGAACATTTTAACTAATTGAAATTTTTAAGCTTCTAATGAGTTTAAATAATATTAATGTTTTTTTTTTTTTTGGGGGGGGGGGGGGAGTGGAAGTCTGGTCGTTGGATTATCAAAAATACACAAAAATAAATCTATCTGTATGAGCATACCTTTGATATTGAAAAAATGTTTCATTAGAAGATATAATTCTAACCCCCTCCTCCTTTTCCAAATAAATAAATAAATAAATAAATAAAATAAAATAAAATACATAAATAAACAAGCAAATTAAATTAAAATAAATAAATAAATAAAGTTTTTTTTTTCTTTTTTTTTTTCTTATTTTCCTATAATCACTATGGTCAGTTACATTTGCTGATTGGTTCTCCCATGTATACAATTCACGAATATGTATATATATATATATACATTTACATAATTAAACTTCATTTGGACTCACCTTAAACTGCGACATAAATTTCCAGAATTCACATTATACCAGTAATTTACAACCTTCCTTTTCTCTAAACGCAAAATCCTTTGCTATATTTCATTAGATAAAGGACTTGTATTATTAAGAATACCTTCAAATTTTTCATAACTAACAAACTGATACATAGTATTTTTTTAATATTTCAGCAATGTAGTTTTTTAATTTAATTTCTTCTTCTACAACTTTTATAAGTGTAATGTATATATATATATTCTATGTATTATTTATAGAAGATACAACATCCAAACTATCTTGTATGTATTCATTTTCAAAGATATTGTCTTTAATAAAAAGTTAAATTTAATTTTCCAATTTGTAAAATTTGTTTTGAAAATTAACTAAATGTAAAAACAAATATTTGCAACTAGCAAAATACAGAAGCTATTTCATTTACCAATAATAATAATAATAATAATAATAATAATAATAATAATAAAATAAATAAATAAATAAAATAAACTATATGTATAACTTAAACGTCTATTTGACTGCAATTTAAATATTTGCAACTCACTAGGGAAAAAAAAAAAAGATTTTGATATGGTAAAATGAAATAATTTTATAGCAAAAGGTCGGTAACAAAAGTCGGTAATTTAAGTTAAATACATTATTTTTGTTAAATACATTCATGTCTTTTGTTAAATATATTCTTGTCGAATCATGTTCTTAGACTGAGTAACAGCATGATTCGACAAAGATTTATTTAACAAAACAGTATTAACTCTTCTTTTTTCATATACGAATTTTTGCTAATGTTAAGATACTTTTGTTACCGACTGTACATACATATACTATACAAGCTTGTATGAGAAATATACAACTCTTTCATCAATTACTTTCAAAATATATTTATTATAACTTTTCAGAAAGATTTGTTTTGCAAGAAATTCTTAATTGCATTAAAATTACTTGCATTTGTCAGGAAAGTTGTTGCTCGCCATTGGGATTCCGCCGATAAATTTAACTGATCTTGTATTTCCTATGTAAGTAGTGTCGCTTTATTTATTTATTTATTTATTTATTTATTTTAATATAATTTTTAATATGCGCTTTAAGGAGACCTCCCTTGCCAGACCTTTCTATGTTTAATGTCATTTAATTCAATTATTTAAATTAAATACATTTTTTTTCTATATATTTTAAATAATTTCTCACGCCGATTATGCTTATAATTTTGATTTTAATATTGTGACATATGTTTTTATTAATCTATATCTTCGTAGAAGATATATCATATCCACTATATACCTGTTAACGAGCTTTACAGAAAAGAAAATGTTATATAATATTCCGAAACATATTTGAAAAGAATAACGGCTTGTATATTTCAACAAGTTTCTTTTCAGTCGAAGAATAATTTAGAAAATGCTTCCGAGCCATTTTCCTTCTACAAGTTTCATAGATTAATCATGGGAAAAAAATCACAATGAACAGTAGAATTAATCTGTCTGTGCTTTTATAAGTTGGCGCCAAAATGAAATCTTTTGATCTTACTTAGATAAATGGCATGTTATAAATTTTGGAAGAAAAAGAAAAAGAAAGAAAACATACCATTGGCAGACTCAAATTTATTATGTTATTTAAAAACCAGTAAAATACAAAAGGTGATGCATAGAATTGTTATAAATATTTTAAGATATATTTAAACATACGTAGTTATATATTTTTAGATTTTATATTAAAAGCATTAAGTTTTAAGACGAAACAATACGTGTGCAGAATTTTAGCTTATTATATTTGTATCTGCATTATTATTTGTATACTGTTTTGAACAAATATTCTTGAAATAAACCATCACTCGTTAAAAAAAATATATATATATATATATATAAATAAATAAAAATAAAAATAAAAAAGGGACCAGCTGGCTAATACACACGAAAACGTTAATTTACAACTCCAAGTCTCTCAATAACAAAGATCATTTAACAACACTTATATCTTAACTGACACACTTGATGGTCCCTTTTTATAGATTTGTGTTGATGTCTGGAACATCCGTTCCTGCAAAATACATAATTTTATATTTCAGAACGCAATATTCATGTAATATGGCAAATAAAAAAGCATAGTGTTTATATGACACTATATGTTACTATCTATATATATATATATATATATATATATATATATATATATATATATATATATATATATATATATATTTGACATGAAAATATGTCGTACTTAATGTACTTTAAAGACCAATATATGATATAACGGTTTTAAGGAAAGAAAATAATAATTTATTAATTTATATTTATTAAAGAAGATTATTTTTTCTACAAAGTTTTAAAAAATATAAATAAATAGTTCAGATGATAACTAAAAATCACTGATTTCTTACTTAAAAAGAATCTGTGCGAATATAAATCTATTTGTTAATTAATATATGAAATATTTATGAGCACATATGTAATATGTATTTCACAAATATATCTGATTCCTTTAAACCAAGATGGATTCATTTAAACTCTTTCCAAAATACTACCAATAGATGTGAATGAAACACATTGAAATATTTATATTTAGTACGATTTATAATTAAATGTAATTATAGTCCTTGCAAACTAAAATTTGAAATGTGTGTTATAAATAATTATTTATTTAAATAAAATTTTCTATCATTTTATTTATTTATTGATTTATTATTACCTTAAAGAGAGAGCTATCAGCAAAAAAGAAACACAAATTATGTAAAAGGGTAAATTATCTGCAGTCGTGAAAAATAATATTCGAAATTTATAAAGGGGGAATGAAAATAATACGTTTTTAAAAGGATTTTTTTTTTCATGTATAATAACATCTTACCAAAAAAAAAAAAAAAAGAGCGGTATACATTTAAATATGCAGAGGATAAGTAGAGGTAGATGTAAAATTTAAATTGATAAAAAAATAATAAATAAATAAATAAATAAAATGTTTAAAATATACTGAATATATTTATTTCATATTTTCCATATCTTGTTTTCATGAAGCAAATTGAACATTCTTAAATGAATAAACACAACAACACTTTAACTTAATTTAATGGAAATTATAATTAGTAAATTTTTTTTTTGATTGGTGAAATTTCATTTGTCATTATTTATTTAAGTTTTTTACTTGAAAATGTTTTCACGTGACACAACCTATTTATATCAAGGGGACGGAATTTCAATAGCAAAACGTTCAAATGTTTTTAAAAAATAAATAATAAACACATAAAAAATAAACTTTCATAAAGGTAGAATATCAATATACAAAAAATCTGCACATATGTTCTCTTCCTTTGCTTCACGACCGTATGAAAGTAATTTAGACGACTACACTTGTACACAATTATTTTATATTATTTTAAATTTGTCAAATATAAATAATTAAATGTAGTATTAGGAAAAACATATTTAAAAATAATTTTGTAGTAGAAACTCAAAGATAAACAAATTAATTTTCTTCGCTAACTACATTTTAAATTTACAAAAAAATAAATTTAATCGTTACTTAAAAAAAAAAAAAAAAAAAAAAAAAAAAAAATACATACACATATATATATGTATATATATATATATAATAAAATAAAATAAAGGATGTTGTTTTGGAAAGAAATTAACTTAATTATCTGAATATTTAACTAAAGCTTTATTTTAATTAAAAAATAACTGTGTAAATATTTTGATCAATCATATTACAAAAGTTAAAAAATAAGGCTGACTATCTTAAAACAAAAATGAATTCGCGATTTTTTAGTTTTTTTTTTTTTTTTTTTTTTTAATCTGAAAAAAATTCAATTTATGTTTACAAAAATAAATTAGATATTCATGCGAGAAAAATGTTATCATATATATATATATATATATATATATATTTAATAAATATTATTCATTATATTCCCTTATTCAATAATAAATAAAATGTAAGACACAGTTTTTAAAAATTACTTTTACAACTATTGAACTTTTTATGAACTGAGATTCAATAAAAACGTTATTATTATTATTATTATTATTATTATTATTATTATTATTATTCAATTTGATAAAACATAATTGATCATCTATGTTCTTTCATTTAATTTACTTTTTGCCAAGAGAAGTGAGCTTTTAGCTATTAGGAAATGTAAGGAATATATATATATCGTGCCAGAAAAAAAATTCTTTGCACTTGAGCGGGAAAAAAAAATCTTTGCACTTGAGCGAAAAAAAAACGAAAAAAAACTTCACATGTCAGTTGCCGTTCCTGCCATAAAAACGTGTTGAACTCCAGTGATTATACCTGGTGATAGTCGATCACAGACGACCTTTCACTATCCTGTCAACACAAAGTTCGCCTGGTTGACTTTTAAAGTTTTCCTGAAGGCTCTTTGCTACCGACAGCCAGTATTTATTTCATTTGATAAAGGTTTGATACTACTTCAGTATTCCCACTCCACACAATGGGTCGGATTAAGCTTAAAATTGAACAGAAATCTCATGCCTTGACTCTGCTAGAGAAAGGAATCTCTCTGATTGATGTTGCCAGAGATCTGGCAGATCATTCTTAAAAATAACTATAAAATAAAAAATAAATAAAAAAGTAAAGTGCTTAAACCAGGACTTTAAACTGTGTATTTCCTTCCAAAAGAGTCAGTAAGAGAATTCTCCATTTTAGAGAAAGAGGAGTGTAAGTCTGAATATTTTTTAAATACTAACTAACTGAAAAATACCAGAGCCAGTACTCGAACCCGGGCATTAAAATATCGTGCGCAAATTTTACCACTGAAACACCCTGGCTTACTAGGCCAGCACCTCTTCCAAAAACACAATGTCGATTTGGTAATTATCCAGGTTAGCTTAGTGGTAGAGCATTCGGGTTCAATTCCTGACTGTGGCGTTTTTAAAATAGTTTGAATAATTAAAAAAATAAAAAAATAAAAAATACATTCCAGTTTCTCTAAATAAATATTAACGGTTAATGAATAACATTTAAAAATTTATCTACGTTAGGTAAAAAAAAAAATATATATATATATATATATTGAAATCTTATATGCCATTTTGTAGTTGCATGATTTTACGCTTTCTCCTTAAATTACTGATAATAATAATACGGCGAGTTCGAAATATTTTTGAAAGTAGTAAGCTAAGTAAAATAACGGAAAAAGTATAACTTTAGCAGAACAAATGAATTTGAGTAAATTATTTGAAGAAACTTTTATGTATATATATATATATATATATATATATATATATATATATATATATATATATATACATACATATACATAGAACATTGTTGTTCCTAATTATAATAAAATAAATTTGAAAATTTCTAAACAATTTTTACAACTGTTTGCTAAATGAATATTGCTTGTTACATATTTCATTCTACAAATTTACTAAGGTTTTGTAAAAGAGCCCAACTCCATCTTAACTGGTTGACTCTAGAAATGATATCAGTTACTTTTGTTTGCTTCCTAAAACAAGTGCTTTGATTTCTGTCTCTACGGGTGAATCCTAACATGCATTTATCCATGCTCTTCTGGGTTGTTTCCAGTTTTTGTACAGTTTTACATGTGAATGTCCAAAATTCCGAAGTATAAGTTAAAACAGGCAAAATGCACTGATCAACACCTTTTTTTACAAGCAAATTAGGAGGTTGCTTTTGAATATAGCGTTATTTCATAGAATGCACTCCATGCAATAATAAGTATATATATACATATATATAATTTTGAAAATATGTAGAATCTTGAAGACAAGTGGGCGTGGAACGTGCGAAAAACACCCTCACCCTTCCGTATCCTCTTCAGTGGGTGGGAGCAGCAGAGCAGACAATAAAGTAAATTGAAAGAGGCCTAACAGTTTTCAGAAACATGGCGAAACTAGCATATGCTAGTTTCTGCGATTTTAATTCTTCGATACCTGTCCCTATTGCCTGCGACAATGACTTACCCGTGGGCTTCCATTTAGGTGCTTATCATATATGACAATTTCGATACGGACAGTATCGAAAATTTTGAAGTAGCCCTTTATATTTGAATCCTAGTTATATATGAGCAACATTATACTGGATGTACATAATATTTGCTTTCAAGTTATTCTCTATATTTATTTGATTTAATCGATCAACCATAAAATGACAGCAATTTCAAGCTAAATATAATATTACAATATGTTATGATCGGCTACTTCTATCGCATGAGACAATTATTATTATTTTGTGGTTATATATACTTCATGCTTAGTTAATAGTAGTTGGTATATAGAAAAATAAATTAATTAATATGTAAACTTGATCATGGTACAGCCTTAATGCCCTTGACGACTTTTAAATTTTTGTTGCCGTTTTAGACCAAAATATAATTTATGCGATTGTTGTTCCTATACGCAAGTGAAGTGTGACGTCACTGACCGCCCGTGGATGCAAGAAAATGATTTCCTATGTTAATCGCTCATTGGATTTTTTGTAAAAAATGATTAAAAATCGAAGAAAATTATTTCCCGATTTTAATCCCCATATTTGGGGTACATATATGTATTAGTTATCATGTGCATGGGTTAGATTGAGTTATTTTGCTGTCAAATTGACAAATTTTAATTTTAAATTTCAAAACTCGGTCGTTCTTGACGCTTATTGTATTTGGTGATCAGAAACATATTACGAAATATTGTTTCATATTATTCATTACTGTCTTAAAATAAGCTGTTAAAATAACCATGATTTTCGAAAGGAATTAAATTATGTTCGCCAAATAATTTGGCGATATTTTATTTTTCTACCAAGGATGACCGATATCAAATCTATTTCGCTACAACATATTAGTATCTTATATTAGATACTTTATTTAGACATTTGAAAACAAATTTGACTTCAAATTATGATAGAATATTTATCATTTCCCTTTTAATCAGTATATTAGTTGGATATTGTGTAAATATCATCCTTTGAAATGAAATGTTTGTGTTTTCAATCGAATATGGAAGTTTGGCATTTTTTTTCCAGAGTTTTGAAATTAAAAATTCAAATTTTGTCAATTTTACAACAAAAATAACTTAATCTAATGCGTGGACATGATAACTAATACATATCTATACCTAAATACGGGAATTAAAATCGGGAAATATTTTTCCTCGATTTTTAATAATTTTTTACAAAAAATCCAATGGGCGTTTAACATAGGAAATATTTTTCTTGCATCCACGAACTGCCAGTGACGTCATCACTTCGCTTGCGTATTTCTTTCTATCTTTTCCTTGGCGAAAAATGTCCGATCTACTTCAGCATCAAAATTATAAAAAATTTTTAAGAATTATCAATAAGAATATACCTTTAATATATTGCTGAATTAGCGTTCATGCCAATGTGTCTCATCCGCCATACTAAAAAAAAAAAAAAAAAATCTGAAGTTGAGGTATATAAAAAAATGCTGTGAAATAAAATTCAGGAGAAATATGTTAGATTTGTAATATTACTATTTTATTTTAAAATTATAAAGTGTCGTTTTCTCATCGACCAATTTAACATTTAGTAATTTCTTATTTTTCGCGTGAAAGCATATTTCATTTTATGCTGAAAACAATAAATAAATACATCTCGTAAACT
The DNA here is from genome assembly GCA_963930645.1 of Salticus scenicus. Lineage (NCBI taxonomy): Eukaryota > Metazoa > Arthropoda > Arachnida > Araneae > Salticidae > Salticus > Salticus scenicus. The sequence goes on along the minus strand of OZ005654.1, from coordinate 84,699,850 downwards.
TTTTTTGTCAACAATTAAAAATTTAAATGGCTTATATTAAGTCAATATAAGTCAATAAGTTTATTATTTTCATATTTTAATTAATTTTAAAGATTTTTTCAATTTTTTTTTTCCTAAACCATCCCTGACCTATAAGGAAAAAAACAAAAAAAGAGTTATCGAAATCGGTCAAGCCGTTTACGATTTTATAAAGGACATAGAGACAAACATTCATTTATATATATATATATATATATATATATATATATATATATATGTGTGTGTGTGTGTGTGTATACTTAATGTAATAATAACATAATTTTAGAAAAAAAAAAAAACACTTAATTTAAATAAAATTAATGTAGAGTTAATGATTCTATCAAATCGTTTTCAGTTTTGTAGTCAGGATCCAAATACGAATATCCTTATTGCAGATGTTATAAATATTAATATAATATATCTGATATAATTATTTATATAGCTTGATCAATGTTCAAGAACTAACTGTTCATTACTGTCTAAAACGTTCATATATAACTTACTTATTCATATAAAACATTCATATAAAACACAGTTAAAAAAATATTAAACTTTTTCCAATTTAGTTTGAATATATATATATATATATATATATATACATGCATACATATTGCATTTTACATATTTAACAAAACTCTCTTTAGAATTTAAAATAATATTCTTAAACACAAGTGAGTTCAAATACCTAAAATGAAAGATAAATCCTATTTGTAGCATTTAATTTGTTGTTCGTTATCAATGGAACTCTTCAAAATCCTTTATTCCACGAGATAATTTGATTTTGTCTGGGAATCTACTACAAATATATGTTTATTATTAAGTTCATTAGCAAGATATATTATAAATAAGTTAATTGTATAATGTGAAGTCTTATATATATATAGAGAGAGAGTCTTGTATATAAATAAGGCTTCGTATCTCTCTCTCTCTCTCTCTCTATATATATATATATATATATATATATATATATTCATCATCATCATCATTTTCAACACTTATCAAACCACTGCAGGATGAAGCTCTCTCCTAGATGATTCCAAACTGTCAAGTTTTCTGCGATTCTTTTCCATTCTGCTTTTACAAACTTCCCAATTTCATCTGTCCAACTGCACAGTGGTCTCATCCTCTTTTCTTATCTCTTGGTATCCAAAATAAAACTTTCGTGGTCCATCTATCATCTTCTCACAAGGTGTCCATCCCAGATCCATTATAATTTATTGACTCCAGATAATACATCAGTAACTTTGGTTTGTTTCCTAATACAAGTATTTCGCTTTTTGTCTTTTCAGGTGAATCCTAACATGCGTATGTCCCGGCCTCTCTTTGATATTTGAAGATGTTGAATAGATTTACATGTTAATGGCCAAGATTCTGAATCATAAGTTAAAACATGCAAAATGCACTTATCAAAACATTTTCCTTTTTGAACAAATTGGGAATTTGCTTGTGAATATAGCGCTATTTCTTCTGAATGCTCTCCATGGAAGTTTGGCTCTGTTGTTAATTACCAATGATTTTAAAGTTCATCGTAAGGTCTTGTCCCAGACAAGTATAACTGCATACCGTTTCTAATTCATCCATATCAACAGTGATTTTGAATAGAGAAACAAAAGAATTTGGCATATTTTTTATTTTGCTGTGTTTCATTTTCAATCCAACGAGCTTGCTTTCTTCGTTTAAATCATGAAGCATTTCTTGCAAATCCTTAAATGAGGAGGCTAGTACAATATCATCCTCAAATATCAAATGATTTATAAACTCTCAATCATTTTTTTTTTCCTTTATGTTTCCAATTTAATTTTTTTAAACTTCTTGAAGCACTGCATTGAAGAGTTTGGGTGAAATTGTGTCCCCTTGTCTTACACTCTTTCTAATTTTGAACGCATTACTCGTTTTGTGGAGTTTAAATTTTCCTGTTGCTTCTTTATGAATGTTTCCAATAAGGTCAATATATCCTGATATAATATTATTATTCCTTAATGCACCCATAACCGTTAGTGATGATACGCATTCAAAAACATTTTTTTATAGTCCACAAAAGCCACACACAGAGGGAGTTCGTATTTATTACTTCTTTCAAAAAATTCTCTAATTGTATGACTATGGTCTGTGTTACAAAAACCACTTCGAAATCATGTTTGTTCTTTAGGTTACGCTGCATACCTGCATCTAATTGTTTCTCTAAGCGGTTTGTCAGAACTTTCATCAGAATTTTATACAAAATTGTAAGCAGGCTGATTGGACAATATAATATCATATTTTTCTCCTTTTTTAAAAAGGAGGATTATGGTTGCATTTTTCCAGCTCTGTATAACATCACATAATATTATGCATTTGTTGAATAGTTCAGTAAGAACTTAAATTGCTTCATTCCCTGCTTCTTTTAAAATATTCACAGTAATTTTGTCTTCTTCTGGAGCTCTTCCATTTTCCACTTCTTTTATTGCCATAGCTACGTCTTCTTCTAATATTGCTGGTACAGTATCGTTTGAAATCGTGGACCACTGAGTTGTTTTGGTGAGCTGTACAATTCTGAATAAAAATTTGCTGCTATTTTAGAATTTGCTCTTGATTCTTTTTTCGCTTGTTGTTTTCAGAGCTAGAATTATTTTCCTTCAAAGCATCAGACTTCTCTTTGTAATTATCAAATATTTATTTAATTCAATGGTTTGCTGGATCATATTAAAATTAAATTTTCTGATGTCTTCTACAATCATTTTCGTCAAAGTTTTGCATAGTTCTGAAAATTCATGTTTTGCAGTAATATTTTTCTTGTTATATTTCATTTTTCTTCTCGTTTACATAAGCTTCCGTGTCTCTTCCGAGATTTCTTTAACAGATTTATCTTCTTCTGAACCAGCAACATTTTTTGCTGATTCCAGAACAACATTTGCAAAATTCACAGTGTCTAATTTACGCCTTCAGTATCATCAAGCAACTGAAGTCTGTTATTTAGTCCAAGCTGGAAGTCTTGTCTTTTTTAGATTTTAGAAGTTGTGGTTAAATTCTCTTGCTCCTATTGCACAAGATTCTGCAATACAAATGTAACCTGAAACTTTACCTTGTAACGTACCAGTTTGTGATCTTTGCCAGATTTAAATTTATTTATCACGACATAATCCGTAAAAGTATATTCTTTGTCAATTAGAATGCAGTCTGTTTACACTTTTCCTCCAATGGTACCCCTTCATGGCCATTTTTAATTTGGATTGTTTAAAAAAAAATGAATTCCTGATATTTACTCTTTTCACATTCTGCAAATTCTCTAGTTCCCTTTCCAAATGAACCAACTACACGTTCATTTTAATGTTTGGTACCTATTGAAGCATCTAAATATCCCATGGTTCTAAGATTGTGCCTTGTGGTTTTGGTAAGGGCCTTTGTAACATCTTCATAGAATTTCTCAAAAACTTGGTATTCACATGTGCTGGTTGGAGCATATATTTAAATTATCTTCGCGTTACAACGCTTAGAAAGCTAGATGGTGAGTGTTGAAACCCTACCAGAAAGGCTTGTAGCTTTTATTTTTATTTTTTTTAAGTTCTTGTTAACCAAAAATTCTACTCCACTGCATCTCGCAATATCCGTTATTTTATAATAGAGCATATTACCACTCTTAAAATCTAGAAAATCTTCACTGAGGCCTACAATATGAAATGTAATATGTCATAATTCTTCTTCAAGCTCAAGGAGTCTATCTTCGGAGATCAAGGATCTGCATTTTAAAGTACATATATTCATTCCTCGATAGCTGACTCGTCGATTCCCCACACTATATGCCTTCTTGCTTTCCAACTTGCTGCCCATAACAGGGATATTCCGGCCGCCGGAGATAGAGGGCCATTGTACATATGAAACAGGTATTTTGAAATAAGAAGGAGGAATTGGCCAAGTCCTACCACGTTCGCCAATGTGTCTCGATGCGTCTCGATGCGAGCCCATCCGTGTTGGTTCGTAATGCTTGGCATTACTAACATCTGCACCACGTAAAGGTACGGATTGACCATTGGACCTATGTCCTGGTTGGTTCCTCAGATCCATAAATAATGAATTGGAGGGTCTCCTCCTAGTTAATAACACAGACCATTATGCGACCGTATATATATGTATATATATATATGTGTGTGTGTGTGTCTGGATATATTTATACATATATATATATATATATATATATATATATATATATATATATATACAACAACTTATATCAGATTTTTACTTTGTCATTTAACTTTCTCAATTTTTCCAGCAATTCATGAATTTCACTTTAGTTTTAAGAAACTGTAAACCGTACATAAATTTATCGAACGACATAATTACACCCTTTTACTTCTTAACCCCGCCCATACATTCAGAAATGCATATAATATATAATTCTCATTTTCTATTCTATTCATCTCAAAAAGTATATTTTCAATATTACATTAATATTTTATAATAGTATATATATATAAAAAAAAGCTGATGTTAACCTAGACTTCTTTTTTTTTCTTTCAAATTGAAGAGATAATCATAAATTTACGAATGCATGTACTGTGACTAAAATATTATTACATATTTTCTTAATCAGGATTTTCCAACGCATTATACACCTACATTTTGCCATCACTAGATAAGCAAATGCCTTTGAATACTCACATCATTAATACTGTATTTTAATGTACGATAAAGCACAATAATAATAGTAATGTTGTATAATTACGTATAGGGACATTTTCAAACACAAAGAATTTATACGCCACGAGTTCAAATTAGTTTCAAAACAAATACGAATGCACGATATTTTCTTTAAAAATAAAAATACATAAATAAATAAATAAACTAAAAAGGCATGAACGCTGCGAGAAAGCAGAAATGGTCCTTAAATACCTATACATTTGTTTACTGCTTATTGTAAAACGGATTTTTTTTAAATAAAACGTACGAATAAAAAAAATAATTGAAAATGCCAAACATTTACTTCAATTAAAAAATAAATTAAAATTAAGAATAAATATAAATCAGTAAAGCATATTTGCAAAAAAAATAAAAATAAAATAAAATAAAATAAATATATCCTAAAACTCTATAAAAAAGGCCGAATAGAAATAATAGACTTTGGTCGCTTTACTTTATTTTAACGATAATTTAAAGAAGAACGTTAAAAGAAAAAGATTTCTTACACAATAGAGGGTGTGGTCTTCGACGTAAATATTTCATCAACTTGATTGATGCTGTAAACTGCTGCTTTATCATTTCGATCAAGGAAATGATTCACCTAGATGACGATAGTTTTGAAACCTCTTATAAAAAAGTTGTCGTTATATTATTCATATTTGCATATATACAGCAACAACAACAACAATAAAAATATATGCGTATATCAGTACAGAAAATAAAGGGAATTATATAGAGAATTTAAATATAATTAATAAAACATTTTATTAATTAAATTAATTAATTAATAAATTATAAAATTAATTTGAATTGTTTTATTTTATTATTATTTTTATTATTTTTTAGAATAGAAATATATATATATATATATAAAATGATTTTAAACTAGTTTAGAACTATAAAAATATAACATTCTGAATTCAAATCAACAATTTCATTTTTATCAAAATATCACTTTGACTATTTTGAAATTATTATTAAATAAAGGACAAAACATATGATTGTATATGTTACACATCTTTTCATTTAAATATTTAATTCTTTATACTATTACGTAACAACTAAATATCTTGAAGTTATACGCATACAGGTGAAAATAGGGGGGAAATGGAACACTATTTCAATTGGAATCACCCGTATCAAACTAAAGTATGTTCGACCAACGTGGATTGAACTATTGCAAAATTGTAGGTGTTTTTAATGTATTGTTAATAGTTTTATGTTTTAAAAAAAAATGAGCTTACATAGATTTTTTCTTTCATTTTTTTTTTTTTTTTTCGTTAAGATTTTTTTTTTTTTTCAGGAAGTGTGTTGGGGTGGGGGGATGTTCAATCGCGTAATATGCAATATATATGAAGGAAAATATGAAATACCTAAATCGTGAAAAGGTAATATGAAATATATGAGTTTGTTTACATAAAATCATGAATAATTGCAATATAAATATCTTATTTTGAAATTATTATTGAAAATAAATAGTATTAATAAAGTTAGCAACATTCAAGTTTTACAAAGTTTGCGAATATTATGAAGCATTTGGTGTTCTATATTACCCGAATCGCCGTCATGAAGAATAAATAAAACTCATCCACTTGTTGCTAGAAATATGTTCATGAGAATAAAACTACTGGCTATGCTCTATCGAAAATGACATCATGTATTAACTCACTTTACTTTTTCCTAAATAGAAAGGCAGGACTTGTAATAGTTTCTTCCAAAAAAGTTTGAATCTTGATAAACTAAAGACGTTATATGAAAGTGCACTTCTCATTGACGTAAGCTGAACTTTCGTTCATATTTGAGGTTCAGCGAAGGCGTTTGTCTCGTGCATCCGACAGTTTGCAAAAAGAAATTATAAATATGTATTTACATAAAGATTTTTTTTAATGATTGTGATTTTCAGCATTTTAATATTCTAACGCTGATAGAAACATAGAATTTATATTATTTTTTCTATTTCTTTTTTCGGCGCTTGAAATATTTAAATAAATAAATATATATATATATATATATATATATATATATATATATATATATATATATATATATGTGTGTGTGTCTGTGTGTGTGTGTGTGTACGTATATATGTAGTCATTCATTCAACTTGAAACTTAATATATGACCATGAAATAGATGGTATATTAAAGAATAGTTCCTATATCCTATTGATCTTTAAATAAATAAATATATATATATTAATAATAATAATGACCATCTTCTGTCAGGAAATATTCCAGTTAGACCGCTTCAAAACAGAGACTTTTGGTAGCTTTTTTTTTCTTTCTTTCTTAGAAATTCTACATATTTTTATTTATTTATTTATTTATTCTTTATTAATCTGGATACATGTTACATCATTAGAAAGATCTTTCGAAAATGAATATTTTTTGTGCTTACATCTCTTAATCTCAATATGTAAAAAGATTTCAACGAAAGTTTATAACTACCATTGCAATTCTAAAATACCCGTGGAGGATAAAATTAAATAATATAAAATTCAATTATAAAAATTATAGGCTAATAGTTATTGCATCATTTTCTTGCAATCATGATAATGTACTTATCTCATATAAACAAACAGTTGATTGTGACGTCACATTTATCAAATCAGTTAAAATAAGTAAGGTTACAACTAAGGTACCTAAGGTTACTTCGTTACAAATAAGGTACCTTTCTTTTGGTACCTTATTTGTAACGAAGTTTTGATTAGATATTTTAGAATTAATTAAAATATCAAAATAATTCAAAAATTGAACATTTAAATTTATGATTGTTGCAAAAAAAAAAAAAAAAAAAAAAAAAAAAAAAAAAAAAAACATTCATTCTTGTATATATATAGGGGGCGGGGGGGGGGGGGGGGGCATAAGATGAAATAATGTTTATTCACGCGAAAAGTTCAAAATTATAAAATAGTAAATTTGCCCATGCATATAAATAATACTTATTAAAACGAGTCGAAGAAGGAAGCGAAATAAGTACTTAGCCAAAATTACGATAAATACGATATATAATATGATACGTTATATTATATCTATCGTCCAGGGTTAGTAGGTATTTTCGTTAAAAGAAATAGTTTGTTCTTTCGGTGCAACTTGAACATTAGTCCCGTTAGGTACAACTTGCACATTAGTCCCGTCAGGTGCAACTTGCACATTAGTCCCCTTTAAATATAGTGTCCAGCGAAGCTGGCAAACCATTCGTACCTTAAGGGCCCTCTTCACTCACTGCCGTCGGAAGCCGAACCTAATGCTATTCTACGGGAAATTTTTCTTTACAAATAACTTATTAACTAATACATATTTTTAAATTCTGTTTTCACATTCTGAAAATTCTCAGCTGTTAAATTGACGCACTTTTTCTAAAAATTTATTTTTTTAATTTTTTATATTTTATTTTGAAGCTTAAAAATACGAATTTTCAATATGTGAATTTTTTTCATTTTGCAATTTCAAAATAAAACATTAAAAATTAAAAAAAATACATTTTTAAAAAAGGTCCGTCAATTTAACAGTTGGGAATTTTCTGACTGTGAAAACAGAATTAAAAAATATGTATTAGCTAATAAGTTATTTGTAAAGAAAATTTCCCCATAGAATAGCATTGGCTCGGGCTTCCGGTGACGGTGAGTGAAGAGGGCCGTTAAGTTCACTACCTTAATTGATTTCACGTTCCGTCATTTTTGGCGGGGTTATATACTAGTAACGTAATAATCTATGTAATATTTCTCTAACTTGGACCAGTTACAATTATTTTTTGTTGAAACGATACGATAGTGATGAAATTCATAAAATACTCAAGGATTGAACAAATAATATTTTAAAATAAACAAAAACACGCGGGCTCAGCTCAATGAACTAATAAGAAAAACTGACGACATTTTTATGATGACATTATTTTATGGAAAAATGTATATTTAAAAGTTGCTTCTTTAGAATCTTTTCAAGCGTCATTTTAAACCTAGCATGATTTTAAAGATATATACAGAATATAAATCATCATCATCATAAATTGACTAAAAAACGTATTCATAAAAAGTATAATCTATATATATTTTTTTTTTTTTAAACAAAAAATTATGCCAAAATAAATTATATTACATCGCACTCTTGGCGATAAAAGTTTAAAAGGAGACATGGGGGTTCTTTAATAAAACTGTACTGCCTGTATGAAAACTGGGTCGTTAAACATGAATTTTATTTTGAAACTTTTCTTTGTATGATTCTGGTTTCACTATTACACAATATTTATTTGGATATAATAACAATTTGGCTTCTCGTAAGTTAAAATTCTAATTAGGTGGTAAAATTGGTATAATATTTATGAATTTCAAATTTTAAAGGTAAATAAGAAAAGAAATAAAGTGCGAAATTTTCGCACGGGTTTGCTAGTATATATATACATATATACACTTGAACGAACATTTATTTAAAAAAATAAATTTTAATTATAATTACTTTGCTCATTTATTTTCTATTCCATTTCATTATTTAATTATGAATACCACGACATTTCATTATTTTTTAATATAACAAGAAATTGATCATAATTTTATTTGTATGTCAACGCATTAAAATAGTATTTGCACCCAAAATGTATAATTGTAATAAATATAAATATATGTATATATAAAAAAGAAAATTAAATGTTTTACGCTTTATTTATCATTTCTAAAGTACATTTATTTTTATATATTTTACAAACAACTATTTTTTTTAAGATATGTCTGGAATTTTATTCTGTTATTTTATTTATTTAACAGATTAATATTATTTAAACAAGCGCAATTGAAAACAAACGTTTTATTTATTTATTAATTTATTTTAATAATATAAACGACTTTATAAAGAGCATGATAAATAACTTTCATCGGTATAGGACATGCACCAAACCTATTTTTTGTCAGTCACATCTAAAGATAAATTTTGACATTTTGTTACTCTTGCCCTTTGAGACATTTGTGTGAAAATCATTTTTGGGAATTTTGATAAACATGACAAATGACTCTGCCTTCGAGAGAGAGTCTCTATAGGGTTTCAAACGATTTTCCAACACAAAACTCATACTTTTTTTTTTTTTTTGAAGAGAAATATAATTTGTATAATACAACGTTAGGAACAACACTTAAAAAGATAGATTTACATCAACATATAAATCTGATAAAAGATAAAATATCTATGAAAAAATTAAATAATAGTAATAATAATAATAAAAAAAAAAATAAAAAAAAAAATCTAAATCAGTGCTAAATGGCTTGTTCACAGTATTTCATTTAAAATACCTACTGTTTAGTTTATTGTAAGTGGAGATATTAATATAAAAGTTTTTTAAATGTGGAAAATTTAGGATTTAAAAGGGTAGCAAGTTGTAGCTTTAATGAAATGAAACAAACACATTTAAAGTATTGCACAGGAAGGGGTTGATGGACACTGTAAGTCGTTCTTTCAAATTGCTGCCTTAGCTTCATGAAAATTTCTATGTATATGCACTGAAATGTATAAATATTAATACATTAAAATTTTTCAAAAGACTATTAAAATAAAAAATAAATTAAAATATAATTTTTAATATTTTGATATTTTTAAATGCTTATTCACACTGAGTTTATACCCCCCCCCCCCCATCGATTTTACATTAATATTTTTTACATCATACTATAGTTCCTCAATATATTCTAAACATTTTTGTGCATTAATTTCCGATTTGATTAATAATTAATATATATATATATATATATATATATATATATACACCACCTCTAGGGGTGTGTCCCAGACCGTCGCCTATTGCCCATCTTCGCAGCACTAGTGCGATATAAAACCCAACCATCCATCCATCCATCCATCCGAAGGCAGCGGGGAACCAAAGCGGGCTTTAAAACAATTTTCATGATTTCTTTAAATTTTATTTTTGTTTGTAAACTGATATAGAAAAGATTTTCCTTTAAATATAGTGACCATCGAAGCGAGAAAAACCTTCGTTGATTCACTACCTTCATTGATTTCATGAATTAAAAAATGTTTTCGTTAACAAGCTTTGATTTATTGGCACGCAGGTAGCATAAGGCCGAGTTTTATACATTTCGAGTTTGATTTTGAAATTTTTCACGCATTAGGAATTCGGTTCGTTCCTGAACCGGGGCTTTGGTAGTTTAAAAAAAAAAAAAAAAAAAGTACGAAGTGTATTAAAACCCGAATAAACTACTACGTGAGAAAGGCCAAAGAAAAATATTGGAAATGCATACAGCTGTTTCGGTAGCCTAAAGCGTACCGTCATCAGTGGAAAAAAGATTCTGAATCAGGAGAAGTGCTCGTATATATAGGAGAGGGGCTGGATTTAATTAAACCAATAGGATTAAGGGAAAGGCGGGGAGGTTGGCCAATAGGAATTTCGGAAAGTTAGCTGTGTAAACAGTAGAAAAATTAAGAAAATGTGGACTGAATATAAAATTTCCAACAGTCAGACAAATAGAGAACAGCGAAATCACAATTTACAAGGTTTTTAATTTTTTTATAAATATGAAAAGCTTCAAAGAAAGCTAGTTCATGAATGGATTTAGGTCTGCAAATTATTTCAGCTGAATTACATTTAAAATTATGCTTTTCCTCTCAGCAATGTTTAGAAATAGCCGATTTATTGATTTCTTGTTTGCGGACGTAATTCATATGTTCTTTTAGACGAAATTTAAGACTGCGTTTAGTTTGGCCAATATATGATAAACCGCACTAACACGAAATATTATAAATGCCACAAGAAGTATGCATATCAATGGGATCTTTTAACTGAGAAAAGGTGAGTTTATTGGAATGCGAAAATATTATTTTAAAATCATATTGTTTGAGAATTTTAGCTATGGTTTGACTGGATTTAGGAAAATAGGTAAAACACTACTGCTATTAGAATAGACTGATTTAGTAGATGAAATACGAGAGAGTTTTGAGAGAGTAATTTTTAGATGGCTTTGTCTATAATGGAAGGGTCATACCCCTGTCAATTGCAATGGTTTTCAGGTATTTAATTTCAGATTTTAATAAAATAGGTTATGAACAAATATTGAGGGCACGGTTTACAAAAGTATAGAAAGCAGCCATTTTTTGGTTAGGTGGGTGATATGAACACGCCTGTCAAGGCGCGTTCATGAACAAGAAACCGCAAACAAGAAACCAATAAATCTGCTATTTCTAAACATTCCTGGGAGGAAAATCATAATTTTAAATTTAATTCAGATAAAACAATTTGCAGACCTCAATCCATTCATGAAATCAATTTCTTTGAAGTTTTTCGTATTTATAAAAGATTTAAAAACTTGTAAATTTTGATTTTGCTGTTCTCTATCCGTCTGATTGTTGGAAATTTTACATTCAACACACATTTTCTTAATTTTTCTACTGTTTACACAGCTAACATTCCTAAATTCCTATTGGTCACACTCCCCACCTTTCCCGTAATCCTATTGGTCGCAAATTATTTAAACGTGTTTTTATATCTGTTTAGTTTGGAATATTTTCAAGTATGATGCTGAAGTTTTGTGCAGTTGTCGGTGGATTCAATAGAAGCGATAAAGCTAAATATTAGCAAAAAATATCCGCATATTTAAAATTATTTTAAGGACATCAATCGCCAAAATTTCAATAAAATAAAATATATAAGCGTAAATTATGTTTTAATTAAAAAGAGAAAATTTCAAACAGAGTTTAAATTCAGGTTTTGTATCTCGAATATTTTTGTGCGGAAGATTCTGAGGGAAAAAAAAACTTTATTTAATATTAAGCAGTGGGTGAATTCTATGCTTAAAAGTGGTCGAACTAGCCATGGTAGCACACACAACGTGCTACCCGGATTTTGGCTCGGAAATGCATCGCACACACGGTGTGAAATCCGTCTCGAACAGGTTAACTTGAAGCAGGTGATTACACGATTAGCTTGACCAACATGAAGTGCAGCAATGCTGGACAACGAGAGATTCGGGCAGCAAAGAAAAAAAAAAGAAAAACATCGAAGCTGAAGAAGGAATTGTACTAATTTTTAAGTTAAACGTGCTATTTAATAATTTAATGCTATCTACAATTGTTTATCTTTATCTGGACTTGTTCTTTTTTTCTTCTTTTTTAATATTTTTTCTTCAAATATATATATACATATATAGTGTAATTCTTTTAAGTTTTTTCTTTTCTTTTCTTTTTTTTTTTTTTTAAGTTATTGAATTGAAATATCCACTCCTAATACAAAAAATATTTGTTTACAAACATTCTACAACAGTGACATTTAAATGCAATTATTACTTTAAACAAATTAATTGTAGTTATAATTACATGCGATTTCTCCTAACCTTGTGCGCAATCACTCCTACCCTATAAGGAGAGATTGTGTAAAAGAGTTGTCTTGGTGTTATTACAGCTGTTACTTTAAATTAAAACAGTGTAACAAAATAGTAATGAAAATGTATAGAATAAGGTTCAATTCAAAAGTTTGCTCAAATAGTTTAGCAAAAAAAATAATATTTGGATTTTTTATAGTGCTTTGTTGAATTGTGCGCAAAATTTCCTAGCTTTACCTTAAATATAAAATAAATAAATAAATAAATAATATCATTCAATCAACAATGTAAAGCAAAAACATATTTAGTATGTGTTGATAAGCTTAATTATGTGAATTCGTGGGGAAATTAATGGAATTGACTCGTATGGAGCATTTTAAAGTTAACTTTATTTTTTATTTAATTTTCAACAGCTTTCGGGATATTTTAAAATAATCAATATTGATACAGCTCAATGTTTTTCTATGCTAACTTTCACAATTCTAAGACAGAAATTTAAAAATGCATGAATTTTATTGTCCGCCATGCCCTTAAAATTGACTGGGTTTTTAAATTTCTTTAATTATGTATATATATATTCCAAAATTGATGGTTTACAGTGCAATTTTAACTAAAACACAGGTTTAAAATGTAATATACAGTTAATATTTAATATGTTCCTGAAAGCGAGTAATTTTGTAATACGTAATGAGGTTTAAATTTTTAGTATACTTTTTCGGCTGTAAAAGAAAATTCATTGGGTAAAAGAGCACTTCCTGTTTTGAACAGACTAAATTGTTAAAATTATTATATATTTAGGCGAGACTGGGGTACAATGGACTATAATTGTATATATATATATTTATATAAATATATGTATATAATTAAATATAATATGTATAATTGTATAAATAATTGTATATATATATATATATATATATATATATATTATGGCTCGTATTTTAGTACATAGATAGCAGCACTACAATGATGAAACTTAGCGTGCAACTTAATGCCTACTTGACAATTTAGCTGGTTTGTAGTAGCCAAAAATAAATATTTTTTGCTAAATATTTTTTTTTTCTTTTCTTCATTCAATAATTGTATTCTGAAAGATAATATATAGTATAAAGTATAGACAAGGTTATATATAATTATATTTAATTTGAATAAAATAATTAAAAAAAAAAATGTTTGTTATTTTATTTTATTTACTTATTCATTTATTTTATTTTTATTTATTTATTTATTTATTTTACATTTGGTGTCAGAGGTCCACAAGGGGTACAATGGATCACTAAGAACCGTATTACAATAGACCTTGGTCCATTCAACCTAGTTCTTTTTCATAATAAACTGATTTATGAAATTTACATTTTTGAAGTCTTAGCTGTAAATTATACTTAAAAATTTCATAGTTAACCTAATTAGATCTATTATATCTTCAAAGATGAATAAGAAAGCAATTTGCTTTGAGGTTTCTTCTTATTTATTTTTAATAAACATTCGGTTATTTTTGAATTCTTATATTTTTACAAATATCATACTGCTATAACGAACCGAATTAAATAACGTAATTTAAAAGTATAATGCAAATAATTTCGATGAAAGAGACTGTCTTACATTTTACTTGTTTAAACACAGAAATAAAAGTTAAAGATAATCTTTTTTTGTACGATTCATGCAAAGAAAACCTAATCAAGATATCTACGTTTTTTCCAGAGAGTGTTGATATATCTCTTATAATTTTTCAAACTACTGTAATGATGAGTCTTCCAAACCCTAAAACTTCACAAGAAAACAGCAGATTTCCAGTGACACAAAAATCGTCTGGTGTAAAATTTCCTAATTTTAATGCTCATTAATTTACATTATTTGTATTAATCGAATACAGAAATAAACAAATATAAATTAGTCTACATTTTATACTATTAAATAACACACTACATTAGCATACTTTTTAAATTTGGCCTGTGGTCCATAGTACCCAGTGCCATGGACCATTATACCCCTGTGTCGATGTACAATGGCTTACTTTGTCAGTTGCAATCAAAAAAGAAGTTAAAAAAAGTTAACATAATTATTGCCATTAACTGAGTACTACATAAGACCCAATCAGTGTTGGGCATAATTGAGTAAAAAGTAATTGAACTACTATTGAATTACAGTTATATTACAATTATAATTATTTTACTGTCAATCAATTTAAAAAAAGATTACAAAAAAATTTAATTACTTATTCAATTTATTTGTAATAATTCAAATTATTTGTAATTAATTACTTGATAATCGATTGACAAATATATATATATATGTGTCTCTCTCTCTGTGTGTGTGTGTGTGTAATTGTAATTTAATTATAATTCAATAACTTTTTAATCAATTATGCCCAACACTGGACGCAATATAGGTAATATGCACACATACTTTGAATAGCTAGAAATAATTACTTTGAGAGAATAACAAATTTTCAAAATTGGTCCATTGTACCCAGGTTTCCCCTACACTGCAAATAAAGAAATCTTAAAGTAAAACATAAAAATGACTGAAAAGGCTTTTAAGACACGTAAATATCTTAAAATAGAGCGTAGACGTAATATATATCATAATTTAAGACACTTGCGTATCTTAATGGATTTATTTGAAATAGAAGCATCTCAAAATAAGACAGAAATGTTTCTGGAATAATAATTCAGACAAAAAAAAAAAAAAAAAAAAAAAAAAAAAAAAAAAAAAACATCTGTAACACGTAAATATGAGACATTTCACACGGCAAACGCGTCTGAACTTTCAGACACTTGCTTTGCTTAGCAAACGTTTCATATGGATTCTACTTTAAACAACATTCTTAAATGTTTAAAGTTCCTTCCAAATTTAATAAATATAATATACATATTACATAATATATATAAGTTTAGTATGTATAATATATATTACATAATATATATATATATATATATATATATATATATATAATATACATAATATAATTACATAATATATATTTATACAATTTAAGCTATATTATCTTCAAGAAATTAATTTTTCGTTTAATAGTACTCTAGACATATGTATGATATTTACATTTAAACGCGAAACTTATTTTGTAAAAAAAAAAAAAAAAAAATCTCTGTATTCAATTTTTTCTCATATTAAAAGAAAAAATGTATTAAGATAAAAGTAGCAAGTTACTTCTAGTGAAGGCAACAGTTTTGAATAAATGCGCATAATTTTATTATTAATATTATTTTTGTTATTTAAAACTGTTTCCTTCCACATATTTATCTGCACTTAAATGAAAACAAACAAACAAAGGAAGAAACTGTTATTCATGATCATAGTTTGTTTTCTTATAAATATGAGTTTAACAAAAGAAATCGTTGTACAATCATAAAGGAATGCAATTTTCATATAATTGTTATGCATTTTTAAAAAAATGCTAAACCTTTAGATATGAAATTTAAGATAATAATATATGTATTTAACATAATATGTTTATTTAAGATGAGATAATATATTTAATTAAGTTTATTTAGCATAATAATATATTATTTTTTCAATACCATATTGTCAATAGTTTTATTGCAAAAAATACGTATTAAAGCATAAAACAGTGATTTGTATCTCGAATAATGCAGCAAATATATCATATAATTCTAAATCTTCGAATAAAAAAGATTGTATGTACATGGTATGTAAAGCTCTGGAAATGTTACAAGTATATACATTTTTTTTAATTTGGAGAAAACTTGCTCTACGATTAGCTATTGAGCAAACAAACGCTTTAAATATGAAAAAAGGCAATTGTACTGTCTAATTAATATCACTATGTAATAATGTACGTGGTTGTAATAACAATAACATTTCAGATTAATAAAGAAAAAAAAAATGTAAAATGTGACTGAAACAATCCTGCATATATGCAGATAAGAATGATTGACAATATCCGAAGAAAATGTGCTGAGCAAACTAAAAAAGAGGACAAAAATGTGTGGAAAAAACTAACAATTTAAGAATTCGGAAATTTTAAGTGTTTTGTAAAATATTTGGCATGGCTGAAGCAGTATAAAATCTCTCATAGTTCTGAAATAATAGTATTAAAAAAAATCTTCCTAATAGAAAGGCAAAGCAAAGACAGTCGGAACTGCGAGAAACAATTGTGAATTATGAAAAAAGCACTTAATTCAAAAATTAAAATTTAGCTAATTTATTCATGTTTCTATTTTGCTATTGCTTTGGTTTTATTAAACTGTTGTTCCCACAGTCAGAAAAAGCTCATATATTTGTCTTAATCTTACAACTGTAACATTTTCAATCATACGAAAATTTCGATTTTACGTCGGTCACATTTACATGAGATATTCGAGGTTGTAATGTATTACTTAATTCCAAACAGTAGTTTTATGTTTTTTTTTCCCATAACTTAAATATCTGTGTAGGTGACACGTTACACAAAATGGTATCATAATAAATTTTATTTAGGTATTTCCTTAATTTTACTCCCAGAGTGAACATTATATATATTTTTTATCTTATGTACGAGCATTTTCACATACTTAATATTTTTTACAAGACATTTTTCCTTGTACATCATTACCTGTTTCTAATATAATTC
Source organism: Salticus scenicus (assembly GCA_963930645.1). Lineage (NCBI taxonomy): Eukaryota > Metazoa > Arthropoda > Arachnida > Araneae > Salticidae > Salticus > Salticus scenicus. The sequence goes on along the minus strand of OZ005654.1, from coordinate 84,682,268 downwards.
TTATATTCCATTTGTTAAGATATTAAGTTTACGAAAAGTATTTTTACGTCTTAGCTAGAGATGGGATAATGCGAGAAAATTGATATAGATGCGTATTAGATGCCGAACGTTTCTCCATTATATGAAATAACGGAGCTAAAAAAGAATAAAAACTTTGTAAAATATAGTTATTAAGGTGGTGAAGAATTAAATTTAATGCAACTAAATTTATTTTGTGAATTTCATTCATTTGTATTCTTTATACTTTTCCTATGATAACTATAAATAATGAATACGATAGAGAATCACTCAATGATACAAGTATGTACAAAGTTTCGAACATATTTTATTAGTATCATCAGAAAATATAATACGCAAAATGTATTTCTGGTTAGATGATAAAAAAAATGATCGAATGAGATGCATATTTTTATTACACTTACAAGTAATTTTTTTTTTTTTTTTTTTTGAGAAACGTGCTTCTCCAGAAAATGTGTAGATACAGTAATTACTTTATTTAATTTAAATATTAGTGTATGGAAATTATTTATTTATTTATTTATTTATTTATTTTTTCAATTAAATAAAAAAAAAAATGTTATTTCTATCGTGCAAATGAAACAAATACATTGATATAAAATGTTCTGTGATACAAAATATTGTATATTAAAATTGATGTCTTTACTTCCATTGTAAGAATATCAGGTTTTGATTTCGCATGGAGATGTTTGACGTTGTGATGTTTTTGAAGGTTTTATTGATTGAAGGAAAATTTGAATGATTTAGATGAATAGTTGAAAATAATAGATGTAAAGTTAGGAAAGTTGCAAAGTTTAGATATCTCTGCTTCATATAGAATTTTTTTGGCGAAATTGTTTAAAGTAATGTTGAGAAATGATTCTGCACTACAAGCTATTTAAAAAACCTGCTTCCAATCCTTCTGTGTTCTTAGGAGAAAGATAACCGTATGCTATATATGTTGAAAGGTTATCAATGCCAATTAAATGGAGTCGGAGTTTCTTTACCATGTGGCGAGATTATCAGCGTAATTCGATATTACTTACACCATATGGTGCAATTTACTTAGATTCTAAAAAGCTATCAACTTTATGCCTCCTTAAAAAAAAAAAAAAAAAAAAAGTTTTATTGTTTCATGCTTCTTCATTTTCCTTTTATAAATTTATAGCCTTCAAAATGAGTGAATAAGAGGAGGATAAGAAAATGAAAATGTTACAATGTCTCCCACCAACCTTCGATTCACTATCTACCTCTAGTTTATTTTACAGGATCAAGCAACGTTAAGGAGTTAAAAAAAATCTAGAAGGTATTTTTGAATTTTATAAAATAACATTAATGGAAAAATATACAATTAAGTTTTTATTAAAGGAAGATGCCAAATTTTGGTCTGAAACTATTACGTCCAATTCGCTGGGTCAAAATCCGACAGAAGCAATTTTTGGAGTGTCAGATTTAAGAATTTCTTTTCTAATATAGCTGATAAAGACCAGTTCAGACAGAAATTGTACTGCCATTCCTTGACGCATTGCGATAAATCTACAAAAAATTTATTACTAAAGTAAAATCATTTATTGTATTTAGAAATGCAAATCTCTTTTCCTATAGTTATAGAGATAGCCCCCTTCGTTCCTTATTCCGATCCCAGATCACCACAACCTGAAAACTGTTATTAAATATGCAGCACTTTTTCAAATATTAGCAAAATATCGGAAGTGCCTATTTTCTACAGCTGAAAGGAGTTGCCATCATTAACCCATATCGTACGAAGCATTGAAAAAAAATATATATTTCTTTATACAATATTAAATACATGTTTCTTTAAGAGTATTTACAGACACAGAATCAAAAAACGTACCAACCTTTCATTAGCTTAATCGGTACAGGTTGTCTTAAAAAATAGGACAATGGTTTAGTACAGTCGTAAATATAAAGAAACTCACCATCTATATATGTACTTTTTTTAATTGCTTTACATTATATGCAAATTACTTTTTTTAATTGCTTTACATTATATGCAATAATTGCTTTAAATTATATGCAAAAATTTACTTGATTTACTTGACATTTTTAGCAAAACCTTTGCTAAAAATGTGCTATTATAAAAAAAAAAAAAAAAAATAAAATAAAATAAATACTTTAAATTCTGTTTATTTGAATTTTACTCACTCATTTTCTGCAATATAATGGCATCTTTATAAATTGCTGTTGTTTTTGCATGATTAACTACATAAAATGCGTTTTTTTTTTTTTTTTTTTTTTTTTTTTTTTGCTATTTTAACTTCGCTTTTTCTTTCGTGAATTGGTTTTCGATTTATCCTCGACTTGAAGTAAAGATGGACAACCGCAATTTTAATTTAAAAGAATGATTAAAATATTGCTCTCAATATATAAATATTTTTTGCCCATATTACGATGCACTTTGGATATGTATAAGAATTATAAATATACGTAAATATGTCTTATAATAACTTTTATTTCAAATTTTGAAATTTATGGCCATCTATCTTAAATTTACCCTATGTGTGCATATATAAGAACCCCTCCCATTTATATAATTATTAACTTTGATCGTGCAGCAAATAAGACCCAGTGGTAGAAGAATTTCTGACGCATTTTAAAATTTAACATAATATAAAAAAAATCTACGTATTAAAATGCAGTTTACATTACAATAATTTACAGTTATAAATTAAATAACAACTATACCGTGAATATTGAAACATAAAAAAATCTTCATGTATCATAAAATAAAGGGAAACACACCCAGTTTCGAAAGAACGTGGCCTTTCTTCTACAGGTACAGAAAAGCCATGCTACTTACCTTGGAGCCAAAATAAAGACTCACGTACATGCCACGTCCTTTCGATGGACACGAAACACAAGACGGAAAAAGGCCCAGTTCTTTTGAAGCCGATAGTGCTTCTCTTTATATTTTGGACACGAACATTTTTATTTAAATGTTGTGCTAAAATAATTCCAACAATGAAGAGTTGTGTTTAAATGAAAATTCGGACAAAATAATATTACCACATAAAGTAATACAAAATATAGGAAATATCCTATGTATAAAATATTTAGTTAAATAAAATAAACTTTAAATTGCTAATTCTTTTCTATCGTCTATTCACTCACATATTTTTGTGTTAATATTTTTATCTATTTTGTATCCCCGTCATAACACCATGCATTACCTGACTAACGCCTACTGATAAAATTTTAGAAGATTATTTTCGTTCATTTTTATCTAAGTTTTATAAATAAATAAAATTTTACCAGAAAGTTCTTACAATATTTTTTTCTGTATTGTCAACAAATTCTAAATATAAACGGATTTTATTTATTTAAATTAAAATAGCTCGGTTTTTAAACTGAAATGGTTATTTTTTTTAAGTTAGGCAATCCATAAACTGCTTTATGTGATAATGGGTTATACGAAAATGACTTTTAATAAGTTAAATTCTATTGTATGTTTAGATATAGTTCAATAACATACATCTCTGTTTACATATATGCCAATAAAAACTTTTTTTTTTTTTTTTTTTTTTTTTTACCCAGAGGCATTTATTTATTTTATTTATTTTTTAAATCTGATAATAATGGCCTACAAAATTGAAGTTGAAAAAATTTGATTTGATGATTTTATCTGAACTTTATGTTTTTTGATGTGCTAAAACTCAAAAATGCAGCCCATTTTTCTCTATCACGTATACATTTTTACCAATACAGGGTGTTTACCGACTCAATTTCTTACTTATACCATCATAACAATAGGTTGGTTATTTGATATTGTTTTACGTCGCACTAGTGCAGCGCTATTGCAACAATATGCGTCCATAATTAATTAAGCATGAAAACATACTATAAAACTTACCAAATAATTATATTGGTTGAAGAATAATGGAAAAAATTATATAGGAAGGCACCCTGTATTCACAAATACCTATATGTGATAGAGAAAAACTGAATTCATTTTCGGTTACAGCAGTCCAAAAAATATAAAGATCAGTAAAAATTTTAAAATCAAAATCTTACATGTCGACCTGTAAAATTTTTGACTAATTTTCAGCTTTTCTTGACTATTATCGAACACTTTTATTTTAAAATAAAAGTAAATAATATAAAATAAAATTAAGTTAAGATTCAGATATAAAATTGTACTTCAAATTATATAAAACTTTTATCTTTAGAACTATATAAAGCTATAATTGCCCTAAAAAGTAATTTAAATTCAATAAAAAAATGTATTATACAAAATATTTTAACTTTAGTACACAAAATTTATGATAACATGTAACACACACGATATATACTTTTATATATGAAGAAATAGCCTGTTTTCTTCTCCTTGAGCGTTATATTTTCCATCTATGTGCACTTTCGCATAGTTGGCATTATGAAGAATATTTCTTATATTAGAATCTTTTGTCCTCAACAAACGTAAGTCATTTACCAAGATTAAAGGGTCACAAAATTCTTTTTTACGCATTAGCCAGACAAGGCGTGGTTTAGAAGCAATTGATATAGATTGTTTGTTATATACCCACCAATACTCTAGTACAAAATGACGAAATTGCTCTTGAAAAAATACTGAAAACTCAAGAATATATTTACTGCGTCATGAATGTTTTCAAGCTTGAAATAGAGAGATATTTTATATTTACTTTTATTTGTTTATTTTTATTTTTATTTAATTAATTAATTAATTTTCATTTTCATTTTCATTTATTTATTTATTATTTATTTATTATTATTTATTTATTTATTTATTTATTTATTTATTTATTTATTTAAAGCTAATACATTTTTCGAATTTCTAGTAAAGTAAGCTTAAAGTAGAGAAACTTTATTTTCCTCTAAAAAACAATTCTAATATATTTTTCTAATTTCTAATTATTTTAAATATATATTCCAATATCCAATTTTGTAAATGGAGAGGTAAATGTTTTATTTATTTTTTATACACATAGATAGTTCATTAGAAAAGAAATTCAGAACTAATTTCCAACAAAATATACCTTTGTATAATATAATCAAATAATATACTAATATAAATATATAATAATAATTATATAACAATAATAATAATATAATAATAATTATATAATAATAATAATAATATAATAATAATATAATAATATAAAATATTTTCCGAATAATTATTTTACGATGATAAAAAAGAACATATTACAAACCATTTTCAAAGTGACAGATAATGGAAAATAAAGTGTTAAATCTAAGAAGCATCATCATAAAACCTTGATAGCTTAAAGAACTAAAACCGTTTTCTTTAATCTTAAAAGTTTTTCCTTTAATTTAAATCAATTTCTTAAAAAAAAAAAAAAAAAAAAAAACTAAAGTTAAGTAAATGTGCGTATTTTAATCGATATTTGAATTAATTTCATTGTATTGATAAAACATCATTACATTTAATTAATAGTAATATGCACTATATTTATCATAACACTTCATAACAATCTAATATTAGTAATATAAAAATATATTCGTATCGATTTTATTATTTTTATGCTCTGTATAATTTATAAGAGTTTTAATTGATTATTGGAAGTTGAAAATCGGATTTCATTTACTGTCTTAGAAATTTGAAAATTTGCATAGTAAATATGTGAAAATTTCTTGAAATCTTTTAGGTAGGATAATCATAATAATAATAATAACAATATATTTATATTTTTAAACATTTTTAAAAAGCAACACGCACGTGATTTTTTTTTTTTTTTTTTTTTTTTTTTTTGACTTTTCACTCGGCTTTATTATATTTATAAATATAATCTAAATATTTCTGTGCATTATAAGAGGATCGATTGAGAAGTTAAATTTTTAAAACTTTTTAACGTTTGAGTTAGAATTGTTTAGTAAACATATGATTAAATATGCGTCTTTTACTGTTAAGTTTTACAAAGTCTTATTTCTTTTAAAAAATGAGTTTATCCTAAAAATAAATAAATAAATAAATAAAAATAAAATATATATATATATATATATATATATATAAGATAATTTTGATTTTAAATATTTATAAATAATTTAATACATTTTACAATACAAATAGCGTTTCGTTTCATAAATGCAAAATTATTCTGTATTGTTTTGAATAGGAATGATGCAAGTTGAAACGGAGAATAAAATTTACGTTTGTTGTAGTATTCCATGATAAAAATTTACTTGAATACAAAGAAAATATTCTGGTGTGTCACTCACACGACTTTCTCTTACCCTGAAATTTAATACTATAAATACAGGTTGGAGATTAAGAGGTAACGAGTTCTGTTATGTAAACATATGTTAAACAATTCAAATTGTTCTTCGGAAGAGTTTTGTATGATAATTAGTTCCGTATGAAGGGGGAAACCACGCCCCTCAACCCCCCCCCCCCGTTTCATTACTTCACCCACATTTATATAGAATTTAAATATGTTATTAAAATTTCTGAGTTATTAAAATTAATTCTCTACCTTATGGGTAAAAATACTTTTATATGATAATTAGTTTTGTGTGAGGGGGGGCTACCGCCCCCTCAACGCCCCCCCCCCCCATTTCATTAATGCACCTACATTTATATAGAATTTAATTCGGTTATTAAAAAATATTTTTTTTTTTTTTTTTTTTTATAATTTATTAAAATTATTATTTAAACAAATAATCTTTTATGATAATGCAGACGATTTCCATATTAGAGAAGTAGTATATCACTAAATATATATATATATCTATATATATAAAGTTAAATTTATTCTCAATATTAATTTTTTTTTTTTTTTTTTTTTTTTTTTGTTAAAAATGAAAAAAATCTATAACTTTTTTTTTTTTTTTTTTAATTATCGCAGAGCTATGGTTCAACCATTCGTTTTAAAGGTATTCGCGAGCTCTTTTGAAAGATACCCATCATGAAAATATACCCCCCCCCCCAGGAGGTGGGGGGAGGCGAGGCTCCTACAAAACACATTTCTTTCTCTCTTTTTTTTTTTTTTTACCTCTATAACAAAAAAAAATATATATTCGTTTCATTTGGTTTAGTGCAGTCTATAGATGTTAATCTCTACTTATCTGTAATCCCCGCCCCCTAGACGTAATGTATTTGAATACTTTTGAATGTCCCTGTACACGAACCATTTGCTTCATCTCAACGAAAAGCTTACTGTAGCATCCTTATATGATACACTTATAGAAAACCGAGTATGGGATTTCTGCTACTATTTGTTCTTGAGATATGCTGAAAACAGACACACAGACCATTCGCTAAAAACATGATTTTCGTATTCAGGGGACCTCAGAACATGTAAATATAAATAAAACTCACGTTCGAACAATTGACCCTAAAACAATAATTTCTCGACCCTATGTGTAAGAAAATGTAAAAAGGTATACGAAATTAAAATATAATATATAAAACAGTACAAAAAGATTTTTATTATTTGTTATCTTCTTTTTGTACTGTAATATTTGATTTTTCTTTACAATCCATACAACATTAATCATTCGAGTGAAACATAACTTAAAATAACATAGCATATAACAAATCTCTGAATATCTGTGTTCCTTTAAAAGTCAGGCTGTAGACACTTTTGTTGAATGAACTCGAACGTTTTAGTAACAAACCATATTTTTAACTCTCCGCACAATAAATGGCCGAAATGTAAAATTGTTTTAGATAAAAATGATAAAAGAAATATAAACAATTTTTTTTAAGGAAAGAAAATCCATTTTGTTTGCTTGTTTTCACATTTACACCAATCTCTCATTCAAAGGTAAATGAATAAATAAATAAAAATACAATATTAATTTACACATTAATGAATTTTCAGTTTTAACGATGTTAATTATATCTCGGAAAATCCTGGAGACTTTGTATGTATTTCTTTAAATCTCTACCGAAACGGCTAAATGTTAAATGTTTTACAATATTTCGTTTACATACTGGTCTTACATTTAGAAAATGAACTATTACAAATACAATTAATTTTGGACAATGGAAACAGTTAGGACTGTAAAAAGATTAAATCATGTGTGATAAGTATTTGTTTCTGATTTTTAAATTTTAAAAAAATAAACAAATAATAATTTTGCCAAATGCATCTCAAATATAAGAATTTTTGCTACTCATTGTTTAGTAATTATCTACTAACACAACATTAATTTCATATATATAATCCTGATTAAAATTAATGCTAAAAATCAATCATCTTTGTGAAGTATTTATGTTGTTGGGCCAAATCCACTACTATAAGCAAGTGCCTTTAATTTTTTCACTTATTTAAACTATATATATATATATATATATATATATATATATAGAGAGAGAGAGAGAGAGAGAGAGAGAGAGATGTTCTTAATTAATTTGCGTTTTAAAAGGGATTTAATTTAAATTGATTTAATTACTTATTCTTTTTTTTTTTTTTTTGAAATTTTATTCTTTCGAATTTTATTCTAAGGTAATATATGACAATATATATTTCTGCATTCTACATGCATTCCGACGAGAAACTAATAATGATATTTATTATAAATTTCCAAAATGAATGGAAATTTTACAAGAAAAAAGGAAGTTTTGCTTCCTTGTTAGCCTTTACACAGTTCATTAAATAAAAAAAAAAATGAAAAACTTTAATAATAGTATTTTTATTATTTTTAAGATTTTGATGCTAATCACGTTTTGGCACATTAAATCAATGATTTAAAAAATAATATTTTTTAATAAGTTTGTGTAAATTAAATAAAAGCAACTTACTAATTGATTTATTATTATTATTATCATTATTTCATTTATTTATTTATTAATATTATTATTATTATTTTGTTAAAAATATATCTACTTTTATCACAATACGTTTATATTTCTGATGCAATTGGCGAAAAGCTTACTGTAGCGTCCCTATATGATACACATTTAGAATACCAAGTTTGAACTTTCTGCCATAATTTGTTTTTGAGATATGCTGATAACAGACAGACACACAGACACACAGGCAAACAGACATACACACAGACCATTTGCTAAATACATGATTTTCGTATTCAGGGGACCTCAAAACGTGTAAATATAACAAAATCTCGCGTTCGAAAATTTGACCCAAAAACAATACTTTCTCTACCTTATGGGTAAGAGAAAGTAAAAAAAAAAAGTGTGATTTTGATGTATATTTAAATGGTAAATATTACTCAGTTAAAGAAAGGCAATGGACTGTTGTAAATAAATATCGAAGTATTGATCAACCTTGCCCTATTTGCAAGGTCTTGTTGATGAAATATGTTATTTTAACGCTAAAACAACAATAGCTGATTTTTTCGTTTAGAAAGCAATATTATTTTATTATTAATCTCTTAATACATAAATAATCATGTCAATTTTGTCAAATACATTTTGCCACATTAACGGGATATCTCTACCATCTATGTTCTGCTGTTTCTAGTTTTATCTCATTTACTTTATTATATTACAGAAATTAAACTTCTTTCTAAAAAAACAATCTTGGGACCATTGTAAGCACCACTGGGTTTAGTTGATATTATGTTATCTTATAAAGTATGAAATATTATTTAGATTTAGATTTAAATATAAAATCAGCAATAACTTAGATTATTTAAGAATTCATTAACATAAAGATTACTTCAAGTAAACAAGAAATTCTAAAAGAAAATCTTCAAAATACTCACTGATATGTAAAATCATCTATGTTACTTTTTCCGATTACTTTTTTTTTTTTTTTTTTTTTTTTTTTTAATGATATAGGTAATTTATTATGAGACAATTTCATTATAATTCTACAATTTTTAATGAGTTATTCAAATTATTTATATTTAAAAACTTAATTATTATAAAGAAATTTCACGACACTTTCAAAATGAGAGTAAAATGATAATAAAATAAAGTTGAAAATTAAATTAATGTTACAGATTTGACGTTTAGATTTATTGTTACATTAACGTTTATCACACCTTTACAAGTCTTTGTTACATATTTAATTTAATTTTACATTTCTTTCTTAAAAGCATAGAGAAAATTTTCTATTTTTAGGATTTTAATTCAAAAGAAATAAAATGTCGAGTGATCTAGAATCGAATACAAAACTTACTTTAATTAGCATGACAAAGAAAGACAATTTGATACAAAGTACATTCTTCCGAATTTAATTTTCCACTTTAATGAGCTAAGTAATCAACGCAATAATTGATCATAAAAGAATGAACTTTTTTTTTTACAAATTGCATCAAGTGATTTTCTAAATCACCTTTAATATTACCATTCGGTTTATTCGAATGAATTAATCGAAGATAATTTATTAACATTATGGATAATTTAAAAATAGTAAACAATACACTGGAATTTAAAATTAAACAGTAAAAGAGGTACGGTTTTAAATCCTTATTTTAAAATATAGCTGCTAATTTTCCAGTAACTGTAAACAACTTTCCCACCATTATTTATAAAAAGTAATTTTCATCAGTTTAATGGCGGATAAATCTCATAAAAAATTTCGATTAAAATTATAGTAGGAAGGCTGGGGACAATCTGTAATGAATTGTGACTTTTAATATTTGAGGAAGAATTTTCGCAAAATTCATTATGATAAATATACTTTAATTAAATTTAAATGTATCAAATATAATCATACCTTGATATTTTCAGCGTGTTAATCTATCAATATTTACATATTTTCTTTCCATCATAATGATGATGATGGGACTATCATAAATTCCATCATGTAAGCATATATATATTAGTAAAGTAAAATTTTAATTCTAAATGATTTAATGTTTAAGATAATAATGTTGTGAAACAAAAGAAAAATAAATAATATTAATATTATAAGTTAATTATTATAAATTAAAATCTGTAATTTTGATTTGCATTGAGATAAAATTGTTCCATTTACTAATTTGAATGAAGGTGATTTCAAATTATTAATAATGATAATAATAATAACAGAAAAAAAAAAAAAAAAAAAAAAAAAAAAAAAAAAAAGAGAATTATTTCTATTTTTCACAGAATAAAATAAAATAAAATAATTTATTTTTACACGCATGTATCATGGATTTCAATGTTTTCTTTCTTTTTTTTTTCTTTTTGTTGTTGTCGTGTCCCCTTTTGTTTAGTTGTTTTATGCAACTCTTCAATTGGCTATTTTTCTTTTTTCTTCCACTTCGGTTTATCTCTGACATTTATTCTTGCTTTTACCTCCAAGGTAATTATAGTACGGGGTTTATTGCACCTGAAGAAGAAAGGTCACGTCATCCTGAAACTGACAGTGCTTCCCTTTATTTTTTGCTATTTGAAAACGTTTCTATGTTTAAATATTTGTCGTTCACCAGTTCTTAAAATTATAATTGTAACAATAAAATAAAATAAAGGTTGTTTTTTTTTCTTGATATTTGGATGTAATGATATCCATTTTATACGTTTTATTGAGCTTTGCGGCGCACGTCCAAACCTTTTTCACCTATGTCAAAAAATCTAATTAAATCTTAAGACTTTTTTATTGAAATTATTTTATGTTGAGTACTGGCCTAAAATGTTGAATATTGAATGCCATTAAATATTTAGATTAGGTGTGAACGCCGCTGAGTAATATATTGAATATAGAATGCCTCCACCATTGAATATTGAAAATGTTTAAAATCCAAAATACGTTTGAAATGGCATATGTATGTAGACTTGTATTAAAGTCTCAAATAATAAACGTATTATTATAAATTCAATAACTATTTTTTGTAGTATTTTTAAAAGATTATTTAAATGCTTTTATTAAAAAAACAATGTGTTTTGCAATAAGAATTTTTCAGTTTTTAACCTTTATTTTATTATCTGAATAAAACAGAAAGAAAAAAAATAAATAAATAAAAGTCAAATGCAGTATTAATGAATCAATATGTTTGATAACTTAAATGTTACATTAAAAAAAGTCTTTTATTTCCTCCCTAAATAATTCAATGTATTTTTGTATCAGTCCTCCTTGTTATTAAATAAGTATTGAATGACATTTTTTTTTTTTGTTTTTTTTTTTTTTTACGTCGTGATTAAACTTACGGATTTTCAAAAAAAAAAAAAAAAAAAAAATATATATATATATATATATATATATATATTAAAAAAAATAATAAAAAAATGAAAAAAAAGAAAAGAAAAACGCTAGATTACATGATAATTTTCTAAGAAACATTATTTTGTTATTAATAATAATAATTTTGTTCGTTAATGTTGAAAATCGATCAAACCACACCTATTATTAAAATAAAATGTGTTTCATTTTTTGCAGTTTAGTATCTACCTTAAAAAAAAAAAAAAAAAAAAAAAAAAAAGAAGAAGCTCAGAAAGAAAATACTTTTTAAACAGTTCGTTCTTTGTACTTTTAAAAAGATTCCTGCACTAGTTTCTTTCTTACATTTTTCTTTTGATTTTGTTGCTAACGTGATATATGACAATGCAGTTTTCTCGTAAAATTCTTTTTTACATGAACCTTATAATTTTATCTATAATAATTTTAGAAAATTAATGAGAGATTTTGAAAAGAAAAAATAAGAAGCCCTTGAAGTGTTACTTCATTTTCCTGTTTTTGTATAATTCAATAAATTACATTGAAAAAAGCTTTAATGTCTGCATTGATATTGTTTTCATTACATAATACTTTTATTTACCTTGAGGATTTATGTGCAATTGATCAGTTAATTATATTAATAATTTTTTTCGACATACAATACAATTTTAAAAATACTATTTTTCGTAAATTTATAAAAATGTTTATATAAAGATCCTCCATGTAAATTCTACAATAATAATTGTTAAGTTGTCATGATATATAACCTTATGAAAAAAATAATAATCACACATTTAGTTTACTTTTCATCAGGGGAATTAGGCAAGATGTGTATTATCATGTTGCTTAATACTTATTGTATAGTACGATAATTATCGTATGTTATATTATATATTCTAACTCATAGTAATTGAATTACATGTTTTTTTCGTCTGAGAAGTTATCGTGTTAATTGTGAAAATATAGATCACTTGCCGCTAAGGTTCCAAAAACTATACACACATATATACATATATATATATATATATATATATATATATATATATATATATATATATATATATATATATATATAAATACATCACAATATACTACATAATATTTAATCTTAGTCTGTTAGTCTGTTAGTTTAATCTGTAACAACCAATTCAGGACAGCCGTCCATGTTCTCTTCATCTTAACCTCCGCTCCTTTTCACGTGGAAGACCTGTCTCTAGCGGTCTTTGTATTTTTTTTTCTTCAAATAAACGTTCTGGAGGAGTGGCCTAGCATATCTAGAAGCGCTCTACACCACTCTTAGAATGGTGAGCGGCACCTCCTCCCTGTTAATCTCTGTTAATCTGTAATATCCAATGTGTAATATTATTTCAATGATATATGTTTGAAAAAAAAATCTTATATTTATTACGTAAAGATATCAGAAATAATATTTTTTTTTTTTTCTATTCTTAACCCCTTACCTGTCGATGAAAATTTACGAAATTCTCGTGTAACTGCCACCGTTTTCTTTCAACTCTGAAGTGAGTAAATCTTTCAAAAACACCGTCATGTTCCCTTTCATGGTTATTTTACTGTATTGTCAAACCGCGTCTTTAGCTTTACTGGCAACAGTACAATATAAAGAAAGCACTTCAGGTAAACGTATATATATGCCGGGTGATTTTAAGGGGTTAATGAAAGGGAGAGAAAAAAAAAGAAAAAGAAATTATACTGTAAAACATGCATTTCGCAAATTAAATATTTTTATTTATTTATTTATTTATTTATAAAATCATCCACGTTTTAAATAAAATGTATTAATTAAGAATCACATTAACCGTATCTTTTTTTAACCAGTACTAAAATTTTATTCATGCAATTCGTTAGCATGCCTAAACAAGATTGATACTATAAACAAACGAAGCACTTTTCTTCTACTCCTAATTTACGTGAAAATACATGGTGTAACTTGCGATAATGGTGTTAATTAAATCTCAAAGGGACACACCAAAATAGAAAATTGACTTGTTTTCTAGTTTTTAAGTAATTGATTTTTCCGTTCTATACTTACTATAGAGAATACACATGCGTTCGTTAACTTGTTGTTGTTTATTTTTGTTAGTTTTATTGAAAACGGAGATTGATTTTAGCACATTCCTCCTTATTTTGTTAAAAGATCAATATTTGTTTAATTATCTTTAATATACATATATTTGAAGAAAGAAAAAAATATATTATAATGAGTCTGTTCATTTAAATGTATTGTTAGATTTTGCAAAATAATTCTGAGATTTCTAATTTATTATACTATTGCACTTTAAACAGGTTTAAAAATAAGTTTTATTTAAATATTTATAAACCAAAGAGAGAATTATGAAATATTGAATAAATCATACTTAATCATTCATTTAGTAAGATATTTATTTTTAGTGCCACATTCCTTTATTTTATTTTCTAAAATTTCTCGTGGTCATTTATTTTGTAAACGATATGGAATCGATATAGGGGCCTGCCAACACGGATGAGTGATTAAAGCAAAACTCATACCTCTATTACTTCTTTTTAAACCAATGATTTGATAAGTACAGAAATTTTTATACAAAACCTGGTATGAGTTCGGTGCCAATTTTTTAGAAAGAAAGTGATTTCTGAGTAACGAGAGCTACGATGATGCACAGCAGAAAAGCAGGCAAACCACTGAAGAAAATACCCTTTTTATTTTCTAAATATATCACTACCGAAAATCTTCGTAGTGACAGTTAAAATATCTGATATGTTATACAAGGTGGCCATAATAAAACTGATAGTGTTTACATTGTTCTGCCGAGTGATCTAACTGCGCGAATAATGCCAAATTTTATAGGATGATTTATCAAGGCAGGGGACGAAGGATTGCTCTAAAAACAATATTTGTTTCAAAACTCACCATTAACTGTTGTATTTCGGTTATTAAAACATCTTGTGAATTCTGCTTTTACAGAGATAAAAGAATGATTGGCAGGATTGATCTAATAGGATTAAAACTTTGACTGCCATGGCTAGCATATGTGACAGCTAGTGATGTTTCCGTTGAGACACTGGCTATCATATATGATACCCATGGATTTTCAACATTTCAGTCCTTGTCTATAAAAGCGATATCAGTTACATGAAAACCGTACTGGAGTTTGATTGTTGGAGAATGAGAATCTGCCCAAGGGTTGTAAAATTAGTCGGATTGAAAAATATTTTTTTTAATATGTAATTTTATGTCGAAAAAAATACAAATTACCCAACATAATTTTTCGGCACCGTGGTGTAAATTTGCAATTTTGGCTTGGCAGTCAAAGTGTTTAATACTGAATTGTATTCTGTATTGTCCTATCATCTCACAGCGTATTTTATTGCGCAGAGTTCCGTCTGCAAGACCATGTTCTTCTCTGATAGACGAGTAGTCTTTGATTAAATCGTTTCACCTTCTATGAGAACAGAGAAGTCGAAGATTCATTATCCATTTTGAACGGTCTCTGTAAACTTAAAACTCTACTTTCTATCTGGCTTGGATAGGCATATCTATAACTTCCAACTCTGGTTTTAAGGTATATTTAGATATTTTGTTATTATAGAGTGGTGGGAGACAATGCATGTTAGAATACGAGTGTATCGTCACCTGTGCGTCGCTCAGCCTCCAATTTCAGTTGTTTTGTTATAGGAAAAAAGATTTGACAATTAATTGGATGGCCGCTGTTGATGTTTTGAGATAGGCCCTCGAGATCAGAAGAAGAGCGGATCACTGTGAATTCATTAGCCTGCATCCACGCGATATCCACAAGTACGGATACCACACAGAGCAGGCATAACAAGGTTTCGCTGGAGGATGATATTACACCAGACCTTTAACATATTTTACGGTAACTGGTCTGTAATTAAGGTATATGTATTAAGGTTTTGAGTTAATATTTGAATTTGAAGACTTTTATTTTTGATGTGGAATTGAATCGAGAATGTTTGATCAATGGTAATACTGAGTAAATTATACATTTTATTGAATTTATGTTGTTATTTTCAGGTTTAAAGATTGGCGGACGTTATAAGATATAAGGATTACCAAAAAGGGTCCTTTCAATTTTCTATTTAGAAATCGTTAAATTTTAGTGTTTGACCATCTGACGTCATTCTCTTGAGCTTGCTTTCCATTTGATTCGAGAGCTCTTCATGTCTGCCCCCATGTTAGGTGGGAGAGGTATTCTGCGTACGCAAACAATGCAAAGTTTTCTCCTACATACGAAAACAGCAGATCCCTGAATAGTGCCATCTAAAGAATAGGCCCCAAGCAAGATCTCTTTGTACAACTTTTATATACAAATGATGTTACAAATTTGTAGCTATGCAGTCGAACTGCATCCTTTGACCACCTAAGGTCAGGTGATTATATTTATGTATTGCTGAGGGGGTCTTAAGTGCGTTAGGGTTTTAATGTTCAGTCGACAGCAAAAGTATCCAAGCACTAGCCAATAATCCCGATATCATAAAGGTACACTTAAAACTGTCTTGTTAAATAAATCCTTGTCGAATCATGTTCTTAGACTGACTAGGAACATGACTCGACAAGAATTTATTTAACAAAATAGTATTAAGTGTACTTTTTTTAGACTGGGATTATTGCTTGTTCTCGGATACTTTTGCTGCTGACTGTATTCGTTACAGGGAAGACTGTCAAAAGCTCCTTTAAAATCTATTGAAATCAATGATACATATTGTTTTTCTTTTCTTTATCTACTTTTATAATCTTAATTGCTTTTTCTAGTTCTGTTTCGGTGGATTTTAATTCTAAACGACGATGCTGCTTGTTTGATAATATTTTGAAATTATATAAATTATAATTGATTTTTTTTAAGAAATAGTTTTTAAAATAAATTGTCTAGTATTGAGAAAAGAATGATAGGATATCTACTGGTCTATGATTTACCTTCTTAAAATAAATAAAGAAAGAAAGAAAGAAGTTCACACCTTTTCCAAATTCTTCGAAAATAATTGCATAATTTCAGGTATCTATTTGTATGCGGAATATTTGCATTATTTTTAAAAAGCAATCTAATTATAAAGTGATCTAAGTTATCTGAGTCAGGTGCTTTTTTTTTTTTTTTTTTATTAAAAATTGTTTTTTTCACCTCTTGGGTTGTACATGAAATTTCATCATCTATTGCAGCTATTGAAGCCAAATGTTTAGGTGGCTTGGATGAGCGAAGAATTAGAGTTGCAATCATTTTTATGGTTCAAGTTCTAGTAATAGCGCTTTCTTATGGAGTTCAATAGCTTTAATTTGAGTGTAATAATGGGCGATCTATGCATTTTTTGCAAGCCAGATCTTCAGCTTTACTAAAGGGAGGAATCTCTGCCTGGCACATCCTGATTCAGGCTTTGCTTAGCTTTCAGGAAAGCGAAAATAGAAGTTTCGATTTAAAAAGAACAAATTTGAATCATTATTAAAGAATATATTTATTAAATTGCATTTTTATATGAAAAGACTTAATTAAGGTTATTTTATATTACATGTATGTATCATATTATATAGTCATGGATACATGGTTACTATTTTCACTTTCAGTCCTTCTAATTTTTTTTTTTTTTTTTTTTTTTTTTTACTTCACGTGTAAATACATAATCATTTCTAGAAAATCAATATTTAAATACACCGATAAATTTTTAAATTTTAATTTTAAGTAGCAAAAGTGTTTAAATTTTTAATATATACATTTTTTTAATAGTTTATTACACCCTGATGATTTATGAATATGCAATGCTAATGAAAGTGTCACCTTAGTATAATTACATTATGTTAACAAAATAAGGATAGGTGTCTAAATGTCACAATATATCTATGCATAGCAATATTTTTGTTTTACATTTAACCCCTTAACGCGCGTTGTCCTCGTTGCGAGGACGCAAAATTTAAGATCCAGCTACAAAAATTCATCCCGGAAATTTTTTAGCAAAAATTTGCGTTTATAACATAGCAAAAAAAAAAGCCGGTTTTTTAAACCTAAAAATTTTTAATTTCTTTTAGTATAATTTAGTTAATGAATTCCGGTGGCAGTATAATTTAAATGACCCGAATTGTCTTGCGCCGCAAAGGGTTAAATTATAAAAGGTGAAACTCCAGTTTATATACTAGATTTATTACACATTGTTTGTTAAATTAAAATATATATATATATATATATATATATATATAGTTATAAACGAGGTTTTCAAAAATATCCAACTTGAAATATAAATTAAACAATCATATTTATACATAAATTGTAATTCATTTTACGGCCAATTAATTAAAGCGGAAATAACGTTTTTCGAACTAAGATTAGAAATTGCAAAAACAAGGTGTAAAATTACTGCGAAAAAAAAAATAATAATAATCGTGCAATTAGTTCGAAACGCCTAATATAGAGGAAGTAGGTAAAATCTGCAAAGTAATAACAAAGCAGATTCTATTAGAGCAAAATATTTAATTGTACGTTTTGAAAAAACATATTTTTCGTTTATTTATTTATTTATTCATTTTTGTTTTATCCCACATGAAATATGACTGCTTAAGAAGATATTTTAACAAAAACAACAACAACAATAATAATAATAATAAATACACATATTTTATGCATATTTATTTTTGTTTTGAACTGCGAAGTATTCATAATACATAAAAGACGAAAAGCCAAATATTGGTCCACGAGCCTCAGAGTTTTTCTCGATAAATAATGAATGACCAGTTAAATGAACGACAATTGGTATCCCAATGCAATGTCTTTCATTGCATTTGTACCACAATAACATGCAATAAAATAAGATTAAAAAAAAAAAAAAAAAAAAAAAACTAAAAAAGGAGTGATTTAACAGTTATAAATATTTTGAATGTGAAAACGGAAAACTATGTATTATGTAGTAAATAATAATTTTCTTTGTAATTTAAAATTAGATTTGTCTGGTTTTGATGCAGACTTATATGCATGATACTTACAATACATGACTAGACTTATATGACTATCACTTAATTGATTTTAACAAACTTTATTATATTTATTTATTATTTTATTTATGGTTTATTCCTGGTATTATTATAATTACAGATCTGAAAAAGACATTACGGGAATATATATATATATATATATATATATATATATATATATATATATATATATAAATAATAGATAATAGATATAAATAATAGATATCGAATAAAATTTAATCTTAAAATTTAGCAATTAATAGAACTAAAACAATAACAGCACACTAAAATATAGAACTGAATTTAACATAGAGGAAAGAATTACACAAAAAGTTGCGATATAGATTAAGAACCAATGAGTTACGATAGTAACATGAAAAACTTACACCGACCTGAATGGATAATAAAAAAGGACCATTATACTTATGAGAGAGAGAAAAACATATAAAAAATCACAGAATTAATTGGATGTAAATGCTTAAAGTTAGAAGCATACTTTTCAATATATATATATATATATATATATATATATATATATATATATATCGTAAAATGAATTTTACAAATGACTTGCAAATAAAAGTATTTATACGCAATTTAAAAATATTCCTTTATTCTAAAGTTTATCAAAGTTTAACTTACCATACCTTAATCTTCTCAACAATAACTGCATAAGTTTCTTAGATTTAAAACTTAAACTTGATGGTAGTAAAATTTATACTGATCTGTATGACAAAAGACAAGATTTCAGTTTCAAAGTAAATTTATTTACACACTTTACTTCTTGTCTTCATATCTCTGTTTACAGAAATATCATTCTCAATCACCTCTTTCGTATACATAATCTTTGTTCAGATAGGTTTAAAAACAAAAATATCTCTCACATAATTAATGTTGCTACAAAAATGGGTTATCCCAAAAAATTATTTATTCACTTGTTTATCATAAAGGGTCTCTGTCTAACACACACACACACACACACACACACACACACACACACACACACACACACACACACACACAAAAAAAAAAAAAACATAAGGTTTAATTAAAAAAAAAAAAAAAAAAAAAAAAAAAAAAAAAAAAAAACTGGTGGATGGGTGGTCAGATGTTTGATTAAGGAGGAAGGGTGGTGTTGCTTGGCTGGTTGGTTGGTAGGGTTTGATGCTGAATAAAATAAAAAAAAAGTGGTATTACTGTAAGTTACATTCTTAGTTTTTCTGGTTGATACTATGAATTTTGAACTCTTTTATCATTAAATTTATTTATGTGCATCTGGCTACTTGAGGCTTCCTTTGTTAAGTTTGTACAATCCATCTATTTGCATAACAAAAATAAGATCTTATATTATTAATAAAAAAAAATCTTTTAAATTATAATTTAAATTATTGATGACTGACTTATAATGCTTATCCTTATATGTGTGCACTTTGGCATTATTGCTTGTAATTGAGTCTTCTTAAAACTTAACATTTAATACTTTGACTTCAAGATTACTTAATTTTGGGTTAATCATATAAGTTCAATTCTTCTTATTACATAATCGGTGCTAAAAATTATCTTAATCTTGCAGTCAATACTTCTAAATTATCTTAATCTTTCAGTCAATACATCTTAATTACACTCCTTATTGCATTGGCTTCTTCTCCTGAAATAATTTAACTGACTTATTGTTTTTATAACCGAAAGATGGTGCTTGCACTCTGATGTCTTATGACTTCATTCTTCAGTCCTTAACTTAAACGATTTAATTATTAATGTCTTTGGTACGGTTTAATTTAACTCTACTAGTTTTAATTTTAATTAACTTATCACTTAACTTATTTTTAATTAACTTATCTTTGATTAACTTATTAAAATCTATTTTAACATTATCATTTAATATTTACTCTGCGTATTTTATCTTTAATGAAAATGCTCTGAAGTATATTTGATTAATCGATATCTGTCGAGCTTTTATTTTAACTTCAATTTAGGTTTTGGCGTCATCCTTTTCTCCAGTTTGTGTTAACTGTTATACATGTGGATACTCTGCTTATTTCATGTTATCACTTTGGTTTCCATTAAGATTTTAATTAATATTTATTTAATCTTTGTTAAAATTTACTATTTCACTTTTTTCTCATTCTTTATGGTTCTTGCTGCTTCTATCGGGGTGTGAAATGATATAAATTGCTATGATTAGCAATATCGTTTTACGAAATCGTTGCAGCTTTCACTGCTTTATGAATTATGCGCTCCTTGATAAGTATGCTTCTAGTTTTAAGCATTTATATCCAATTAATTATGTGGTTTATTATTTTTTTTCTCTCTCATAAGTTTAATGGTCCTTTTTTATTATCATTCAGGTCGGCGTAAGTATTTTAAGTTACTATCGTAACTCATTGGTTCTTAATCTATATCGAAACTTTTTGTGTCATTCTTTCCTCTATGTTAAATTCAGTTCTATATTTTAGTGTGCTGTTATTGTTTTAGTTCTATTAATTGCTAAATTTTAAGATTAAATTTTATTACGTTATCTATTATTTATACATATATATATATCTATATTAATAAAATCAGACTTTTGTCTGTAAATTTGTCAGAATCGAAAAATTTTGCGATATCCTCACGTTTCACACCCTATGAAAGCCGAAAATGACTTCAGAAAATTTTGCCTGTGTGTGTGTGTGTGTCATCGTGTCCGTATGTCGTTTTTTTTTTTTTTTTGTCCGGGCATCACATGAGAACGGCTGGACGGAATTCAACGGCGCTTGGCAGAAACTTAGGTCTTCACCCAACTTAAAATTATATCTATAGAAATTTTCAAAATTATGATTAGTGTTTAAATTGAGGGTAAAAAACGCCTACGCATGCGCCATAAATATTTTTTCACTAAAACGCTTTGAATGGAAAAATAAAATATAAAAATAAATTTTTAAGTCAAAGACTTTTTTATTCACGTGATTCGCACTACAAATTATGAAAAGATTGAAATGAAGTGTTGCCATCTAAGTTTCATACTTTAGTTAATTTTAAAAAATCTAATTGTCGTATCGAAAAACTGTTTACACCCTAAGATTCATGAAAATCACCACTTTCATTTGGTACTGAATTTGTAACGATAGGTCTGATACTTCTAATTTATTTTTCCCTTTTTACGTTTTTCCGTTGCCACTTAAATTTCATACTTTAGTTTTTTTTTTTTTTTTTTAAATCTAATTGTCGCATCAAAAAACTGTTTGCACCCCTGGATTCAGAAAAATCGCCCCTTTCATTTGGTATCAAATTTATAAATACAGATATGATATTTCTAATTTATTTTACCCTTTTTCCGTTTTTAACCCAGATTCGGTAAAAGGTTTTATATTTATATATAGGTATTTATATATTTTTTTTATTTTCCAGAAATAAAATGAAATATTTTTAATTTCACGTGAATAATAAAAATTAGAGAGAAAAATACCTACAAAAGTTGGTGATTTTTTTTTTTTTTTTTTTTTTTTTAAATGAGGAATTTGCACGTGGATAAATATTTTCATGGAGATATTTGGCATTAGTTTAATATTTTTATTTAATTAAGCAGTACTTTTCTTTCCTGCAGTAAAACAAAATTTTTTGTTGTTATTATGTACCTTATGAGGTTTTTTTTATGTTTTCTTCTTAATTGTAAATGATTATAATTTGGATTTTATCAAGATTTTTTATTTTTATTTTGTAAATATCAGAAAAGAGTTTTTATTTTATTTTATTATTTTACTTTATTTTATTTATTTATTTATTTTGTGTATGGAACAGCTTTAGTATTGGATCCCTTTGGCACAATTTGAAATTCGGAACCAAAGTAGCTTGGACGTTTCTCGCCAAGATCTTTAATTGCACAATTGAGATAGCCGATATTGCCACAATTGAGATAGCCTGTGCGTTTTGTATTTATTTATTTATAATATTTTCTATTAAAGACTTATGTGGTCATGAAATTTGGTGCGTAAATTGTTTGTTTGCATCCGGCACTTATTGTAACTGGATTTCACGAAATTCGAAATCCCCCCCCCCCTTCTCGGAGTCGGAGGGCAATAAACGGTATAACTTCAGTATAACCCCACAGCTGAATTTGGCGATTTTTTTGGCGCAGTTTTGAAGGATAACGATGTTGTTCTGGACTGTTTGCGATATAATATGGAAGCCTAATATGTTGTTTATTTTTTATTTATGATCTTACGATTCACGATTTCTGATTTAGATTATGATTTTATCATTTATCATATATGATTTATGATTTTTAGATTTATGATTTAGCCATAATCGCCAACAAAAAAATCGCCAAATATCGTTGTGGGGTTATATTGAAGTTGTTCCCAATAAACATGTGTAAAAACATGTCTTTCCGTTTGAATTCGCTTTGAATTATCTTAGAATGGCGAATTTTGGTGTGCGGATATTGATTAAGTGTACACATTAAGTACATTAGTGTGATTTTGCAAATCTTCGAACTCACCCGCTGAGGAAGGGGAAGTAAGAAGTGGGTAAGTTGTGCCGAAGACAGTGGAGACCCAGACTCCTCACTTTGCGAGCGAGAAAACCTGTACCAATCACAGCGAGAACTTAGGTTATTAATAAAGATATGGGATTTTGACAACTCATTTAAGTTTAATGTCCAACGAAGCGGGCAAAGCCTGCTAGTATATATATATATATATATATATATACATAACAGAGAGAAGAGAGAGAGAGAGATCAGTCTTTCTCTCACGTTATTAATTTATTAAGTTAATGTAAAATAATCTAATTTCATTGCATTAACTTCTGAACTGCTTTACTTTGTTACATTTGTAATATATTGTAAACTATTAAGTTATATTATTTTAATGGATATCTGGGATAATTATAAAATTTGCTTGCGTAAAAGAAGCCATAATAAGACAATAATACAAAACATTTATATATATATATATATAGCAATTATGCAAGCAGCTTTAATGTAAGTATTTCTAGGTTGTATAATAAAAACACACCCATATTCTTTTTAAACTACTTTTTAAAACGATATCTACTTACGTAAAGTACATTAAAGAAATATATCGAGCAGTTGCTGATGCTAGAAACTTAAAAACAATCTTTTATGATCCTTCTTCGACTCAGCAATAACGGTTGTATTTGATTTAACATTCTTTGTTCAATTTTGCAATTTCCAAATACGGTTTTTCTGCAGCATAATTCTTTGATGTATAATACCATAGGGAAAAAGACTTTTGTAACTACTTCTGAAAGAATTTTTGAAAAATATAAAATGAAATAACTTTTAAAAAGGAATAAAGATAAAAATCTTACATTTTAGCTTTGTTATCTGATAGCAAATTTTCTATTCTCAAACTCATATTATCCTTGATTTGTCGCAGATAGGAAATTCTTATTCTTTTTCTGCTAAAAAAATAAAAGTTTTTATTAATTTTCCATTTTCTGGAAAATATTTTAAATCTTTCCTTGATTTACTGAAATATAATCCGATTTAGAGATTTTGTTTACTATTACCAATCTCGTAAATTCAAAAATAAAATAAAATAACCATAAAAAGGTAAAGATTAAAATATTGTTTTTAACAATATTTCGGTGGACTATAAATTTTTAAACCGTATTGTTTTTAATGCGGTATTAAAATGGAATTATCTTTCAAACATGTTTTAGAAGTTGCTTTTTCAACAGATTGTTTTAAAGTTTGTTTGTTCTTATCATGGGGAAAATATAAAAATATATACCTATAATTTTGTATGTAATATATATATATATATATATATATATATAAACAAAAAAAAATTAAAAAAAATTAACATACAATATACTTATATCTACATGCAATACCTTGCATTTTGATTGCTGTATCATGCGTTACTGCTATATTTATATCATTACACACACACTCACTTACACTTCCCTCCCCTATATATATATATATATATATATATATATATATACATATATATAAAGAGGGTGAGAGTAGACACATAATATGTCAAATTCATATTTCTTTAAGAATTTATTTATTTATTATTAAGTACACTATTTAATAACGGAGATAATACAGATAATACAGATAATACATAAATCTCTATCTGATGATTAGTCTTCTAATTTTCTAAATCTTCTATTTATTTATTTTTTCTTTTTAATAAGCTTAAAAATATTGCAATACTGTAAACGTCTCAAGCACGAGCTTCTTAATTTATTGATGCATTTTAATTCCTTTAACACCCACACCCACACCCACACAGACATCCACACAACTACCCATATATATATATATATATATGGGTAGGATAATATACATCTATATACATCTATATGTATATTATCATATATATACATATATATATATACATATATATATAGATGTATATATAGATGTATATATATACAGATATATATACACACATATATATATATATATATATATATAATTAAATTATTTTATTTATTTTGTATTTATTTAGTAAGTTATTTACAATTTGCAGCAGGGCTTAGTTCCTTTAAAGGTCCTTTAACTCTATATTTTCTTTAATTGGGAAAAATCAGATTTTGGATTAATAATAAAAAATAATAACGGGGAAAAAATACAAATATAAACCCTATTTTTCCTTATTTCATTTGAACTTTTTAAACACGTTCAAGATATGGCCCAGTTTCTAAAGTTTTTTTTTTTCAATTTATAATGTGTTAACATGAAATCTTAATTTAAAATATAAACCAAATAAATATTGTATGCATATTTAAATATATATATATATATATATACATATTTAATTTATTTTTCTTTTTATTCTTATTTATTTATTTATGTTTTAATCAAAGTTTTAATTTAACTTCTCAATAAAAAAATAATGTCCTATTGTATTACACACAGTTCAAAATTTACTGTAAAAACTAATACAATTTTTACTTCAAAATTTCTTTTATATATATGTGAGTGCGTGTGTGTATCATAGTCATGCTTGCGTTAATTATAAAACATTGTATGCGAAAATAATATAATTTCTCTAAATTTTACGTGAATTGCAATGATTAAATTAGCCCTAGAAAAGTATTAGTAAATAAGACTGAGACACCTCAACCACATTAGTGTATTCTTTATGTAAGGATATATTAATTTTTTGCATATTTAAAGAATAAGCCAAGTCATTTTTATCTCATTAAGTACACTAACATGTTCATAATAATAAACTGGCATTTATGTATCTTATATAAATATTTTGAGTTACATTTTCTTGATTTATTTTACATAAAATTACTTTTGTATCTATAATATATTTAAATTATTTAAATGTTAAACGTAATTATTTTTGATTTGGCTTTATTTGTTACTCTTTTTTTAAAGCCAGCCTGGTTTTATTTGTTACTCGTCTTTTTCTTTTTCTTGTTCTACTTTTTTTTTCAAGGCCAGAAAACTAACTTGATATATCTATATATCTATCTACATATCTATATCTATATATCTATATATATTTAATGCAATTTTAATAACTACAAACATAGGTATCTGAACATGGACTCGAGCTCGGCATCTGTTTAAAGAAGATCATAGCGTTAAATATCCAGCACATAAATTTGCTGAAAGAAAGAAAATGTTTTAATTTTAAATAGCAATATTTCAAAATAAAAAAAGTCTTTTAAATTGCCATAAATATTTTGATTTTTTTTTAATTAATTCGTAAATTAAATAGTCCTTAAGAAAACATATCATTTAATCAAATGCTCTTATTTATTTATTTATTTTAATCATGCCATATTTTTAGATTATATATTATAAATTATATATATATATATATATTGTAAAATTTCAAGTAATGATGAGTTAGAAAAATTTACGCATAATTCAACAGAATAATAAACAAGTCTTTCCGGCTCATTCGGAAGGGAATGTTAATTTCTTTCTTCTTACCAAAATGGCTGCTGCAAATTATTAATGGACTTGGGAGAAATATTAATGTAGGCCATGTACATATGGAGTTTTAAGCAAAACGGTCCATCAATATTTTTATAAGGATTTAAAATTTCCCAGTGGCCGGCACATGGAAACACAATGGCAGGCCAAGTTGGCAAAGAAATGTTTGAAATGTATTTGTCAGATAAGTCTACTGTACAAATTTTGTTCGAATTACCTCAGAATCACAAAAGTTATCGTACTAAAAATTAAGTGGCCACCACTTAGCAAGTTGCTCAGTGAACTAAGAAAAGATATTTGTAAGATAAGTCCACTTCCAACATTGGTTCGAGTATCTCAAAAGTTATTGCGATTTCAAAGTAAAAAGTGGCAATTTTCAAGTGCAAGCAACTTGGAAACAAAATAGCGGAAAAAAATTGCTAATAGTAATGACAGATATTTGAATGAGAAATGCATATTTCAACTATCGTTTGAATTGATTAAATATTTCAAAAGTTATAGTGATAACAAATTTTCAAGTGGCCGCCACTTGGAAACAATTTACGGAGAAAGTTGCCCAGCAGACTCATCCAAGATATTTGAAGCATAAAATCACTGTCCAACTTTGGTTCGCATCAGTGCATTGTTTCAAAAGTTATTGTTATGATAAATTTTCAAGTGGCAGTATAATTGACTGTAACTTGGAAACAAAATTTCGAAACAACATAACCAGCGAAACCATCCAAGGTATTTGTATGATAAGTTCACTGTCCTACTTACGTTAAAAATAATTCAGTATTTAAAAAATTATCCGGATACATTTTTCAAGTGGACCATGGTTGCAAATGGCCCCCACTTGGAAACAAAAAAGCAAAGTGAGATGTCCAGCGAAGTTATCTAAGATATCTGAATGATAAATTCACTACCAAAATTTGATACAAATTGTTTCATTATTACAAATGTTATTATAATGACGAATTTTCAAGTGGCAACCACTTGGAAATAAAATTGCGGATCAAGTTATCAAACGAAGTCATCCAATATATTTGAACCATAGATTCACTATACAATTTCTGTTTAAACCAGTTTAGTATTTTAAAAGTTATCGTGATGGCATACTTTCAAGTTGTAGCGTGATTTCAAGTGGCCGCAACATGGAACCAAAATGTCGGAACAAGTTGCCCAGTAAAGTAATCAAAGATAGTTATCGGATAAGGTACTTGTCCAACTTTGGTTCGAATTGAATACGAATTAAAAAAAAAAAAAAAACGTGTATAAATGTTCAAGTTGTAGCCTGATTTCAAGCTTTCTCAATTAGTTTATCTATATTCGTAACATCCGCACTTTGTTAAAAATGACAGATAAAGTTCATTAATAAACTTGGTTGTGACTCTTATGTAGTACATGCATACATAAAAATTCAAGCAAATCCGATCTTAAATGCGCTTATTTTTACAGTGTGAACTTGAAATATTCAAGTGACCTCCACTTAGAAACAAAATGACGGAACAACTTGGTTAACAAACTCAACAAGGGCATTCATAAGATAATTTCACTGTCTAAATTGGGTTCGATTTAGAGTATTATTTTGGATGTTATCCAAATTTTAAATTTTTAAGTGGTAGCTTGACTTCAAGTGACCCCACTTACTTTAAGATATATTCCACTTTGTTAAAAATGACAGGTAAAGTTCATTAATAAAGTCGGTTGTGACCCTTATATGGTCTATGTATGCGCCAAAATTTTAACAAATTCGGAATACACTTTCACAAACGGGAATTTGAAATTTCCACTTGAAAACAAAATGACAGAGCAACTTGGTTAACAAACTCATTCAAGCTATTTGTACGATAAGTTCATTTTCCAAATTGGATTCGATTTGGAATATTATTTCTTAAGTTATCGTGGTTTTAAATTTCAAGTGGCCCCGCTTAACTTAAGATATCCTCCACTTTTTGAAAAATGAAGGATAAAGTTCATTAATAGAATAAGGCCTTACGTGGTCTATATTTACATCAAAATTCAAGCAAATCTGGCTTTTTAACAATGTGGATTTGAAATTTTTAAGTCGACGCAACTTGAAAACAAAAAACGGAGTTACTTGGTTAACGAACTCGTCCAAGATATTTATAAGATGAGTTCGCTGTATAAATTTGCTTCGATTTGGAGTATTATTTCGGCAGTTATTGGGATGACAATATTTCCATTATACATACACTGGTTCTCGTAATTATAAGGACACCCGTTTTTCTATATTAACTAAACACTGCACGCTATTATTTAAACAAATATATTTTTTATTAATTTGAATTTCATTAATAGACTATATTTAAAATTTTTTAACGTTTTTCTATCTTAAAAAAACTTTAAATACGGTTAAAAAGAGGATTTTTCAGGTGTTCACAATTATAAGGACAACTCGAATCTTAGTATATATATATATTTTTTTTTTTATTTATTTATTTATTTTTTTTTTTTGCAGTTATTCTTTGAATTAATATTTTATGGGTTCTCTTTTAAGGGTGAAACAGTCAGACATTCTCTCTGGTATATATATATATATATATATATATATATATATACATACTACACATTTTTTTTTAATATTCCGTTTGAATACCATTTCATACAGCAAAGATGATATTCTGAATACATTTAAACTATTTAAAATTGCTTTCCACTTGCATGCACTTTTCTAATATGATAAGTTAAGGTTTATTCAACTTTTAGGCCATTGGAAAGGCAATAATACAGAAGCTTCTTTCTACCAACTATTTCCTATTGCCCTTGAAGTAGAGCAACAATGTAAGTCTTGTTGAAAAAAAATATTGCCCCCCCCCCTCCCCAATCTAACAAAAATCTGAGAAATCCACGTTAAAAATTTGCGGATATTATCTTGATGTCCATAATAATAGAAAAAAAATTACCAAATTCATTCTTCCTTCAGTAGAAACAGCTCCCATGAGCACCATAATCCACCTTTAAAATACCCGATTCATATCTGCCTTTAAAAAAACAGCTCTGTCTTTCGATATCTTCAGATCGTGCCAGTAACTCTTAAAACCATTTGGTTAATCAAGAATAAAATGTTTTTCATACTATACCAAAATGTTTTTCAGGCTATACCAATCAGTTTTGCAGCTTATATTCTTCCAATGGTCCTTCCTGGATGCTTAACAATTCATTTCCTTGCTTTCTCTTTAAAGTAGTGTTTTAGTGACTTAAAAAAGACCATCAAGAGGCTGAAGAGCTTTTCTTGTACTGCTGGGCAGGCGTACAATTATAATGTTATTCTTGTCCGCAAATTCCAGCAAGTCATGACAGTTTAAGTGCGATGCGCGACCGTCCAAAATTAATAATGTCTTTGGGGTTTTCTTGGAACAAAATTATCTTTAAGCCATCTGAAAAAAAAATATCTGCACTGATATACAACGATTTTTCGTTCATGAACACCATAGATTCAGGTCGAAGACCAACAGAAAATTATTTTTTTTCCGAACACCTTTAAAATTAACTAAAGGGGGGAGATAGCCCTTCTGCATTGCAACAGGCAATGACTGTAACATTTTCTCCTTTCTTTGTAGATGTGAAAACATAAACATCTTTTGCCCCTTTGGTAGCCACGACCTTTCCTGGAACTTTATTTAACTGTCAGCTGGTTTCGTCTAGATTATAAATACTCCCCAGTCTGGTGTATAATTCATTTTCTTTAAACACTCTTGAAAGAATAAAAAAAAATGATCAACGTTTTCTCTGTTCATGCCTTCCCCCCTCCCCTCTCCTTGCTAAAGAGAGCCACTGGGCTTATCTATTACTTAGTTCTGGGTTTTTCTTAAGAAATGATGACAGCCAGACGTACCCAGCCATTCTTGCTTCTAAATTAAATCGATGCTTGAGACCTAGTGTTTCAGCAAACTGAAATGCAAGTGTCCTACTTGTCTCTCTGTCAGGTGCATTTTTTTAAACGTTGGATGTGCTTGGCGAGATTTTTTTTTTGTTTTCAACTCCAAACACTCCTTGTGGCCCAAAGAACTTGTTTTGGTATTATTACCCGTTTTTCTTCGACGACCAAGTGTCCGAGAAGGAATTATACAGTACCTAGCAGCTTAATTGCTACCAGTTTCCCCTGCTTCTAGTCTCCTAAGAGCCTTTTTAAAATGATTTTCTCTCCAGGTCTCACGAACTGCTCCAGTATTTTTTCTATTGTTCACTCTAGGCACCTTTCCTGAAACAAACAAGAAGCACTGAACAACTGTATGAACAAATACAGTAATGTACACTCAATGGCACAACTAACCGCCCATTTACAGTTTCGTTAGCGCCCTAGTTTGTTTATGTTATAGTTTAAATGTCACTGGTCAGTTTAAATGTCAAAGGTCAGTCTGACATACCAGTGCGTTTTTTGCTTTCTTATCTGGGTTCAATCTGCATTTTTACGTTTTCGTTTTTAGTTCCCACTTCTAGCGATCACACGAATCTGAATTTTATTTGAATAATTTTAATCTAAATTTATAGTTTGATTTAAAGTTGAAAATTTTTCCATTTACAAATATTAAACATTTTATAAAAACAATATGATTTTAAAAGTATTAGTTTAAAATTCAAACAATTAAAAGACTTTTCTCCCTGAAAATGTATGTGGGGCATCTCACCCGAATATAATCTGGGGCGTCTATCCTTTTGGTATGGGAAAGATGCCCCGGAAACTGTCCAAATTAAAAGACAACAAAAATGGCGGCATAATGCTGGAAGTCGACTGATTAACATTTTACTAGAGGTTTTTAAGCTTATATATAAAAAAAAATTCCTACTTACTAAGTAGTGTCAGCCTTACAATGCAACATCACACTTATCACAGAGTAAAAAAAAAAAAAAAAAACATGCTACTTACTTGAAATATTGTTGTGATAGCAGAAAACAAAGGAATGACTTCATGTAACTTCCACAGCACACCATTCAACATCTATCTGAAATAATAATTGGACTCGGAGAGTCATCTAGCACTGCATTTCGAAATTACATAAAGTGGGGCATCTCTACCGGTGGGGCAACTCACCCGGAATTACCTTATATATATATATATATATATATATATATATATATCTTATATTAAATGAATATTTTTTATAGAAATCATGAAAAATCTATATGTTGTAAGTGAAACGCCAGGTAAAAATTTTAAATATATGAAACTTTTAAATGTTAAGAACGATTTTTGCATATTACATCTTATGTAGGTATAATGATATTAGAAGCATTAAATGAAATTAAAGGCCTAGCAAAAGACGTCTGTATGGAACAGTTAAAATATTAATGTTTAAAAATAATTTAAAGATATTGTCATCATTTAAGTAGTAGATATGTAGAATAATGTTTTCTTGTCCCACACATACATTTTTTTTTTTTTTTTTTTTTTTTTAACAAATTGACTATGAATTCATTTAAACGGATGAAAAACTATCAAATCATAGAGAAACCTGTGACTATTAAAAGGGATGGAATATTATAATATCGTTCAATTCCATTCGGCAGTCAACTTTATAAACTCTGTCCCGGATTTCAAACTTTATGTGCCTGGATGTCAAAATGTTCCATCTGTGAGTGTAGTGGCGGCAATTACAGTAGAGGCAATTTTACTTTGTTTTTAATGAATATATATATATATATATATAATTAAAAATTTAAAAATGTACTGAATAATATAGAAAAAAAATCATAAAATTGGTTATACAGAACAATATTTAAACAATATTTGTACGTAAATATAATTATCTTCAACAGGATAGTGCGTTCTATCACTGTGCATAAATATATCAGGAATGTTGTAAAAATATAGTGGAATATTTTTCTAAAAATGAACTCTGTATCCAAAACGAAGTATACTTAAATACGCTTGACTCTACTGCGTAGTCGTACAAGGTGCAATTTAATATTTTTAAATTCACTTGGTTACATTAAAAAAAAAATGCCAGGATGAAAATTTGTCGGTAAATACCCAAATGTTTCGTTTGTGCTGTGTATTATACCTTTAAAAAAAAGTGTGTGCGTGTGCGTGTGAGAGAGATAGAGAGAATAAAGGGAAAGAAATAAATTAAAATTAAAGACTAAAGCTTGTTAAAGTAAAGTTCAGATGAAGGATAGTCCTTACATGCGTTATGTAAATAAAACAAATTAATGTATGATGATTTTGGTCT
Source organism: Salticus scenicus (assembly GCA_963930645.1). NCBI lineage: Eukaryota > Metazoa > Arthropoda > Arachnida > Araneae > Salticidae > Salticus > Salticus scenicus. The sequence goes on along the minus strand of OZ005654.1, from coordinate 84,649,172 downwards.
CAAAAATTGTTTGGGTATCTTAATTATTTTTAAACTAAAGTTTGGAAAAAAAGAAATTCCACTGCATGTAACAAAACTGGAAATACGCTTCCGTTAATTTTCGAAGTGAAAATTACGAATTTCATTGTAAGAATCTGCACATAGTCCAGAAGGTCTTGTCCTAAACTTTTCAAGAGGAGACATTTTAAATTGTATCTAAATGACATAAATTATTTTCAAATCATTAAAAAATATATATTTATAAAAATGAGAATATTCATACTCACCCTTAGAGGCAGAAACAGGAATTAATATGTTTTTATAAGGGTTCAAAAGTAAGTTGCAAAAACTGTATTAAAAAGTGCCTAAAATCAAGTTTACGGAATAAAAGTCAAACGTACTTCGTCGAATAACTCACCTGCTTCAAATCTATCTCGTTCGGTTTAATTTCACTAAAAATCATTAGATGTATTATGATTATGATAATAACACGAATAACACCATTTTATAACGTGCTATTGATGTTCATTATTTTAGGACAACTGATTAATTAATCGGACTTTTGGAAGTATTAAATTTTCAGTATCAAATTCAGTGATATTCATAGCATTTTTAAATTCAATGATTCAATTTTAAAATGCACTGAATATCACTGAAAGATGATGCCAATTTAAAGATTGTAAAAAATTATAAAATTGATGTAGTTTTTATTAATACATACACACATTTATATATATTATCTTCATTCAAAGGATTTCTTTAGTTCGTCCATATGATATTTAAAATTTAAAATTAGAATCTAATATTTGTGTCTTTTCCTCCAAAATATTTTACACAAAAGCTAGTTTTCATAGTTAATGTACATTTTAAGGCTAAAAGTAATGATCATTCTTCCAAAACACGATTCCCATTTTTTTTTTCCCGTGCCTATTCCATGTTTTTAAATGAAGAAAGATTATGGAAAGAAATGTAAGATGATGCGTGAGTAAATTTCCAAATTCAGGGTACTTTTTTCTGTAATATGATGATAAGATGAACAGTTATATAAATATATATATATATATATATATATATATATATATATATAACTGTACAATAATAATAATAATAATAATGATAAATAAACAATAATAATAATAATAATAACAAACAAACACCTTAACCTTATTTTAAAAATTATTTCAATATACGGAGCAACTTTGGAACACTATGCGCCAAAGGTGGCACACAAGCTACAATTTTGAACTCGTATTTTCGAATTGTAAAAATACCTGAATTACTTTTTACAAAGAAAATTATACTTGATATGTGTAGCATGTAAGAGATAAGTGTAGCATTATATATATATATATATATATATATATATATATATATAAATTCCAGCCATATGCACCCATCCAGTAAATAAAAAAGAAAAAGCTCAAAGTTTAACTGCGGCCACCTTTGTCTCACCTACCTTATATATATGTAATTAACAGAATTTCTAAATTGGTTATTTTTCACACGAACTTTATTAAAAATATACTTTTGAAACTCTTTCTATACTTTTTATAGTATATATAACCGCATTTTATTTTATTATGTAAAGCCTACAGATAATAATGTCAAATTCTTTATTTTTTTTTAAATTTGAAGAAAAGAAAAACCTTTCACCATTACAAAAAAAAAAGTTTTTATGTTTCTATAACATTGAGTTCATACTTTAATAAATTGGACAGTTGTGCAGTAAAGTAAAAAGAAAATTGTAAATATGTGACATATTACAACAATAATGATAAATAATGCTGATTACATAAACTACATATGCACACTTTCTCATTGTGCATATCCGTTGCATCATACAATTTTGTGCAGTTCGAAAAATATTTTCGCTAGCAAAATTTAGAAGTTTTATCGCGCATTTAAAATGAAACTTTTTTTTTCTAATTTATCTTTGCAGCAATATTTTAACGGCGTCTAGATGAAGCACGCTACACAAAACTTGTAAGTATGTTTATACTGAGTAATTTTACACCAAATATCCCCTAACATATCACTTATGTATTTTGTAATTCTATACCAAGTGTTCAGTTACATTACACTATATTTGTGCAATATTATACATTTATTTCTAAGTAATTATTATTATTATTGTTGTTTATTTTTACTTTACAATTAAGTTTATTTTTATACACACAGATAAATATTAAAAGTAGCGCATCAAGTATGGCACATTGAATTCGAATGAAATATGAAATTTAATACTTATAACGATACAATGTTACACATGAGAAATTCTATTGATACTAAAATCAAGACAATTAAACAAACACGTTGTGTACAATTAAGCAAACACAGCGGAAATCCAAAAGCTTATTGAAACGACTCTTGCTACAATATCTGCCCCAACATGATCCAGCATTGAATGGATTAGACAGCTAATGTTTGCCTTAGATAGTAAGGCTCATAAAATTTGAGCAGCACCATTCAGATCCTGTACAGAGTGACACGGCCGCAACTGGAGTTTCAGCAAGTCGCACATATGCTATGTAGGGAACAAGAACTGGCCCAGCTAAGTAAGAGTCTAAATATGACATAAGATGTCCTATGAAATTCGAGCTGTTTATTGGACGAGCATTAGTGTGCTGTAAAATTGCCCCTGGAAGACAATTTATGATAGGTGCAAAGTAAGTGAAAAAAAATTATAATAACGATGCCCTATTAAGGTTCCACTCACCATAGTCTTACAGCTATAATAGCCACCCCAGACCATCACGCCTACTTTACGGGCAGTGAGTCACGCGAAAATCCGAGTGGAATTATACCGTTCACCATAGCACAATTACAGCACCTAGAATACATAGTGTGGAAAGCGACCAGCAAATCAGTGTTTTAAAAACTAAGCCTCGCACCAGAGGTTAGTGTGATGGAGTTTATTTCTTGAAAACTCCCTTTTGGTTAATTATGTGCTCCGATTACATGATTGGTCAGACGAAATTGGGAAAAACCAATCAACTCTTTGATTTCAGCAAATATTCGACCACAGCTGCATCTGGGAAGCTTATTTTTTTTAGCAGTATTTTATGCATTCGAACATAAGCGCTCGCTACACTGTGTATTCTAGGCGCTGTAGCACTACTAAACACGTGCGCGGTTATTATCTGCCCACAAAACACACCAGGATTCCTCAGTTAACACAACGTCTTTCCAGTGTGTGTAATTTCCCGTTGCTCTGGCTGAGCATTAATGTAGACGGAGTCGTCGATGTTTCGGTGTTAAATGGAGTCCTTGGATTGCAGATGCGGTCTCGAAATGTTTGTGGAAAAATTGGTATCCCTACATTTATTTGCACCGTGTAAAGATACTATATGGGATTCATAAGCTCTTGCTTCCCTGTTCTTCAATTATCTCGCCTTTTCGTCTTACTGGTCGATCCATACACGGTACGCAGCATTTGGGTACCGTTTTTGTCCGGAAAACATAGTCCAAAAGATCAACCTGGAGAGCAACACTGCGCGCAGACAAACCTGCAGCTTTCTTGCCGATGGTAAAACGGTAAACTTCACTTAAACTCACTTAACTGAGAGAAATATCTTCTCACACATCTATCTAGCGTTCTTCACTTACTAAAGTTTTCCTCCTGTCAGATTGTGTTTATCACGTTTATGAAACTTTCATAACACGCTGGTTTAAAAATATCTTTATGTACTTTATAAGTATGTAAAAGATTGAAACATCTATTAGATATTTTCTAATTGCAGCGTCTATACAGAGTTCGCGGTCATCTGCATCGGCTTAAAACTAAGTCAATTTGCATATTAGATCTCACTGTAGTTATTTAGCAGTTGTAACATTCTTCCTTCTTTTTTTTCCAATGTTCCTTAGTGTATTTTAACGTTTTGCGAACAAAACACAAACTTAGAATAAATAAATTCAATATATAAATGGAATTATTGATTATGTAAATTTGCTATTAAAATGAGAATAAATATTCTCATTCAAAATATTTACGTAAAAATTTCATGTTCTAATCTTGTTGATCAATAGAACGTTTACTGGTGTTTATGTATGTTAAGCTCAATGTAAGTTAGAGTGTGTTAAGTGTCAATGCCTTTCATTCTATTATCCTATGTCTTTTTATTCTATTATTTACAGAAACTTTGATTTCTATTTAGATTTATTGTAGTTCTGTGATGATTTTGAATGTTAATAATTATTCTTTAAAACTAATGTTTTTGGTGCTTGGAAATATCCCTCTTGTTTTAAATTTTCTATTATTTTTCATACATTAAAAAATATTATGTGTACTAAAATTTACTTCTCTTTATTAATTAAAAAATTTGTAAATTATTTATACTAATTTTTCTCACACTAGTCTTTATTAACATCAATGACGAGTTTTCCGAAATATTTCTCTAAGCTAATGTCCACTGAAATTCTCTCGAAAGAAAATGTTTAGTGCATCCCATAAGCGCCACTACATCATAAAATAATAATAATAATAATAATAATAATAATAATTGTTCAAATTTCCCTTTTGGAGTATTAGGTTAATTTAGTAATTTATTTATTTATTTATTTATTTATTGATGTTTTACTTAAATGTATTTTATTTCTGAAATGTTTTTATACGTAAAAAATATTTGACGCCGAACAGAGGAAACAAAGAAAAACGCTATAACCTTTAAAAAATAACTTTTACAGGTATTATACAGGCTTTCGATTTTATCTTAAGGAAAAATAAAAACAGCAAGTTTCCTCCATTAAATATTCAGTGTTTTTAAAGGTTTCAAACAGATTTTTTTTTTCTTTTCAGGAACTCCGGAATATCTGCAGAATACATGCTGTTTATTACAGTTTTTTTCAGAAGGTTTTCTTTAAAGCATTTCGCTGATTGCTTACATGGGGAATTTCTATTTATTTATTTATTAAAAATTTACAATATATATATATATATATTTTTTTTAAACTAGCGTCTATTAAGAAATTTTCCCCGCCTATTTATTATTTTTTCGCTTTCATATATTACCGCTTTGGTTCTGCACTTGTGCCTATTTTATGTCACTTCGTGAACTGTCAATTTGTCGTTTTGACCGGAACCAATTCTCGAAATTTTCTTTTTTTCAGTTTCTAGTGTTTGTTTACAAAATTCATTAAATATTAACAGCATTTTTTCTCGGTGCATTTTTCTATAAAACATATATACCACAGTGAACATTAAAAGCGTTAATTTATAACTTTAAATAAAAATAAAATTTATTCAAATATTCATGTTTTCTCTGATATCAGATTTTTAACAATAAAACTACCATTATAAGAATAAATTGCATTGAAGGAATGTTTTGCAATTTTACCCACAGAGTTATCATTATTTTGTAAATATTTATTCCTACAATTTGAATGTTTTATTTAGAAAGATGATCAAATAAATGTTACAGTGTTTGATGTTTAAATTTCATTTTACGTAAAAGTCTCAAGGAGAAATGTATAAACAAAAAATGAAATTTGTATTATGCATTGTAAACTTTGACACGGAAAACAATAATATTTATTCTAAATTCTTGCTTATAAAATTTTCTGACTAATATTTTTTCTGAGTGCCTTTTTTTTTTTTTTCTTATTCTTTATCAAAATCTTATAGATTGCTTTGTTTCCTTAAAGGAAAACTGTTATTATGGTTTCTTATTATTAAATAAATGCTACTGGAAGCTATATTGTGCTTTTGGAATTATTGAATCAAAACTTATTTTCTGGATTCGGTCTCAAAATATGAAAATAATGATCTGTAAAAAAATAATCTAGATTCATTTTTTTTTATAAAGAATGTAGCTGCTGTTTTTTTTTTTTTTTTTTTTTTTTTTTTTTGTAAAAAACTGTCGCTCTATTTCATTTTTAAGATATACAATAATAATTATGTATATAATAATTTATAGTAAATGAACTGTAACTTATCAAGGAAATATATATTATGCTAGGGGAAAAATATAGGATTAAATTTTAAGCATTAATACTTCACTAATGCATCTACTGTATATTAACAAGACGTGCAAAGTGCACTTAGTAATATAAACTTTTTCGTAGACAGATTATATATATTATAAAAATATATAGAACTGCTATACATGAGATAAGATGTATGGTAAAAAGGGAACCGACAGTAATTTTATTATACATTAAAAATTATGGTAGATTTTGAAATAATTAAAATAGTTACATTAATATGCGAAGACACGTTTAAACGTGGTATGATTTATGTAATAACTATTTCTATTATATTAAATAATTTAATATCAGCATTTTTTTTTTAGTAACACTTCGGTAGAAAAATTACATTTTGCTTTTCAACATAAGACATTCAAGATACTGAATGAATTATCTGAACATCTTTATGTCTAATAATAAAAGACTATATTATATTTAACAACAAATTTTGTTTACATTAGCAATTCAATTAATAATGCATCTTCAGGACAAAGAAATAAGAAACTTATGTGTTTAGGTAAACGATGATCTTGAATTTTTATATTGAAAATTGTTCGCACATTTTTTTTTTAATTATTTATATTATTAATTAATTATTATATATATATATATATATATATATATATATATATATATATATACACATATATATATGAGTGATTCTCTGAAAAGTGGTCATTTTATGTCCCAGTAGTCTTGCGGGCATATTTTTAAAGCACAAAAACAAAAAGCAGTCCAAACTATCAATATTAATTGGTTTCCCATATAAACTGTTATTCTTTCGTTATTGGAATTCAAATATAATTTATTTTTTTTTAAATGCAAAATATCATTCCCTCACTGTGTCCCCATTCCCACATGTAAGTAAATAAAATGGTTTTTATGGTATTAAAGCATCTATATTTAGATTATTTGAAGTGAAAATTTATTAAACATACTTTAATAAATGTTTATCCATTATACTACATTTATATATTATGCAATGAAAGAAATTATAACACTTATTATTGTTGTCCCCGGTAGTAGATATCATTCCCTCATCAAACTGTAATTATACCCTACTTATTCCATTAATTGCAGCACGTACTTTATATAAGTCAAAGTAAGTAAATAAATAAGTAAAGTAAATAAGTAAATAAATAAGTAAATAAATAAGTAAGTAAATAAAACATTTTGTGTTCTGTTGGAAACATTTTACAATGAATAGCATATGGCTCTCAAATGTTAGATTGAAATACAGTATTTTTATTATATGTCATTCCCTCACTCATTATAAAGTTAACTAAAATATATCAAATTTGCTTTTTTATGCTATTATATTAATAAAAATATGTTTTAATAAATATTTAGTGTTTGAAAATATAGCTAAACGTAATAATATTTTTATAAAGTAGTTTCTAGAAGAAATTTGTCATTCCCTCACAATCATTCCCTCATTTTTCTAATTAATAAAAATAATTACTATTTCAAAAATTATCAGATACAGCTTGGTTAATATTATTTTTTATTAACTGTGTATGTATTTTTATTATTTTTATTAACGTGTATATGCACAAAATTCAAAAAGAAAATTGGAGCAATTTTATTTGAGCTAACTTAAAAAAAAAAAAAAAAAAAAAAAAAAAAAAAAAAAACTCTTTTCAGAGAATGACCCATATATATATACCGATTTTAGCATAATGAATGGAAAAATGTAAATAAAACTATCATACTTAAGAAAACGTATTTATTGAGGCAAGCATTGGTCTTTGCAAGCTAGTATTATTTCAGGCGATGAATGCAAGTAATATCACTTGGATAGTTATAGCAGGTTTAGAGGGATAACGCCTGCGAAAAAGAGACCTACAATAAAATGTACTTTTACTCCTACTAAAGTTATTTTTTTTTCTGCTTTGTTGACGCTGGAATTTATGTTTAAAGAGTCTTTCCTGAATCTACTATAATTACAAATCCTCGAGATTTGTCGATTTAAACAACATTCAAAAAGTTCTTTAAAAAACGTTATGTAACGTGCTATGCTTAGAGTGAAAAAAGAGAGTTGTTATTTATTGACGATCAAAAATATCATATTACCACAACAGTAACTGATTTCAGGAAAAATGATTACTATGTGACACTTATGACGTTTCAACGTCACACCATGTACAAAAAGCAAAGTTTTTAAAGGTGATGTTTATGACCAATTTAAAACTTTTATTAAAAATTTATAAATGTATGACTATTTTGTTTTTGGTTAAGGCTAGGAACCAACTTGCAATATACAGTGTTTCTAAATTTACAGAGATGAACATTATTAAGCCTTGTCCTACTATAATAAGAAACATTTTAAGGTAATAGATTTTGTGCCTTTTAATGAGAACGTTTTGTTTTATATCAATTATTTTTTGCAGTTACGGTAACAGAAAAGATGATGGTGTGACTAACTAAATTTAAAAACCCACCAACGAGTTCTGCAGTTGACCAAATCAATTCTCATTATAACATTTAGAATTTATCCCGTACAACTTTTAAACCTCAAGCTGTGTGGTCTCATTTAATGTAAAATATGAAATAGGAAACTTCTAATTCATCTATTCCTACAAATACTTTCAAAATATCAGCTTAATTAGGCCTAGCAGCTTAATTAGACTACTTAGCTAATAAGACTCAACGTATCCCATAAAAATAAAATCTTCTTATATATATACATATTCGTTAATGACAGTTAATGTTCTGCTAATGATATCGAAAATTCTTTAAAAAAAGTTGAATTTGATTTGTAATCTGCAAACGATGAGTTATAATAAACAAAAAAAAAAAACTTTTTACCTAAAAGAAAATTTAAATATATAAAGCGCAAAAATTAGCCATGAAGTGCAAAAATTAGTAAATATGCTTTTATGTTTCTACGATTAAAAGCAAAATTATTGCATAAATTACCGATAAAATATATGTAATATTAAAGAATCAGTATTTTAATTCCGATCTTTGAAAAAAAAAGAAAAAAGAAACTATAAGTAGCGGATTAAGTGGAGAGAAGATGATTTGCTGTATATTGATGATATATAATTAAGTTCTATATTATATATGTTATATATCCTATATTATATATTAGGGTGGTTCGAAAACAACTTTTTTTTAAATTTCAGATCGCTATAGTGCACAAAAGTTGCCATTGGTATAGACATCAAAAAAGCAGTAATTATTATTTTCTAATAAATTTGTCTTCCGGTCGCGCAATGCCGTCGAAGTTAGCAAAAAAATGTGAAAAACCTTAATTTTTCATAATTTTTTTAAGCATGGCAGATGGTTTTAATTGCGTTCCTATACCCTGAATTAACTACTAAAAGTATGTAAAATCAATATATATGCACTTTTTATACATTTGTTTCATATCTTCCGGTCGCGCAACACAGTACAAAATGAGTAAAATTAGTAGTTTTTGCAAAATTTTAAAGTTTGACTGTTTAGTACATTTTAATCATACGACTGTTAGAGATGCTATAGTTTAATTCTATTACAATAATATATTTAAAATCCAAGCATATAAGATAAACGTGGCTATAAGATAGGCGTGGCGTACGTGACGAATGCCAGCGATGCGCGCGAAGCGCAGTCAGTCTCAGCCATTATCGTTTCCCGCTATTTTCTTCAGTCTGCTCATCCCGCTAGCTCTAGTCAGTACTAGATTGTGTTCTGCTTAAGTACGTCTTATACTTTTGTGTTCAGTGTTTGTACTTGAATACGACAGTTATTGATACAATGGATGTACCAATAAGAGGTGGTGTAGGTACAATAACTAGAAAAGATTTTGAGTGCCCTATTTTTGGTCACCCTCGAGACTTGTTGAACAACAAGTTTCCTACTCATGAAAATGTCCTTCGCTCCTGCTTTCAACAGAGATTCAACCTGGCTGAGACAATAAGCAACAAGAGTGTATCTTTTTCAAGAGTAGCCTCAACAGTATCAAAGAAAATTACAGGTTTATATGACGAAGCCTCGATCCCAACTGTTACGGAGTACAGGTCATCTAGCTAATTAGTTCTTACTATGAATCATACAGTAAACTCAAAAAGTCGTTTCATCGTGACAAAGATAAACCAGCATTCAAACTTAAACTTGACAATTTCAAGGAGAAAGGATGCTCTCTTTTTGATGTCGCGGCGTGTAAATGTGCAAGTACATAAACCTTAATTCCAAAGGTGGAATTTTTTTTCTTCTTTTACAAATGCAGTTTACACTTAGAGGACATACACATGTATCTGAAGATTTCTTACATGAACAGCCATTAGCAACAATTACACATTTACACGCGGCGATATCAAAAAGAGAGCATCATTTCTTTTTGAAATTGTCAAGTTTAAGTTTGAATGCTGGTTTATCTTTGTCACGATGAGACGACTTCTGAGTTTACTGTAAGATTCGTAGTAATAACTAATTAGCTAGATAACTCTGTACTCCGTAACAGTTGGGATCGAGGCTTTGTTATATAAACTGATGATTTTCTTTCCCACTGTTGAGGCTACTCTTGAAAAAGACACACTCTTGTTGTTTAATGTCACAGCTAGGTTGAATCTCTGTTGAAAGCAGCAGCGAAGGACATTTTCATGAGTAGGAAGCTTATTGTGCAACAAGTCTCGAGGGTGACCAAAAATAGGGCACTCAAAATCTTTTCTAGTTATTGTACCTATACCAACTTTCATTGGTACATCCATTCTATCAATAACTGTCGTATTCAAGTACAAACACTGAACGCAAAAGTATAATACGGACTTAAGCACAAAATAGCGGGAAACGATAATGGCTGCGACTGGCTGCGCTGCGCGCGCATCACTATCATTCGTCACGTACGCCACACCAATCTTATAGCCACGTTTATCTTATATGCTTGGATTTTAAATATATTATTGTAATAGAATTAAACTATAGCATCTCTAAAAGTCGTATGATTAAAATGTACTAAACAGTCAAACTTTAAAATTTTGCAAAAAACTACTAATTTTACTGATTTTGTACTATTTTGCGCGACCGGAAGATATGAAACAAATGTACAAAAAGTGCATATATATTGATTTTACATGCTTTTAGTAGTTAATTCACGGTATAGGAACGCAATTAAAACCATCTGGCGTGCTTAAAAAAATTATGAAAAATTAAGGTTTTTCACATTTTTTTGCTAATTTCGATGGCATTGCGCGACCGGAAGACAAATTTATTAAAAAATAATAATTAGTGCTTTTTTCGTGTCTATACCAATCGCAACTTTTGTGCACTATAGCGATCTGAAATTTAAAAAAAAGTTTTTTTCGAACCACCCTATTATATATCCTATATTATAAGTCCTATATTGTATAATTAAGTCCTATGGTATATATTAAGTCCCACCTCTCATTGCGGATAAGATTGAGAGTTATAATGTTGTAGATATTTAATCATAAAATAAACAAACTTTAAATATACAACCATTAAAACACTATCATCATTAACTCATCATGCTAAAACTTTCTTCTATACATTTAATTACAAACCAATTATAATAATATTGAGTAAACTGATATTTTTTTTATTTATTATTATTTGGTCCGAGTTGTAACAGACCATGCTCAAAACGTTTATGTTTTTCAAATGACAGCAGTAGTATTGCCTTTTAAACTAAATATAATATATTAAAGTAAAACAAGGTTATTGTCCAAATTATACATGATAAACCACATGGGCCTGCTATATATATATTAGGGTGGTTCGAAAAAATCGATTTTTTTATTTCGGAATCGCGTTACATCTCAAAAGTTGTAGTTTGGTATCCTCAGTTGAGGAAAAATAACAAAAAAATTCTAAGTTGACATCTTCAGTTCGCGCATGAGGCTGAAAGTTTGAAAAAATATGTGAAAAATTGAAATTTTAAAAAATAACAAAATTAGTTTTTTTTTTTTTTTAATAATGCAACAGCCATAAATTGTCAGTATATAGCATAGTTTGAACTACTGACGGTTTGACATTGCAGTAAAACAAATTTGAAAGTGAACTTGACAGTGTTTTTGAAAGATTTATTTATTTCAAAATTGAAACAGAACTGTCGCACTTATAGCGAATCTTTTAAATTTTCGCCGGCAGGTGAGGGTTTAATCATGAGGACATACTAGAAACTACAAATATATATATATATATATATATATATATATATATATATATATATATACATACATAAATAAATAAATAATAATAAAAAAAATGTGTATGTAGACATTCTGTAATGATAAATTTATATATGTTATAGAGAAAAACTGGCTTCACTTTAGCACATACACTTCGTTCATCAATCTATCTATCCTTATTTACAGGATGTTCCAAAAGTCCCTTTCACCTCCTAACTCGAAAATGAGTCGGGATTGTGAAAAGTGGCGAAACACGTGTTCAATGAATTCGAGAAGGACCTTTTTTGGTGAAAAAAGGTTGGGCTCGGGGTGACGAGGAGAGGGGGGGGGGGGTGAGCAACTCTAAAATTTCAAGTAAGAAGATATGTCTCATGATACATTCCTGGAAGTGACCCTTCAATACAATGGATTTGATGTAAATAGTTTTGCTTTACGATGATTATTAAGGGAGATGCATGAGTTTTTAGACTTTTGAAATGTGAATTTTATACTTATGTATCCCCTTTAATAATCATTTCAAGACAAAACGGTTTATAACAAATTCATTGTCTTGAAGAGACGTTTCCAGGGATGTAAGGCCGGATTTGCTTGGAATTTGATGTAAATATAGTCCACATAAGGGTCTCTTAAAAGATTATTAATGAACATTATTCGTCAATTTTAACAAAGTGGCGGATATCTTAAATTAAACGGGGCCACTTAAAATCAGGCTACCACTTCAAAATTTAACATCACAATAACTTCCGAAATAGTACTCCTAATCGAACCAAATTTGGACTGTGAATATATCTAATGAATATCTTTGATGAGTTTGTTAACCAAGTTGTTTCGCATTTTTTTTTTTTTTTTTTTTTTTTGAAGTGGAGACAACTTGAAAATTTCTAATTCACATTGTAAAAAGCGTATTCCGAATTTGTTTGAAATTTGGCGTATACATAGACCAAATAAGGGTCTCAACCAAGTTTATTAGGCTATCACTTGAAAAGTTTTAATCATGATAACAAGTTGGACAGAGAACTTATCAGACAGATATGTTGAATGAGTTCACTTGGCAGCTTGTAATGAATTTTTTTTCAAAATTGCGGTAACTTGAAATCAGGCTGTCGCTTAAAAATATCCCATCAAGATAACATTTAAAATACTAAACTGATTCAAACCGAAGTTGGATAGTGAACGTAAGGTTCAAATATCTTGGATAAATTCTCATGGTAACATGCTCCGCCATTTAATTTCTAATTGGCGGCCACTTGAATATATGTCACAAAGATAACTATTGTAGCACTGAACCAATTCGTACCAAATTTGGGTACTGGATTTATCATTCAAGTATCTCAGATACGCTCGCTGGGAATCTCATTTTCTTTTTTTCTTTCCGATTGAAGGCCACTTGAATATTTTTTATTACAATAACTTTTGAAAAACTCAATTAGTTTAAACTGAAGTTGGACAGTGGACGTATCATACAATCGTCTTGGTTGATTTCACCGGGCAAGTTGCACCGCTTTTTTGTTTCCAAGTTGCAGCCTTTTAGACTGCCACTTGAAATTTTTTCACAGCAATAACTTTTAAAGTACTGCACTGATTCGAACCAAATTTGGACTGTGAACTTATTCTTCAAATATTCTGGATGTGTTTACTGTACAACTTACTCCGTCATATTGTTTCGAAGTTACGGCCACTTGAGAGTTTTTTATCGCGATAACTTTTGAAATATTGAATTTATTCGAATAATTGTGCAGAATTGTTCAGTGTGCAAATTCTTCCGCCCATTTAAGTATGTGGCGGTCAGTTAATTGGTCAAAACGATGACTTTTGGAATTTTGAATTAATTCGAACTAAACATGTACAGTAAACTTATCTCAAAACTGCCATTCCAAATATTTGTCTGCCAACTTGGCCCTTCATTTTATCTCCAAGTGCCGGTCACTTGAAAATTTCAAATCCATATAAAAAAGTTTTAATGAACCGATTTGCTTTAAACTCAATAAATACATAGCCCAGATCCATATTTTTACCAAATATTTTAATAATTTGTAGCAGATATTTTGGTTCAAAATGGCAGCTACTTGATAAGGAAAAAGAAATCAACCTTCCCTTCCGCATAAACCGGAACATTTTTTTTTATTTTTTATATATATATTTTTTTTATTTATTTATTTATTATTATTATTATCTTGTCAAATCTCTTTTTAATTTTTGTTTCAATATATTTATTTTAACCTGCTTTACAAAATTGAATATAGATTTTCCTACAATTATCTTATAATGTTGTTGCCATAGTTTACAGATTTAACTTTCTAAGAGCACTAAAAAAGAAATTTTTAGTGTGGCTAAGAGGATATTAACATTAAAAAGTGAAACCCTTTATAAAAAAAATTGTACATTTTATTGAATACCATAAATATCAGAAAATTCATGTATTCTGTTTATGATTGATTCTCGGTGCATTTTTAATAATAATGCAGTTCTTCTAATGTAATCACAAGCAAAATGTTTAAAAGCGTTGAAATTTAAAAATCAGTAAATTATAAAATGACGTACTATTAAATTAATTAAATGTAGAACACACTTTTATTATTATTTTTAATTTTCGTGTTTCTTATAAAAATAAAATAAAATAATTAATAAAATATTAATAAAATAATTAATAAAATAAAATAAAATAAAAATTATTATTATTATTAAAATAATTAATCAAGTAAAAATGATTAATATGTATTTTTTTTTAATGTTATTACAACATAAAACATTTTCTTTTTTTTTTAATTCAAAAAACTATATATATTATTTAGTGAAATATATATTTAATAATGTTTTTACTGTTTATTTAATGTAATTTATGCATACAAAGTGTAATGAATTACATTTTATTTTTAACTTCGTAATAAATTATTCTTCTACAATTTGCTACAGTGATTAAGAAAATGAACACGTTTAATCCCACCTAATAAAAAATTAAATTAAGATATATCGATGATTTTTCTGATAATTAACAACAAAGCATTCCTAAATTGAATAATAGGATTTTGAAATGATACATTTATTCTCAAGAGAAGTTTATTGCACCATAGGGAATGCTAAAATATATTTCTTTGAAGATTAGGTGTAATCCCATGATCTTAGCAGTGGGGTTCGCAAATAAAATAAGTCTAAAAATAATACGTTTTTATATAAATAATGAGTTTAGCAAAATTAAAATGACAATGTTTTAAATACTTCAACAAATACATCTTTTTCAGGATATTCATTTGCTTTTCCTATACACATTTGTTTCAGGATTTTTTCATATTAGCACGTTTAAAAAAACAAATAATAATTCAAAGTAGTCTGTGTTAATAAAAACGTTATGTTACGTTAATAAAACGTACGTTATAAAAAATAACGTTATATAAAATACGTTAATAAAAAACAAAATAAAATTATCACATACAAAAAATAAAAAACAAAATAAAATAATTACATACAAAAAACAAAGCAAAATAAAATAAAATTCGTATTTGTTTCAATTTTTATAGTTACTTTCAGAAAATGAGTGTGAATATAAAAAAATTCCATCTAAGTTTTGTTGTACTATATTGAAAAACCTCGTTATAAAAATGGTTCTAAGCAATTTTGTTTTCACCTGTACTGTTTAACAAAAATAAATGTAGATTTATTTATAATTATGTTAAAATACTTTAAAAATTTAACTTTCTGTGAACATATTTTTTTTTTCCAGAATAGCAATCAAAATATTAATATTAAAATTTATAGTCCTATATATGAAAAATTCTACAGAGAGATTTTTTTTCGAATAACCAAAAGATCTGAATAAACTCAGGTTATGATTGATTAACGGTAAATTATCATTGAAAATAAAGTTAAGAGAGGGAGAGAAACTAGGAGAGATGTTTCTTAAGCCAGTAAACAAGATATATTTTTGAGATATTTTTATAGTTTGCATTCGCCAAACCAAACTCGAAATTAACAAACTAATGCCAAATAAAGCGCTGAAAGTATGTTCTAACTGGTTAATTAAAAAAAAAAAAAAATAATCCGTTACCCAAAAGACAAAGACAGGCTTGGCAACATAAATTAGGCCAAACATAATTATTTTTTATCGGCGCCAGGAATATATCATTAAGAGTTTATTTTATTATTATTATTATTATTATTATTATTATTATTATTATTATTATTGAAAGAAGCGGACTAAGCATCCGTTGACGACACTGAGAATGAAATAACTTATTTAAGAAAGCAAAATTCCATGAAAATGAATTACATTTTGCAATTTCTGTTTAATGTAAATTACACCTTAAAAGAGATTATGGTTAAAAGGCACACTTGTAATAAATAGTTGTATTAAAAAAAATGGAAACACATATTTAAAATTATAAAATTTATTTATTTATTTATTTATTTATTTATTTAAACATGTACAATCAATTCAGAGATTTTCTCTTTAATTTTTAAAACATCTTCATAGATGAAAAAAAAAAAAAAAAAAAAAAAAAAAAAAAAAAAACGTTTTTTTTTAAGCAGTTCAAATACTTAAATACTTTTAAGTTGACAAACTTAAAATTATTGTAGGTTGGCAGTCCATTCAACGGAAAATATATGAATAAATATGTTGGAATTATTGTAAACACAAAGTTGAAATCTTGTTAGGTCAGCAAGGAGGTGCATTCGAACTAAAAACCATATGTGCGAGAGGCGAATCTATGCTACAATTTTCTTGAAAGATGAACTTTGAAGCTAGAAATCTGGGAAAAATAAAGTGCCGGAGCTTTCAAGTTTACCAAGGCAGTGACGTAGAAGCTGTATATTCTTGTATATTAGGTGGATTAGAGACAAATTTAGTTTCATTCCATACTAGCGGCTTTCGGTAACCAGCTGGTTCGCGATCCTTGAAAAATCCGACTTTATGAAACTGCCGCTCGGTGTAGCCTGCGGCGCCTTTTTTCCGTTTCAAGTCTTACAATAGCTTATTGAAATACAGGGAAAATAGCTTTATTGAAAAATTTAATCGCAGTAAATTTCCGCTCGGTAGGGCCTGCGGCGATCTATTCCAGTTTCAATATCTGAAACATTCTATTCGCTCACCAGGTTATGATCTTTCAAATTTCTGACCTTAGCAAACTCCCGCTCGGTGGCCCCTGCGGTTCCTTATCCCCGTTTTAAAACATACAGCACCTTCTTCGCTCATTAGAATTTAAAATATTGAAACTTTAAAATATTACAGCACCATCTGGCAGCAGAAATTTCTGTAATCCTCTGTTCAATTCCAAGTCAACAAGCCTTTCAAATGATGTATTACTTATGAGAATATTTTAAGTAGTAGCTGATATAAAAAAGAAAACCTAATCTGGACACATTAAAACGTGTAAATCGAGTAAAACCTTAATTTGCACACATCCGATAATATAAAAGAACTTTAAAATATGTTTCAAATGATGTATTAAAAGTAATTTAATCATAATTAGAATTTAAAATATTAAACTTTTAAATATTACAGCGCCATCTGGCGGTAGAAATTTCTGTAATATACTGTCCAATTATAAATCAACAAAGCTTCCAAATGATGTATTACTTATGAAACTATTTTAATTAGTAGCTGAGATACAAAGGAAAATCTAATCAGGAAACCTAAAAACATGTAAATCAGGTGAAATCTCGAATTCCACTTTCGATAATAAAGTGTTTTAAAATATCTTTCGAATGACGTATTAAAAATAATTTATTCATAATTAGAATTTGAAATATGCGTATTAGAATAAAATTTAATTTGCAATTAAAATGTAAATTAAAATGTAAATATTTTGTTTATTCCCCGAAATCGATGAAATATGAATTCCAACTTTGTCTTGTGACGAAAACTCTGTATAGTAAGTTTTGTGTGCGACAAAGGAAAACTGAAGAATTTTGAAATTTGCAATTTTTAATCACAGTCAAAAAACATATGACCTGAATCAGTAAAGAAGGAAGTGAAAACTCTTTCGCCCCGCTTTCGAGATATCGGAAGTTGCGGGCAAACGCGGAATGCTTGCTTCGAAAATTTCATTAAAGTCTATGGCCTAATGAGTAAAATAAAAAAAATGTATATAATTGATTCAATTTATTTATTTCTGAAAGACTTTTAGTTATAAAATGTTTTGTGAAAAAGTCGATGTTTAGTTATATATAAAAATATGGATCGCTAATCCTTATTTTGTTAAACTGTTTATATGGTTCGAAAGAAGATTAAAGGATCTTTCAAAATATACCAATTGTTAAGAAATGAGACTATTACTCTATTGTACAGGGCATTTCAAACGATCGAGAAAAAGAGATATTTTGGACCCTTTTAAAAACTTTTTTAAAAATATAAAAATCCGTATTTTTCAAAAAAATTTAAACCCTAAGAATTGGTAATAAATTCTCTTTCTCGTGGTACAGACGTGTTTTCAAAATCTGGAAGTGTTTAGCTGGGGTGACTTTACAAAAACCCGCGAAATTTTCGGTCTCTGCCTTTTCTTTTGAGGAACGCGGTTCAAGGGAAAAATTACTGCCGCCTGGCTTTATGAATCGTTTTTTGATTAGACATACGTTGACGTTTTAATTAATATATCCGGATCTAATTAAAATTGTTTAATTATTTTTGCACTATGCACTCGGGAAGGCTTCTGAGCACCCGCGTGTTAAATTTTGTACTTCTGCGTACAGTAGGGGCTGAACGTATAGATGCACAGACAAACACAGGTTTTATTTATTATTATGGATAGGTACTGCATCTGGTTTAGTACATACAAAATTGGCTAATGTCAAACGTTTTCCTTTTTTGATTTTACGGATATGTTCTTGAATTAATTTAGCTAAAGTTATTTTTGCTTGACCAAAATAATAAAATAGTTAGTCATTTGCTTCAACTGGAATTTTATATACGCTTCCGGTGTGTCCATTTAAATTGCAATCATTAATATTTAATTACTTGATAGTGATAAGTGAAGTAAATGTGTTTAACATGATAAATTTTCAGAAGATATAATGTTTAAAACTAGTGAATTCGTTACAATATGGAATATTTTGTAATGAACAATGTAGATTAAATTTATAATATAATATTCGATAATTTTAATACTATTCCGTGCAATTTAAAATTGGATGCATAAATGAGGTGGTAGCGCTCTTACACAGAAAGCTTTGTCTGTGTCTGTTTGAACATTTATTTTGTAATTTTGTTTAAAATATGCTAGAAAAGTTTTATAGTGTACCTTATATGTCACAACTTATGTCATATCTTTGTTGACATAGATCAAGGATATAGGGCCACATTGTATTACTTTAATTTAAATATTATTCTTTTTTTTTTTTGCATGAATCGTTAAATTTAAATTCATTGAGGGAAAAAATGCAGAGTTGATATTTTTTTTTTTTTTTTATTGAAAAATGTAAAATGAAATAACTCCTGGGAAAAAGAATAAAGTTAAAATGCGTACATTTTATTCTTTGCACCGGTTTGTAAATCTTCCTCCACTCTCTTTCTGAATTCGTCCTTTAACCGTCCTTGTTAAGGAAATTTTATTCATTTCCTCGAATCATAACAAAGTTTATATTTCAATCTCTTTTATCGAAATTTTAAGTCTCTTCCTTGATTTACTAGAATATAATCCGATTTTGAACATTTGTTTCCTATCAGGGATAGTAACAAATGAAATAAAAATAAAAGGAACGTTTATTCTATATCAATGTAAAAAGTTATTTTATATATTTTAAATTACATTGCTGAATTTTTCTATATTTCAACCGGAGGGAATTTATTTATATTTCAAAAACGTTCTTAAGGTTAAGTTTACAATTGATTACGTTATTTTGTTTTTGTTTTTCACAACAAATTTATACACTGTCATTATTTCCTTATAAATATTGTTAAAACAGGAGAGAGAGTGAGAAAAGAAAATAACAACTTGATATATCTTGATGAGACATCTTCTAAAAGTTGTATATTTATTAAGTTTTTAATTTTCTAAAAAGTGAATATTAAAGGATATACCCTTTAACATAACCTAATTTTATAATGTACAAAGTTATGCATCTTCGTAATAATAAGCAGGAGCACTTTCTTGTTAAAACTGAACAGATATGAAATTAAAACTATTTTCTTTTGTTTAGTCAGCAGGTCAGGTAAAATCGTTTCATACTAGCAATTTTATTTACTAAATAAACCATAATAGTGACTCCAAATATCATGCGACGGAAGTATTTGTGGCCGTTAGATTACCTAGAGTTTGAATCTAACATGTTTGAATATTCATAATTTAAATTTACCGTCAAATGTGGAGAACAAAAAGGAAGGAAAATACACAAAATCATAAGTTATACTTACTAACAAGTTTAACCCCGTCCGATACTGACACCACTTAACCATATACAAAGAGCTATATAAAAAACAAGTAACACAAAACTTAAATTAATTTATAATAAATTAGTTACGAATTAGCGTGGGTAAGCCAAATAAATTAGTTAAACGAATATAAACAAATAAATGATCACTAAATCATAAAACGGCAATAAGTTTATTAAATAAATAAATATGTTTGTGTAAAGATATAGTAAAGATTCCTCTTCATTATCTTTTTAAATAGAGAATTTATACTGCTTATTGACACTTATTGTCGATTGGTCAAACTAAAAGAATTTTTGAAATTTCTTTAAAAGATTTTTGCAGGAACGTTTAAACTATTAATCATTATGCCTTTAATATATATATATATATATATATATATATATATATAAATGAAAGTTATCGTAATAAAATTTAACCTTAAAATTGAGCAATTAATAGATACAAAACAATAGAAACACAACAAAAATAGAACTGATTGTAACATATAGGTAATATATAAGTGCGTGTGTGTGTGTGTGTGACGTTTAGCTAAATCTTGAAGTTTATGTAAACTAAATATACTTATTCTAATAAGCTGTATAATAAGGTGTTGCATTTTGCAATTTAGCTTCTTCCTTCATGCCCTTATGAATTTTTATTTTTCGTAAAATTTAGTTACTTATTCAATTTTTCATACACCCGGCATTTCTGTGTTTCCTGCCTACTTAAAGAGAAAAATATTCAACTTTTATTTTTTAATAAAATAATATAAAATTGCTACATTAATAAAATTATTATCGTTTTCCTTACTTTAAAAAATAAACCGTTCTTTATAATTTTCTTTTATTTTAATTTGTAGGTATTTGCTCACCTTCAATTCACTGGATATACATATATTGCATGTGGTCCTGAAGACCTAAATTTTAATAAAGCATTCTGTGAGTTTAATTCAGTATATCATCTATTTCCCCATGTGCATTTTCAGTAAAACGAGTAGAGAAAATATTTTTGCAATACATTTACCTTCGAAAGATAAATGAAGCCAAAGATGAATTCAAAATATTTTATAGTCTGTGTGTGTTGGAAAGTGTGTCTAGAACACATTTTTGTCCGGATATCACGCGACAATTACTGGTTGGTATTCAATGAAATTTCATAGAGGTTACACTAGCACCCAGCTTAAAATTATATCGATCAAACATTTGAAAATGGATTATATAATTAGAAAAACGGGAGCAGTTATTCTGACCGTAACTGAAGTTAAAATGCTTGTATTTAACTTGAATATTCTTCAATTTCTACATTGTTCACTGACTTTTCATAATTATTTTAGGAATGTGCAACCAAAAAAAAAAAAAAAAAAAAAAAAAAAAAAAAAAAAATCTCAAATTACTATAAAAGCTATATATGAGAATACCTAGAAGGACGGTCAACGGACTGTTTGACAGTTAACAAATATATTACAAATAGCTAAACAAATTATATGCATTGATAATTATTTTATCTTTCTCTTTTTTGTGTAGAAACTATTTTGCTTTTCCCTAGTATTTGAATACGTTTATTTTGCATGTGGGTTAAAAAATGTTTATTTTGTTTTAAACTAGGGAAGATATAACTGTAGTTGAACAAGTATTCCAAAGACAGGCATGCTGCCTATTCACACTGTACATAGGAGACAAAATCTGAATAAATTCGAAATTAAATTTTACCTAGAAACTGACATTCGTTCAAAATATTTTTTGAATGGTTTTGAAACCCCACAAATGAATGTTTCAGGGAATATGAAGTTTGTAAAAATGCTATATATAATGCTAGGAGGATCTTAGCAACACACACACACATATATATATATATATATATATATATATACATCGTTTAAATTAGTAAAAAAATTAAGAAAATAAGGTAGGAAACGTATACACTGTGAAACTTGCAAAGAATGAATTACCCGATTTCTTCAAGCTCACTAATGATCAAAGGTTTTCAAGCAAAATTCTCATTCACGATAATATCTTTCTGACGTCATATCAAGGAAAGAATAAAAATGTAATACTTTTAAGCACATAATGTAATAAAATCAGAACTGATGGCAACGAAAGAAGACATCGACTGTGTGTGCTTAATCTTTATAACACAGCGAAACACCGTGCAAATATTTTGGACTAGATAGAAAGAAAACATTCTACTTTTTTCTTCACGATGACCTGTACAAGATTTATTTTCAATATTCTTGATCTATCAGGTTGAAATTCTTAGATTATTTATAAAGAAAATACTGGTAAAAATACTGTTTTGTTACCTGTTAAACAACGGATAAAATATGTCTACTCTAAGACATCTCTACTATCAAACTTTATTTCACGTATAGAATTTGCATCAGTGATCTCGAGCTGTAAATGCAAATTATAGCAAATTAACAGATGCCGAAATAAAACTATAATCATTTGTAAAGATTGCAAAAAGCCAGTTTGTCGCACTTGCACTAACGAAGTTTTAAAAGAAGCGTTTGTAAATAGGTGTAACAAGGAATACTGTAGCGACGCCTCGCACAGCTCCTAAAATTGTACGCTCATTTTATTGTACTTCCACCACAATTTTAAAACGATACTTTTAAACGCAATATTTTAGCATTTAATCTTTGAAATATATTTAAGAAATATTCCTTATTAAGTATATTGGTGACATTATAATAAAAGAAAGGTTAAGATTTTAAGAATGCTGAGAGGCATGTTCAAGTCATATTATATTATGCATGCGCGCGCATATATATCCGCACATACATTTTAAAAAGAAATTATGGAATATGAAGGTGAAATATCATGTGCAAATCAAATTCATTCCAATTGTGTTGTGTGAATTATTTTGTATTTGAAATATTTTGTTAGCATTTCTTTATATAGGTTGCATCTTCGCCAAAAACATTAATAAAGCGATAAACTAATAGCATCATAGTATAATATTTACTTATTAAATATACTTAAAATTTCTGTTTCAAAAACATAACCGAAACTAGTATGTTGTGGCCACCACAAGACTTTCTTCTATATTTTCCTATATACATATTCAATCAGTAACAATATTTACAAAAAAAAAAAAAAAAAAAAAAAAAAACGATTTTTTTCTAAGTGTTTTTTTTTTTTTTTTTTTTTTTTTTGTTAAAAGTAATACATATTCAACCAGTAACAATATTAAAAAAAAAAAAAAGAAAAACGATAACTTTGTTTTAAATTATCACAGATTTATAGTTCAACCATTCGTTTTAAAGGTATTGACGAGATCTTTTGAAAGATACCCATCTTGAAAATTTACCCCCTCGGGGGTGTACTTCCCCCCTGGGGGGGAAGCGATGCTCCCACATGCACAGAAATTTTTTTCTAGTTAACTATTACTATTATCAATAACTCATATTAATTTTACAATCACAAGTTAAAAATAACTCTCATTATGTACATTTATACGAAATTTTGTCCTATACTACCATGTTAAAAATTTAGAAAAAATGCGATCACAGCGTCACCTGTTGAGCTATTGATCCCCAAATGTAATCAGCAGCACTTTATGTCGGGGACCAACTAAATACCAAGTTTGGTTAAATTTCGTAAAAAAAAAAAAAAAAAAAAAAAAAAAATACGATTTTTTTTTCTAAGTTTTTTTTCGTTAAAAGTTAAAAAAAATTGATAACTTTGTTTCAAACTGTCACAGATTTATAGTTCAAACATTCGTTTTAAAAGTATTGACGAGATCTTTCGAAAGATACCCATCATGAAAATTTACCCCCCCGCCCCCTGGGGGGGTTACTTCCCCTCCAGGGGGGAAAGCGATGCCCCCCCATGCACATTTTTTTTCCTAGTTAAGTACTACTATTGTCAATAATTCATATTAATTTTACAATCACAAGTTTAAAATAACTCTCATTATGCCCATTTATACGGAATTTTGTCCTATGCTTCCATGTTAAAAATTTGCATAAAATGCGATCACAACGCCACCTGTTGAGCTATTGATCCCCAAATCTAATCAACACCAGTTCATGTCAGGGTGCAACTAAATACCAAGTTTGGTTGAATTTCATTCATTGGTTCGTGAGATACAGCGTCCACAAAAAATGATACAGACAGACACACAGACAGACAGACAGACAGACACACACAGAGACAGACAGACATTTTCTAAAAACTATCAATTCGTGTTCAGGACATCCCAAAACGTTTAGATCCGTCAAAAAACGGAGGTCGAAAATTTTCGCGAATCCAATACTTTCTCTATTTTACATATAGAAGAAAGTAAAAAAATGTGTTGTTTTTTATCATTAAAAACATCAGTCAAAATGACCGCCTTTCTATTGTTAAGCCGAATTATACTTTCATTTCTATTGGCATAATAAAATGAAAATGTAATTACATATAATGAACGAATAATTACGTGTAATACTGAGGAAAATTTCTGTGAGTGGATTCTAGGAACTAAACTGTTTGCCTAGGAAAAATAGTTCCATGTCACCCCTATAAATTCCAGTTTCTGTTGCTAGTGTTTCAGTACTCAAACAGGTCAAAGACCGTCGTGTATACTAATAGCGGTTTTTGCAAGGTGGTTGTACCTCCATGTTGCCATCAAAATTATACCTCTGGGGGTTACTGAAATGGAGGTGCCATCTATTCCGTGTAGGATCAAAATTGTGATGTTATGTCTATGGAACACCTCTAGAAGTGAGTCCCAGACCGTCACCAATTGCCTCTTGCGCAGCACTAGTTTTACGTAAAACCCAACCAACAAACCGTGGCTACTGAGTTATGAAATCCACTATTAGAAATCTAGAGCGTTTTCATACATTATCGTGGTCAAACATATTTGTAAATCTCTGTAAATTAATGCGAACTCACAAAGCGAGTGTTAGTGAATATTATATAGTTTTATGACTCAATTCTAAGAAATCAATCGAGAATTTATCGCAGTATAAATGATTCATAATTATCATAAAATTCGTAATATTGCTTCACTATCTAGAAAAAATATAGACTAAAAATTCTTGGTCATGTCATCCATTCATGTCATTTTTTTTTCCTTATAAGCATAACTTTAAATCAATACTTCTAGTTTAGAGATTCAAAAAATGACTACTTATTCGTTCTAGATGTAAACGGTTTATATATTTTTCTCAGTAAACTGCATGTAAGGAAAGTATATATATATATATATATATATATATATATATATATATATATTCATAGATTAAATATCATTCAGATAACGATCGCGATAGTCTGGTTAAGAGAGCGTTAAGCTTGTATTGGAATGAGCGAATGTTCGAAGTTCGATAATTGATCCGGGAGAAGACAAACTTGTTCATCCATCGGGTTTTGTTTTTAAATAAACGTTCCGGAGTAGGGGCCTAGCGTAGCTAGAAGCGCTCGACACCACTTTTAGAGCGGTGAGCGGCACCTCCTCCTTGTTAAATCCTGTTAAATGCCATCCACGTTCTGTAAATATAATACATTTTGCTGCAACGATAGCAGAGAAACCATTCCTCCACACAGGAAAAAATTACGATGGCCTGTCACATAACAATACTTAAGTGAAACTTCCAGACAGTGAATACAAATAATTTTCTTTTGCGAAGCTCTGTTGCCTGTTCAACACCAACCTTAGCAATATTTAAAGTGTAAATTGTCATTTTCTTATTCTTATTATTGTTATTATTATTATTTTTGGTATTCTTATTATTATATGTTTCCTGTTTACATAAAATAAAGAAAATGAATTTTTGCAGCTGTTTATAGATTAAACAACTTTAAATTACATTAATAAACTCTAATCGATAGTTCTTTTAGACATCTAACGAATGGTTTAATGTTTTTTCAGAAGCAATTTAATTGTAATTGAACATTTCTTTGTACATATAAATATTTAATATTTTAACTAAAACATATTTTTTCTTTTAAAATAAATCGAAAAAATTATAAATGGTAGCATTTTTTATTGTGTGCATCAAGTTTACTTAATGTTGTGAATGTATACCTAATCTACACATAAATGTATCCCTAAGGTGTAATAAGCCATTATTCCGAATATCTGTTTAATGACAAAACCGTATTATTTAATTAGGTTATATTTAGCAGATAATGAAGAATTTAAATTTGCATTTTTCTACTTTTATTTTTTCTGAAAGGTGAGAGTATTGTTGGTTACTCCTTTAAATGTTGTAAAAGTCGCATTTAATGCATAACTAGTTGCATTAATTAAATCTGAAAAAAAGAAAAAAAAAAAAAAAAAGAGAGAGAGAGACTATTTTTGTATTGATTTTTTATTTTGAGCCGCAACTTTTAATTTCTAATATTTTAAAAGCAGATTTGCTACGTTTGCTAGTCAAAAATAGGATTTTAAAGTTTTTTGCTGACGGATTAATTAAAATTTTATCAATTTTCTTCTAAACGATGTGTTATTGAAGATAAGGTTTCAATTAAATGGAGTTGTTAAAGATGTATGAAAATGTAAAATTTTAACAAATTTTCTTTTCCAGTTTTTCTTATATTATAAGAAGAAAACGAACTGAATAATCAACAACCATTTTTTCATTAAATTTAAACATATTTGGAACATAAAAAACACAATTTTGCTATTTCTAAGAAAGGTTCATTCTTCCTGTGTATGGTAGAAATAAAATAGTCTCTATAGTTAGAAATAATTCACTAATTTCACGGAAGTTCTTGTAGAGCTGAAACATAAATATTAAATGATATTGATTAGATTTTGATGTATATCACTTGATAGTTAACACTTATGTGCTAAGGTTTTTTTTTTTTTTTTTTTTTAATCACTTTTGCGGTCCCTATGTTTTGCTTTGGCACCTAAAAAACAAAAGCAAAGGAAATTTGATATACACAGAATGTTGATAATAAAGAAATGAATATTAATAATTTTGAAGTAAATCTTCTCATAGGTGATCTGCCGAAGCTTTTCATTAATGTATCTCTTTGACAACTTTACCTCAAATTTTAAGAGATGGAATTGTAAAAACTTACTTCAGATGAGATCTAATGGTGTTGCTATTATACGTATATATGCATATGACCAAAGAAGTAAAGTAATGCAATTTAATAAATAAAATATGAATTTATAATAATATTAATTTCTATAAGACAACCAATCACTGTTGCTGTTATAAATTCATATTTTATTTATTAAATTGCATTACTTTAACAGTGATTGGTTGACTTAACGTTGCACTGTATCTGAGCATTTGAATATGCATAGCTACTCAAAGAAAAGGTTGCATAAATTTTCAATCACCCCAATCGCTTCAACCATGTGCTACGCCAATTACTCATGATAATGGAATTTGTCTCTTAGTTAATAAGAATCAGTTTTTGAGGATTAAAAACAAGAAAACAAATAAGAAACTTCGCAATGAAAAACTACTCACAAAACAGAGGTGTCGTCTATTCAAAGGTGCCCACTGAATAAATTTTTACTGTAATTTTCTAAATTTAACAAATTAATTTAACAAAGTCCTTTGTGCTAATTAAGAAATATTTAACAAAAATATAATTTATTTAAGAAAGCATTCGGAGACAAGGGAAAAATCTTCAGAAAAAATAAATAAAAACCAGCATAAAAAAGATTCTTTAAATAGTTTCGTTGTTTTTTTAAAAATGAATTTGAATCGAGCAGATTCATTGTTTTCAAATATAAATTTGAGCTCAAACTAACTCCTTCTTTAGATAACAAACTTAACTTTGAATGAGTACATTTTTTTCCGTGAGTTTACAGAACACTGGTTATCTCACCTATCAAATTTTGTCCGGTTTTTTGCCATAGAAATTGATATATAGTCTCTCTGTTCTCCTGTTGCAGTATAGTGGGTCACTTATTGAATGATATGAATTCAAATTGAATCCGAATAATGTCTTATAATATCATTTGATAGCAGCGACATCTGTTACACGGATGGCACCAAAAGTTTATAAGAACTAATTTATGTTAAATTTCATTTACATATAAATTTATATGCAATTCTGTGCAGTAGTTCCTGAGATATAGCCATCCCAGAAAATGCGAAAATCGCTGTAAAACAACGCCACCTATTGAACTAATTGAACCGAATATTGGCAAAATCTATTATATGTCAAGATGC
Source organism: Salticus scenicus (assembly GCA_963930645.1). Classification (NCBI taxonomy): domain Eukaryota; kingdom Metazoa; phylum Arthropoda; class Arachnida; order Araneae; family Salticidae; genus Salticus; species Salticus scenicus. Next base: position 84,620,623 of record OZ005654.1, on the reverse strand, counting down.
AACTAAGTTTATATGCAGTTTTGAGTAGTAGTTAACGAGAAGTGGCCTTTCCTTAAAATTGTGAAAATCGTTGTATAGCAGTACCACCTTTTCAGCGATGGACCCCAAAAGTCGATAGGCACTAATTTAGGTCAAATTGCATATACTTATAAATTTATATTAAGTTCTTGAGATACAGTCACCAGAAATTTTTATCTCACTCATACACACAGAGGCAGATAGACATTTTCTGAAACTGATCAAGTTGTATTGTGGACCTTTCAAAACATGGGAATCCATCGAAAATTTTTACGAATCCAATTTTTTCTTTTGGTGAATACTGAAGAATGTAAAAAAAAATGTAAATTAGCTACGAAAGTGTCACAAAAGGAAAAATCTACTTAAAAAAAAATGATAAAAATTTATGCAAAAATGAGTTTTTAATGAACTCCACTCCTTTATTAAGCGGAACTTAAGCGGATTCATTTTTTTCAGACATGAGTTTGAGCATTTTTTTGCACGATGAACTTGAGTTTGAGCTTGCTCGTTTTTTTTTCGTGAACTTGCACAACATTGTCTACGGCGTGATAAGCCTTCATTGCGAATATCTATTTAATGACACAACAGTATTACAGTAGAACCTCGATTATCCGAAGTAATTGGGAGCGGATAATCGAAATTTTCGGATAATCATCTAAAATATTTATCAGCACTCGTAGTTTGGAAAGGATGGCTTGCATGCAAAACGAATGTGGAAAAAAAAAAAAAAAAAAAAAAAAAACTTTAAAAATACATGTTTGTTAAGAGAAAATTTTGGATGATAGTAGAAAGTGAAAAAAAAAGTGAAGAAGAAACCAACTTCGGTTAGCGGAGGGTTTCGGTTAATCGAGGTTCGGATAATCGAGGTTCAACTGTAATTAATTGGGTTATATTTAGCTGACAATGAAGAATTTAAATTTACTTTTTTCTTCATTCTTTTCTAAAAGGTGTAAGTATTATTGTTTACTCCTTTAAATGCTTGTAAAAGTCACATTTTATGTATAAGTAGTTGCATTAATTAAAAGTGAAATAAAAAACGGGGGGGGGGGTATTTTTGTTAGATTAACTGTTAAAATAACAAATAAGAAAATTATTGCAGTAATTTTTACGAATAAGTTTAATTTTGAAAAAAACTGTGTTTTTCTTATTTTCATTCTTATGTTATCTTATGTTATATAAATTGCATATCATCAACTTAGTATCAGAAAATGAAATTTTGTCCTATTTATGAATTATTTAGGAACACAGTTGTATATATATATATATATATATGTGTGTGTGTGTGTGTGTGTGTGTGTGTGTGTGTGTATTTAACCCTCCGTCACTCGCGCCTGTTTTTGTCACACGAACACTCGCGGGGTGTAGTAAACACCCCAAAACTTTTATCACTATATTTAAGTTAAAATGAATTAAAATAAATATGTAACTTACTCGTAATAAAAGTAGCTTTCTTCAACTTTAAAAATAAATGAACTTTAAAAAAAACTTTAAAAATTTATTTAAAAATACATGAAACATATAATTTTATAAAAATTATATTAAAAATGTTTATATATACTGCTACATAGAAGTTAAAAATTATTTAAAAGAATACTATTTAATTACAATTACTAGTTACATTACTTATCCGTGATTATTCGCGAGGTATTCTCAGCACCCCAGCTGAAGATTTTTACGTCCTCACTCCTTCGGAAAAAACGGTAGAATGGACATTTATCGTCAGTAGACGTGGCATCAGAGAGTGTGCAGCCGCTGAAAGTATTTAACCTTGAGCATGATTGCTTCTGTATATGAGCGTATGATTTTAATTGTGGAGTGGTCAGAACTACCCGCGCGAGTTAAGAGTGGAACGACATGACAACATATTTTGAGGGTTTTTTTCAGGGGACGCCCAACCTATAATTATAGCTGAAAAAATCATCAGCTCCTAAATTCTCGTAAACAAAATGATAAAATACAAAAGATTAATATAATTTACAGAATATACAAAATACATATACATAATGTGAAATTTAAACTGACGATAGAATTTATTGTCTCTTATATACATATACACACCCACCCACATACATATATACACATATATATATATATATATATATATATATATATAATATCAGTTTCAGCCTTTATCAGCCTTTTCAGCAGTTTTAGCCTTTAACTCACCTGTGATTCCAATCTGTTCTAAATTTTTCATGCAATTCTCAATACTGATCCTCAAAACTTGACGATCTCATCTGTCCAACGACACTGTGGTCACTATTTCTTTTCTTATTTCTCGAATTCTTATCTCAGCTCTATTATATTTCTTTTACTCTACAATTGTCGTCCATTATTTTCGTTTGAATTCTAATCCATAAGTTTCTCTTTTTGTCTCTTTAGATGAATCCTAAAGTGCATGTCTCCATGCTTCTCTGAGTTGTTCGAAGCTTTTGTAAAGTTTTAAATGATAATGTACAAAATTCTAAAGCAGAAATTAATACAGGTAAAACACAATGATGAAAAATATTGTTTTCAAACAAACTGCGATGTCACTTCTGAATTTAGAGCCCTTTCTCTCGAATGCTCTCCATGCAAGTTTTTCATTATTAACAATGCATTTATCCTTGTAAACAATGACCTTCGAGGGAAAAACAAATGAATTTGACATAATTTTTTCTTACTGAGGATTATGTTCATATTTAATACAATGAGCTTGCTTTGTTTGCTTATTTCTTAAAGCTTTCTTGCAAATTTTCAAATGAGGAAGTGACTAGTACAATGTTATCTGCAAACCTCAAATGATTTATAAATTCTATTTTTTATTTATTTATTTTATTTTATTTATTTATTTTACTTTTTAAATATATTTCTCTTTCCAATTTAGTTTCATAAAAACTTCTTGATGTACTGCACTGCACCCTTTAGGTGAAATTGTGTCGCCTTGTCTTACACCCTATCTGAATGCATTATTCGTTTTTTGATGATTTAACTATTGCTTATTTATAAACGTTTCCAAACAGGTGAATATATTCCGAATTAACTTGTATATACAGCATTGTCGTTATTGTTTTTTCAATAGTAATAATAATAAAAATAAAAATAATATAATAAAGGAATATATATATATATATGTATATGCTTTGTTTTATTTAAAAGCTTTTCTTAAGTGAAAAAAAATGCAAAATTTCTCTCAATTATTTGTCTGTTTTTAACATTTATGCACGATATATGCTGATTAATTATTTAATCTTCCAAATCGTTTTGTAATTAGATAAAACTGAAATTAATAGATAGATATTAAAATATAGTTATGATTTATTACAACTTTTATTAAAGAGTTCTTGTGAGAGACAAATTCTTCATCAAATATTTTACTAAGCATTGAAAAAAAAAACTGTCTATTTTTGTGTTTATATATATATATATATATATATATATATATATATATATATATAGGTAACTATTGTAACGAATTGATGAGTTTAAAGATAAGAAAAACATAAAAGGAGAATTGCAAACCAATGCGCAGAATTGCTGCAAAAGGAAATGCAAAACTTAAATATAGGAATAGATTATCAATGAATAAAATAAATTATCAATGAATAAAATTATATTCATTGATAATTTATTTTATTCATTGATAATCTATTCCTATATATATATATATATATATATATATATATATAATATTCACTAAAATACATTATTATTATTATTTATTTATTTATTTATTTTTAGTTAATTGTAAGGAATTTTAGAAGCAATGAAAAATGGTAGTGGGATGTCATGACATTAAATTATAATTTAATTTTAATCATGAAACGAAGCATTTTATTTCTTAAACCATGCGTTTGTTGGAGAATTATAAGCTGGTTTGATTTTTTATTTATTTATTTATTTAATATGGAATTAAACTTAGACATATTAATATATTTTTATTTTTATTCCATTAAACAAGCAATTAATTTTGTTTATTTCGTAATTTTGCATTACTTGTTTTCTTATAAATTTATCAAGTTGAAGTGAATTTTTATATAATAATTACTAATAATATCATGTTAATCGAAGTTTATTTAGCGTAGCTATCTTTTATAAATTGTTAGTTAAAAAAAAAAAAAAAAAAACTAAGTTTTTATGTAATGTACAATGAATTGGTACTATTTAGGTAGTACATAATGAATTAAAAATATATATTCCAAATATTAATTATAGATTATAATATCGAAAACGTTTCTAACTATTTTGATAAACGATTTGGTATAAGAATATTCGGGTTGAAAAACTAATTTGACTTCCCTTTTGCAAGAAAATCCATTTTCACTATTGATCGTTTATCCGGCGCTTGCAAAATGTGGCAGAAATGTGGTTTATTCGAATATGGATTTAACAAAAAAAAAAAAAAAAAATCGTTTTAAAGAATTTTGACATTGCATAATCTTTAGACTTATCCTCATCTCTAGGAAAACTAGCGTTGCCGCTAATCCACACACAGCCTGCTGCAGGATAAAATTATGATTTTATTAGAAATATTACCTCAACTTCGTAGTAACGATTTCTTAAACTCACCTTATTTATTCCCTATAGTCAGCAAAATTAGCGTTCATTGTTAATAATCACTCAATCCGTTAGAAAATATCACAGAATCAGTTTTTTTTTTTTGCAAGACTACCTTAAATGGTTCCTATAAAAACTGTACCTCTGTAATCAGCCTTTTCCATAAAAGGCGACTAACATATCTTTAAGTTATTATTTCGACTTTTCAGTCTTTCGTATGGATTAACGGACTGTTAAGGAAATACAAAAAAATCTTTTATCAATTGCTATTTTTTCTAGTATTTATCGGCAAAAAGTAAAACACTGGTCCTTATAGGATCAAATCCCAGACCTTCACATTATTAGCAAGGCACTCTAACCATTTGCCTAACGGGTCCCGGGATGCCGTTTTACTTTTACTTTTCTATCTCTAATTCCATTACACAAGTTTCATTTTCCAATTTCATTAAACAAGTAAGTAATTATGATTATTGCACAATTTTTCATTATTTGTTTTTTCATAAATATATCAACTAGAAATGACTTTGTAGATAATCATTACTAATTAGTACATGATTAATGAAAAATGCATTCAAAATATTAATTATAGATTATAGTATGAATAATGTCTCGCTTTATTAAACAAGTTGATATCGTGACTTACTTGTATATTATAAGAAAGGACATGCACATCTTATGTAAAATATTACTCACAAACTTTGAATAAACACCATAAAATGCAATAAACTGGCAACAATTGTTTCGGGTCGAAAAAACACACGACCCTTCCTCAGGCGAATAAAGTAAGCATGAGTGCTACAGTCAAAGCGGCAACGCTTTTGTGCTTTGCCGCTTTGACTGTAGCACTCGTGCTCACTTTATTCGTCTGATGAACACCATATCTATGTCGCCTGAACACCATATCTATGTCCTTCATTGGCTAGGAAACTCCCGAGGTCTTAATGCCATTGAAAATATTTGTAGTTTTATCAAACAAAGATTAAGGAAATATACTCCAAAAATTTAAAAGTGTTATAAAAATATTGTGCAAGAATGTAAAAAAGAGATTTAAGCCAATAATTTATCAACAAACTGACCAAGACTGTGTCCAAAACAAATTCCGTGATTATAAAATCTAAGAAGGAATAAATCAATTGCTACATAAATTTTATACTTTTTTTTTTCTTTTCCTAATAGGTATAAAATGTAAATATTATCTATATATAGCTGAACATTTTAATTTTAATTTTTTTCTTTTATTATCCTTTTTCTTCCGAAATTACAATATATTATATTATTTATTATGTATTCTAAGAAATTTATTATGATCTAAGAAAACTGCGCTATTAGAAGAATGAATGTACAAAGTTGTATATACCTATGTTAAATTGACTTTTAAAAATATGCTACTCTTCACATATTCTTTGATTTTTTTGGGGGGTGTAGGTATATTTTTGACAGGCAGTAAACACAAGTTTTTTACTTTTTTGTTCCATTTGATTAAAATATATCTTTTCAATTGCTTTTATATATCAGTTATAGATGTACAATTTACAAAATTAAAGACAATTAAAAAGTTTTAATGCCAAGACTAAATGTCAGAAGAAGATATATTTACGACACTCACTGTATAATAAAGTAATAAGTTTTAATGAAGTTAAATATATAGTTTCATAGCTATATATTTACTGTTTATGAAATACTGTTTTTAAAGTATGAACCTTATTTAATCAAGTATTACTGAGTTTTAATTATAAAATGAACATATTATTTCGGAACACACACAATTTTGGAATAAATGAAAAGGAAACAAATTAACATTTTTCATTGAATAACATCGAAAGCACATACAAAGAAATATTTCAGTATGGTAATTTGTTGTGAAAATCAATTATTTTGAATTGAGAAAGTAACTATTTGGATAATTGCCCATTTTTTTTTTTAAACTTGCTTAGAGATTTAATTAACAAGATTATTTTTAGTTACCTCATATATATTCTCATAAATTACTTCCGGAGAGAATAATTCTTCAGTCAATGACATTGGCATTTCTCGGTAAAGCTTAACATATATATATATATATATATTTATATATATAATGCACATACGGAAGTTGTTATTCTATTCTTTTTCAGGAAATATCTCGTAATGTATAGTTATTATTTTCTCTTAATTTATATTTACAGTTAAGAACATATATTTTTAAATAACGATAATATATTTCTTAATAAAAAAGATGATATATTTTTACTTTCTCTTACCCCTAAGGTAAAGAAAGTATTGTTTTGGGGTCAAATTTTCAAAATTACATTTTTTTGTTATATTTACAATTTTTGAGTTCCCCTGAATCCAAAAGTCATGTTTTTAGTGGTTGATATGTGCGTGTCTGTGTGTGTGTCAGTGTGTCTGTCTGTTATCAGCATATCTCAAAAATAGTTTACAGCAGAAAGTCGAAACTCGGTGTTCTAAATATGTATGATATAGGTATGCTACACTAAACTTTTCGTTGAGATCAAGCAAATGTATCGTGTACAGAGGCATCCAAGAAAACAAAAATACACTACGTCTATGGGAAAAATTAAAAAAAAAAAAAGAAGCGATTTAACATCTATAGACTGACTAAACCAGATGAAGCATATATATATATATGTGTGTGAAAAAACACAATTCGTGTTTAATATGGTATAGAAATCATTTATTAATCGTTTACAGGGCTACACAAAATTACTAGATTATAGTGCGACATTAATTGAAAATTGATGGACGTGTATTTCAGGTTGGGCCGTGTGTTATGAATACAGGATTATATGTATATGCATCATGGGATGTGTACATAACTTTCAGATGATATATAGAGCTGGCATTATTTAAGCCATCACATTTTTTTTTCATTGTTATCTTAAGCCCTTATCTAGAATATTTTACCATGTCCAGGAAAGCTGCTCAGGAATTGAAATTAATTCTTCATATTCATATGGTAAAGGATTTATTTTGCTAATCTAAATATCCACCACTTTTTTTTCTTTATTTATTTTTTGTATATGGGCACGTTTTAATTCTTCCTGAATACCGAAGTCAGGCTTTTAACGCTTGCTCTTTGGCTGTGCATTTTAGAGTAAATTAAAAGAAATATTTTCAGGCTATCCAAATGTTGTATTTTGAAATTAATACGTATATTACTGAGAAAAGTTTGATCAAGATTGATAAGTTTCAAAGAATGTTGCATGTGCAATATAAAAAAAAAAATGAACTTTGGAAATTAATAAAAGATTTGAATTCTATATAAATGTAGGTACAGTAATAAAACGGGGGATTGAGGGGGCAGTACCCCCCTCACATAGAATAATTTGTAAAAAAAAGTTGTCCCGAAGTCTAATTTTAATTGTTTTAACATCGGTTTACATAATGGTACACTTTATCTTACCCCTTAAACTCCAATATGCATTTATAGTATTAAATTTCAGGGAAAGAGAAAGTCGTGTGAGTGACACACCAGAATAATTTAATACAATTGTTGCCTGAATGGATAAACATTAAAGACACAGATAAAAGAACTGAATTAATACTTGTTATTGTTATTACGTTTATGATTTTTATTTTTATTATTACTTGCATCCGAAATTTACGAAACACGATATGTTTTCGAAGGTACTCTTAAATGTTCCTTAATTAAAACATTTTGTGCCATTTGTAGAGAGTGGATATAACTTAGTATGTTTTACAAGTATAAAGAGTAAAAGTATATAAATAAGAAGAATAATCCCTCATTATAAAGATCAAACACCAGGAAGGAAGAATTGGATTTTTCAGTAAAGTAATACACATGGAAATGAAGGGTTTATAAATAAAAAGTTAATGAAAATGTTAATATGAGTTCATTCTGAGTTTTTGTTAAATGAGATCATGAGCAAAAAACATGAACGAAATATAACAGAAAATGGTAATAATGTCAATAAGAAGGAGCATAGACCTCAATGGCTTAAGACTGCTGCAGCTATATGAATTTATTTGACGAGCAGTCTACAAAACATTCTACAAAATTACATGATAAGAAAGAAAAAAAAAAGTTAAAATGAAGATAATAATTACTGAAAAAATACGCAAGCAAAAAATTAAAACTTATCAAGATATACATTTTTTATTAAAATCACACAATCAACTGTAGAAGAAAATCATATTTTATTGAAATTTCATTTTTCCGACTGAGTAATAAATAATGCCTGGATCGGGAGTCGAACCCCGGATCTTTGACTTACAAGGTCGAGGCTCTACCAATTGAGCTATCCAGGCCGACAACCGGTCGACATTGCTCACTCGGCTTATTTCTGTTGAGCTATCTATATGATAGATAGGACTAATCATAGGCCACTTTAGAATGTGGAAAAAGAGGGGGGAAAAAGGCTAAAAACGCCATAGAAATAGCATGGAAAGAAAAGCAAAAAAACTCACAATGTCAAGTGTGTTAAAAAAAAAAAGAAAAAAAAAATTCACACCGGACGTAATAAGGGGACAAAGGTGACTAGAAAAATACATTGAACAGCGGGAACCGGGCGGGCTGGGGCATGGGTCCTATCGTCTATGATAGGATAGATAGGTCCTATCGTCCTGCCTAATGGATGTCTGAGTCAGCAATGTCGACCGGTTGCCGGCCTGGATAGCTCAATTGGTAAAAATAAAATTTCAATAAAATGTTATCAAGATATCCTTGAAAAGAAAAGTAATAATAACGATAATTAAGTAGTGATATGACCAAAATATCCAAAACATTTTGTTTTAAAATAAGTTTTTTTTTTTTTTTTTTTTTTTTTTTTTACGTGAAGCAAGGCTATTTTAAGAATATTAAACACAATAGAATATTAATGTAAGAAAAAAATGAGATTAATATTTTTTTAACAGTTAACAAAATGATATATAAATAGAAAAAATACAGTTTTATCATCAATAAATATTATTACAATTAAGTAATAAAAAATATGAATGAGAAAATACTATAAGTAAAAAAAAAGGACTATGTATATTATTGGAAACACGCATACAAAATTATCAATATTTTTAAGCCAGTAAATTAAGTACACAGATGACACTGTAGCAACATTTTTATACGTATGTTATCATATATAATGATGTACTATTAAGATATATTTGTTATTACACTAAGGTGTAAGTAACGTCCAATAAAATTTAGAAATTTCCAATTTTCATCAATAAATTATTTGCTTTTGCGCTTTTTTATGTATAAAGTATACGTAAAATGTAAGCAATTTAGGATTTCTTGCACCTAAGAAACTACAGAAGTTTACATTTGAAATAATATTTTTTTTATGACACCAATATCATTAAGATACTAATGTAAGATACAAACGTTAATTTAATACTTTTAAACAATAAATATAATTATAAATGACAAACTACATATATATATATATATATATATATATATATATATATATATATATATATGTATACACATTGAACCTATATACAGATAATAATATATATATTTTTTTTAGCCAGGCTTTTTTTATTACAGCCATATATTTATATTTTCCACTGTATCTGTATCCATATATAACCAAATAATAAAATCCTATATTGGTAGGTAGGTATTTTATCAAATTATATTAAATAATGAAAATTAAAATAAATATTGACGACCACGTGTAAACTTTCAACACTTTTTTCATACAAATGGTAATATTTAACCAGACGTTTTGATACTTTTAAAAACAATTTGCAGTACTTTACTTTTTAATATTTCGACCTTTTTTCAAAACATTTTTTGTAAATGTATTATTAGAATATTGAAAAGCAATATGCTTCAAATTAAATCAATTACATACATATTTTTTACTGCAATATTCATATTTTTATATCTAATTTTTGGTATTTACATTGCTGATTACTTTTGCATACGTAAATTTATAATAATAATAATAATGATAATAATAATAGAATATATAGATTGTATAAAAAAAGGGATAAAATACATTTTTCTGTTTTCATTACCTATATAAATATAAAATATAAAATTCGTGAAACTCATAAAAAATATCTTAAAATATCAAATATCATTATATTTATTAAAATTTACTGTATATATATATATATATATATATATATATATATATATATATATATATATATATATATATATATATTATTTTCAAGCTATTTATTATAAACATTTAGCTTACAGTTTATTTTATTGTTGCTATCTTTGAAAATGTGTTTTACACTATAATTTTTTCCGTTAGTTGGCTTAAAATTTTAAAAACTATTTCCGTTATGATTAAACACCACCATACTATCAATACATAAATAATATTAATAATAATAATAATCCCTTTAAATAAAATAATAACTTTTTTCTTAAAATATTAATTTGTTAAAATTTTTGCTATACTATACTTTTAAAATAATGTACATATTTAACTATCCTATTATTTTAATTTATATTATATATGCTTATAGTATTTCGAGAAAATAAAGTACATATCTGAAATAAAACTTCTATATTCCGTACAATGTAAATGTTCATAATTAATTGTTTCGTTTATTTGTTTGAAAAATAAAATTAAGTATATTTTATAATTTTCTTTTGTCCATTTACGTAATGGAAATAGTTTAATTTAATTATATTTGTTCAAATTTTCCAAGATAACACACGCTTTTTTATATATTTTTACTATGTTTTTACTTTTTGTCTATAATTGAATGATACGCACGAAACAAAATGTGTTTGATAATGTCTTTTATTAACAAAATACTCTGTGTAAAAACATATTTATTTTAATATAATTTTAAAATCTCATGCAAAACAATATCAGGTTTTTTGACATAGTATAATTGACATTATATATATATATATATATATATATATATGAAATATTTACAACATAATTAATTTTGCTGTATATTTATTTTGTAGTTAGTTCATAAAAGTGATTTTATATTTAATTTGCAACATTTGTATTTTATAATTATTGTAAGTACAATAATTCAGATAGCATAGGTAAATAAAATAAAATTTATTTTGATAAATACCAGGGTACCACAATTTAAATATTAATAATCACATATTAATATTATTGTAATACTTATTTATTATTTCATAGTGATAAATTTAATATTTCTCTTTTTCTCTTTTAAATTTTACTTACTTTATTTTTTACTTATTAAAATCTGATTTTAAAATTCCAATAATATTACTTTTCACACTTTAAAATTAAAACCATTGTTTAAAAAATAAATGTTCTTATAAATTAAAAAACAAATAGATTCAACATAAAATTAGTACATACATCAACATGATAGAAATTCAATTATGCAATACACATTCCTACTTTTATGAGAGAATTCTGGCTTTCTGTTATTGAAAAAGACATGGAACGAATCCAAACAAATTAAAATCAATAAATATATTAAAGAAAGCACACACACACACACACACACACACACACACACACACACACACACACACACACAGACACACACACACACACACACATATATATATATATATATATATATATATATATATATATATATATATATATATATATATATATATATATTCCGTTTAAAAATTCGTCTAATACAGATGCTTCAACTATGGAAATCTATTTTTAAAAAAGTTAAAAGTTGAGAGGTTTTAGTTAAAATCTTTCAGTTATTGACTTTTTTTTTTTTTTTTTTTTTTTTTTTATCCATTAAAAAAGTTCATTCATGATATATACAGTTGTATCCTAAAAAAAAAAAAAAAAAAATACTTTAGAGTAAAATTCCACAAACAGGCAATCATAAATTTTTCGTATAATAAAATTTGTATTTATTTCATACTGGATTTATTAAAAATAATTTCGTATAGATAAACTCGAGCAGAACGTGCTACCAAGATTCAACTAAAAAATTCAATTAAAAAAAAAAAAAAAAAAAAAAAAAGTTCATTTGAAGAACTCCAATTGTTATAACATTGTAATAACGTCATAACAGTTATAAATACCAAAATGTAATGATAGTGAAAAAAAGAGAAAAAAAAAAGGACAATGTTGTTGTTTTGAAAAAAAAATAACACATATTATTTGTGCCGATCAACCCCAGTAATTATACTTATACATAAATATATATTTCTGGAAGTGCATGAAAAAAGTTAGCTCAGTATTTATTTAGGTTTTTGTCATCTTTAAGTACATTTTCCATTGATTGTATGTTTTTCCTAGAACTGTTTCCTAGAACTCAAATTGCACAGGAGTAACTCTTCTTCTTCTTTTTTTTTTTTTTTCTTTTGTTTTTCCCCTTAAGAATAACCTATTTATTTAACTCTCTAAATTTTAATTAAAATATCGAATTTGTAGGATATTTAAAAAATCGTTAAGAGGAAAAGAAAATATTTGTCTTTTACTTTTGAAACGATGTTTTTGTAGTAACTATATTACAAATTTTGTTTAAAAACAGTTTTTTCTTTAAAAATTTTAAATATTTAAAACAGAATTTTAATTTAAAAAGAAAATGTGTTGATTTGGGTTGGGGGGGGGTGCTGATATTTTATCTTTTTAAACATTTGTTTTATTTGATTTTAATTTTTCTCGAAAGAATCCGGCGTAGGAAAAAAATTAAAGACAATATGAATCATTGCACAAATTATATACAAAAATTAATTTAAATATTTTAAATAATTCATGGAACCTTACAATAGTGGAATATTTCTGATAATGTTCCATGAAGCTATTACAATAATAGTAATAAATAAAATTTGATTAAAATTTTACGAAAAGAATTTCATATATGAATATCTGTCTGTCTATCTGTCTCTATATATATTACCTTATAATAGGCTATATGTCTGCAAATCTTATATTTAGGTACTACAATAATAGCAACAAAAAATTTTATTTAAATTAAACGAAAATATATATATATATATATATACATATGTAGTCATAAATACTTAATCATGAATTTAAATAAACGTTAAATGTGAATGAACTCTTAGTTTCCAAAAATTATCAAAGACAGCGTTGTGAGGTTTAGCGAGTTTTACCGTATGTACTCTTTCTCTAGCTTTCCAAAACCAGGTAAAAATAATGCTATTAGCAAAATGAAAATGTCAATTGAAATAAAATGACATATACTGCAAATGCGTGAAACAGTTTTGCAACGCTATTAGAACGTAATAGTAAACACTTCTAACTAAAAGTGTTGTGATTGTATTAAGAATGTGTTGCGATTGTGTTGCGCGAGGGAAAAAAAGTGTTGCGGAAGTGTTGTTGACAATTACAAGGACAAGAAATGTGTTCAGATAGTGTTTCGATCAAAATTTAAGATCGCACACAAATTCTAAACGCTTTTTAGAACATTTCTAAAACACATTCATCTTTAACGTTGAAACACTTTAGAAACGCTTATTAAACAGAATAGCCTATCCCTTGAAATAATATGCAGACGTTTTCTTGATAATTTGCTCAGCAGTGTGTATTATGGGGATTAGATTCAGAAGGCTGCTAAAGGTGAGAAAACGAAACTAGTATGTTGTTGCCATCACAAAATTTTCTTCTATATTTTACTATTAAAATTCATGCAGAGCAAATTTTTTATTCGAATAATTATATTTTTTTAATTATCACTTATTAAAATTATTTTTCTGTGATGAGTGCAAGCAATTTTTATTTCAAATAAGCATAACACTAAATTATGTTTCTTATGCAATTATGTCTGTTGCAATTATGTTTCTTATGAAATGTTCTAACTTAGAACACCAAACATTGTTGTTAATTTGAGGACAAAATATGTGCGTTTGCAGTGTATCAATAATACATTTAAATTAAACATTAAACTAAATCTCATGTATCCTTTTATAATAATCAACGAAATAATATCTAAAAAATTCATTTATATAAATTAAGTTAAAAATAACATTCTTCTATGCTAAACAAATAAATAAAAACATAATATTAGTGTAAGTATAATCATAAAGTATAATATATGTTTATATGTTGCTACAGAACAGCGCATTAACTAATTTCGAAAACTATACACCCAATTTTTTTTAAAGATATAACAGTCAAAATACAAAAGTAATACCGTCTCTTTGCGAAAAATATATTAAAATACTAATTAAATTATTATATATATATATATATATATATTGCAAGCGATGCAAAAAAAGAATTTATTAGATGAAAAAAAAGGATACAAGGGTTAAATTAATGAGTATGCAGACACCCTACAATTAGAACAGAGAGAAATCAATAATTTTTGTAGCCGCCGTCATTGGCATTGACGTCTATTAGCAACTTCAGCAATGTATCAAAGAGAATACATCTCCTTGGTTCAGTTGGTTTAACGTTGCACTAAAACTACACAAATTTACAAATGATGAGAGACTGGACTCCACCCTGTGCTTTGAAAACTTCATTATTGAAGGTCACTTGACACTTCTCTCAACCCTCTTCTTTTATGAAAGATGTAAACGATTATCCGCTGTGTCATGCAAATGCTAACGTATCTGGCCGTTACTTTCGTAAATTAATCGATGGAAATACTCACAATCTTGGTAAACCTATGGAGAGGAACCTATGGAGTATAATTGATGAATTCTCTAGTCAAATATATACTCGAGAAAATGCCCTTATGGAATGCTATTTTTTAATTACTATTATGTTACATTATCATATCAGACTCAAAACTCTCAATTTTTCTGAATATGAATGAAGTCTAGATGTTATTATATGCAAATACTATACAGTAGTAACTGTAAGAGCTATAGGTTTCGATAGATTCTTTTTTTTTTTTTTCGTACCACGGATTTTAACATTATAAAATATGGGAATAAGGCCAAACTTGAATCGCGACTAATAATTTGATTCATTAAAGGATGATTTCAATTATCTAAAATTAATAGAATTTTCTCATTATGAATCCATCTTAATATTAAATGATTAAGTTAATTAAATCGAATATTTAAGTATACGTACAATGTATTTTGATTCATAATGACTGTATTAGAAATGAATTAAATGAAACATGGATTTAATCACCCCATCAACCAGATCCTCGAATCAAACCAGTCCAAGCTATCACACAAGAATTTTCATCAACGAATAATTTTGAGGATAATGGTATTTATTCTTGTATTATTACAACACTGGCTAAATTAATTTATTAGGAGTTTATGCAGAGCCCACTTTTGCTGAAATTATTAAAGAATCATGCATACAGCATTGTTTCGACTTAGTCTGAATTTTATTGTTGTTTTAACCACGAATTTTAAAGTTCGACTGAATAAAAATTGCGCAGTGGATAAGAAGATTCATATTGTTCTGCACAGCAGTCGAATAAGACTCAAATTAAAGGCTTTGTGTGTTGCTGCCATCTCTCAAACGTTGCGGCAGGCACAGACTCTCTCTTGCTTTCACCAAAATGTATAGCACTTTTTTCAATATTCCTGCTAGAATCAAAGACATTTTGTGAAAGCGTACTTAAATTTTTCGTATAATAAAATTTGTATTTATTTCATACTGGATTTATTAAAAATAATTTCGTATAGATAAACTCGAGCAGAACGTGCTACCAAGATTCAACTAAAAAATTCAATTAAAAAAAAAAAAAAAAAAAAAAAAAAAAAAAAGTTCACTTGAAGAACTCCAATTGTTATAACATTGTAATAACGTCATAACAGTTATAAATACCAAAATGTAATGATAGTGAAAAAAAGAGAAAAAAAAAGGACAATGTTGTTGTTTTGAAAAAAAAATAACACATATTATTTGTGCCGATCAACCCCAGTAATTATACTTATACATAAATATATATTTCTGGAAGTGCATGAAAAAAGTTAGCTCAGTATTTATTTAGGTTTTTGTCATCTTTAAGTACATTTTCCATTGATTGTATATTTTTCCTAGAACTGTTTCCTAGAACTCAAATTGCACACAAGAGGACAGCTTCATCATTTTTGCAATCTGTTACCGCACAAACATTATGTTATATATATATATATTCACATAAAACAAGCCATCCAACCTTCAACTGACCTTTCAGAAAAACTCACCGGATTATTAATATTGTCAGACAGAACAATCCTCTAAACCAATCTCGCTAGTTTTCCGTTCTCTCCCCAGCACTTTCTTCCTCTTTCCCATTTATATTCAGGCATTTTTCTTTTCCTTTAATGCTTAATTTTCTTTTATTTTTTGAGTAATTGTAATCTCACGTTTTTTTTTTTTTTTTTTTTTTTTTTTTTTTTTCTTTAACTGCCAGAGTTATCATTCTTTTCCTGAATAGTTACTTCTAAACTTTTTATTGTTGTTCAGATAATCTTTCGGGGCAACGTTCATCCCCGTTTTACGAATCGTCATTTCGCGTTTCTTTTCAAGTTTGAAAAACGCAGTGGTATTTCTGGTGAAACATGGAATGCATAGGCCTCGCTCTCCCTTGTCACTAATAAATACATTTAATTAAACATTTCAGAGCAAAATAATGTTTGTTCCCATTTTGCCACAGGACAATATTCAGGTATGGGTGGTAAGATTGTACGATAAAAATACGTAAACAAGCGTTTTATTAAACGATCTTAAAGATAATGAAACGTATTTCAAGCATATATTAACAATTTTAGAAATATACATGACTATGCATGCCTTACGGTAGTTACGCAAGTATCAGAAGTTGTAACAAATGAGAAATAAGCTACATAATGAAAACCTGAAGCACTAATGCTAGACAAAAACAGACAAACCTGTCTGCTGTAGTTGCACAGTAACATATTGATATGATACTACTTTTTGAGACTCAGTGCGAGAAACTTCTTTCCACTCCATCAAACATCTTCGAGCTTCATACCACCTGTTACTCCATTAGGCACAGGGTTTCACCTTAAATCTATATATTTTAATAATATTTAAAATTTTAAACCCCCAAAAATATTGTTATTCCAAAACTCTACCGATATTAAAAGAACAAAAATATATGAAAATATAAATGCGTAAATTTTAAAGATTTTTATCTGTGTAATCAATTAATAGTTAAATTAAGTTGATAAAATAAATAGTTAAGTAAAATGCGGTACTTTTAAATGTGTTTCTTGAGACACAGAAAGAAAGAAGAAAATAAACTAAAAATGAAAATGTTTTTAATTTAGAGTACCCTGTAAATGTTTTCTTAATTGTCAAATATTGTAATTTTTTCATAAATTTCTGAATAATAATACTGATAATAATACATATATATTCTCTTTAAATGGTTCAAAAAATAAGCAATAAATTAAAAAATTAAGAAAATTAACGCAATCAATTTTAATGTACATTTTCACATAAAAAAAAAAACATCTCATTGACGTTTCCGATACGAATGGAAACAATTCTGGTCAGAATGTAAGACTCTATTATTGCAGTCATTCGTTGCTCATGTTTTTCTGATTGCATTAGCTTGCAAAGAATAGAAAGTATCACAGCCGAAGATTATCTGGCATACGCTCTCGATCTTTCTATTCTGTTTTTTGGACAGCTCTGTTTAATATCCCACCTTCCAAATGTTACTTCATTTATAAAGCTCAACTTGCTGGTTCAGTAGAACTATTATTCGAATAAGATTTTTTTTTTCAATTTCATTATATATATATATATATACATAATTCTCTTTTATAACATTTTCAAGACTTCTGTTTTTTTTTTTTTCACAAATGTATCATTATAGTTGTATTTCACAGAAATTCCTCTGAAAACAGTTGAAAATATTAATTAATTATTTATTAATTTATTTTATTGGACTATATATATATGCAGTTATGTTTGCAATATGTTTGCTTTTAAAAAGAATGCGAAATAAAAATATAAGTTTAAAATATTTTACATTGTTATTTCTATAGACCTGTTTCATTATATATTTATTTATTTTTAATGCCATTTTCGTGAGTTCGACAATAATTCTTATTTACAAATATTTTTTATTATTTTATTTTAATGGAGTATATATATGTCTATATTTATGTAATGGACCACACACCACAAGTAAAAATAATAATAATAATAATAATAATAAATATATAAATAAATAAATATATATATATATATATATATAATGTTTAAACTTTTTCTTATTAAAATATTTCATTCACGCATTCCTTTTAACAATATGATGTATTATTACATGTAAAGTAATATATATATATATATATATATATATATATATATATATATATAATTAATTATTATTATTATTATTATTATGAAATGTTTAAAAATATGGTATTTTTAATTATGCCTATCAAATATAAACTAATATTGCGTTAAAAAAAATACATATTTGTAGTATTTCATTTGTAATCTTAGTTGAAAAAAATGGGAAAAAAAAACTACATTATAAGAAATACTGGAAAAAAAAAAAAAAAAAAAAAAAAAGAAAGATGCAAGTAATAGGATTTTAAGTAACAAACCTTTTTGCTTTCTGTAGTCGACATAAAATTAGCTAATACATGATATCCAGGTTTTCTTTGCATGAAAAACTTTCTTGGATAATTTGTTTATAATACCTTTGCGTAAATTTAATTAAAAATCCTAATTAAAAAAATAATAGTAATAATTAAAATGAATAAAAAATAAAGCTTTTAGATAAAATTTGTTTTTAATTACGAAATGATGTTCTTTTAATTACAATACTTTTAAGATTTAAAAGTTATGCATTTTTGTTGGTATTCTTTCAAATTTATTTATAAATTAATGAGCAAAAACACTTTTAATTTTCCTAGAAGGGAACTGAAGTAAATTTTCGTCTTCTTTTAACCAAAATAAAATGTATAGATTTTGGGCGTAGGTAATAGGGAAAGTATAGTAATTACTGACATGTGTCCTTTATTTAAGTAAAATAAAAAAGTATGTGGTTAAGAAAATTTAGTAATATGTAAAATTTGCAATTACTTCAATAGGAAGCAATAATGTATTGATAAAACTTCTGGATATTTCAGTTACTTTTAGTGCTCACCAATCTAAAATAAAATTTAATACATAATAATATCATCATCAAATTATATACAAATAATAAAAAAATTCCAAATATATATATATATATATATATATATATATATATATATATATATATATATATATATATATATATATATATATATATATATATATATATGTATGTATATATATATATTATCAAATTTTGTAGTTTTCTCAAAATTAGCATTAATTGTACACTAAAACTTGCAAAACATTTTCAAGAAATAAATAAATAGGTAATTTGGTAAATTGTGAGAGGAATTTTATAAAATTATGTTTTCATTTATGTAAGACGCATATTACATCCGATGAAAAATGACAGTAATTACTATTAATATTATTGAAGATAGAACATATAATTTCTAAAACTAAAATGTCGTGACTTCTCAATTATTAGCTAGTTAGTAAGTTAAAATAATTAGATTATGTCTTTACAAACAGCTGTTTATTTATATTGTAATATATCACTTTTTTTTCTTTCTTTTAGGTGTTTTTTACTCTTTAATAGTATAATACTTGTTATATGGAAAGTAGCAAATATTTACAATATCTAAATTTAATAAATTTAAAATAATATTATTAAATCGCAATTATTTTATTATTATTTTTTTTTATATTTTCTAATAGGTGTTCAATGAATAATCAATAATTAATGTAATTTCAAGATAGGTAGGTTTTATAAAACGCAGCACCGTCCCTAATGTTTCTTTTTTTTTTTTTTTTTTTTATCTATATATAAATATTTATATAATATTCTTTATGAGTAGACAAATATCGTTGTGTAAAAGAACTAAAGACATGAAACCATTTTATATACTTACATACATTTTCATTAAAAGAAAAAAGATTTTATTAAACTTATTTTATTTATTTTCATAAATAAAATAAGTTTAAGAATTAAAAACAAGTTAATGAATTTGTAATTACTGAAATATTTAGAAAAAAATTACTAAAGACTAAACTAGGGTGCTATCAGTGGATTAGTGGGAGGAAGAATAATTTAAGTTTGAGAAACTAAGGCTTTAATTTTAAGGGTTTTTTAAATTTTATTTCATATACATACATATAGATAGATAGATAGATCGACAAAGAGAGAGACAGATTTTCCCATAAAATGTGTAAAGACAATTTTCATTACGTACGTTTATTCTAAAATATTCCCCTTATTCCCACGTTAAAAATGCATGAATAAGGTATGATGGAGCTACCTGTTAAATGAACGATCTCTGTATATAATTAGAAATAGTTTAGGTTAAGTTCCAAATAAAAACCAAGTTTTATTAAATTTCGTTCTTTAGCTTGTAAGGCACAGTCTCCACAAAATTTATTATGTACACAAAGACAGAAAGACATTTTCTAATAACAATCAAGTAGTGTTCAGAATATTTACAAAAGTAAAAATGGATAGAAAATTAAAGTTTTTTTTTTTTTTTTTTTTTTTTTTTTTTTGTAACTTTTTATAAATTACTGAAATTTTCGTTGAAATTTCAATATTGTATTTCTTAAGAAACAATGCATTTTTAATTTTTATGTGTACCTCTGCAAAGTACATGATAATGTTCTGTCAAGAATTGTAGTTCTATGACCAAAAGTGGCCGCTTTATGATTCAGATCACCCACATGCATAAACAGTCAAAAAACCTTGTACACCGATTCTCATATTATTTAGGTCGAATAAGTTCTAATGTCACTGAAGATTAAGTTACCAATTCTCAAAAAAAAAAAAAAAAAAAAAAAAAAAATCCTATGATTCCGCGGTTTTATTCTGGTTGTAACAATAGACAATCAATCTAAAATTTTTATAATTCTTCAGTTCTGACTAATAATAAACCTCCCCCTTTACCCGAGAAAGAAAAATATCAGAGTATACAGTCATGAAAAATTTCAACTACGATCATTTATAAATAAATTTATTTTTAATATTTGATAGAACTTGAAAAGTTGTAAATAAACTATATCGAAAATTATATCGCACTATTACTAATTTTATATTTATTATTCCTTTTTATAATGTCAGATTATTAAAATAAAATTAATGGCAATCTCCTTATATTATTAAAATCTGTACGCGCGCGTGTGTGTGTGTGTGTGTGTATCTGTCTGTCTGTCTGTCTGTCTGTCTGTGAGAAACGGCTTGACGCAGCAAAAGCTCGGCCACTAACGGTCGCACGGACTTCGAACAGGTACCGATGGACAGAGAATTTATCGCAGATCTGAGTTATCTAATTTGCTAAACGATGCGACCCTAATTAGCGGAGATATTAATTAAAATGTCGACCATTGTCTAACGAAAAATGACCCAGAATTCATGATTAAATGCTTAAAAAGCGACATTTTTACGGAAAAAGTGGAAAATAAATTAGAAATATCAGTGGTATTGATACCATTGAAACAAGATACCATTGAAAAGGGCTTTTTCTTCTTAAACCGATGGTTTAAACGGCTTATCGATCGGACAATTAGATTTTTTTAAATTAACTAAACTATAAAAAAATATTGGCAACAAATCTCAAGAATCTTAGCTTTCCAGACGATAAGTCTACAGCAGTCTTCAACGGAAACACATCTGGTATTTAATGAGGTCACGTGTTTCGTACTGCGATTAAAAATTGCAATTTTCTATTTTCTTCAATTTTTCAAATTTTACACATTTTACTTAGTATACAAACTTAACACCACAAAACAAACTTGCAGCTTATATTTCATCGATTTTGGTCAATAAACAAAATATTTACATTTTAATTGCAAATTTAATTTAATCTTTACACGCCTCGCATTTTATCTGTCGAAAGAGGATGCCAGTTTCAAAACGACACAAATACACTTAAGGTAAAAATATTTCTTTTTCTATTTACTTCCATTAACCGACTACCGTACATAATGGAATTCGAAATTTCACCTGACTTACACATTTTGAGGTCTCATGGCGCTGTAATAATTTAAAATTTCAATATTTCATATTCTAATTATGTTTTTTTTTTTTTTTTTTTTTTTTTTTTTTAATACGTCATTCGATACACATTTTAAAATATCTCAGATACTAATTAAAATAATTTCATAAGTCATGCATCATTGGAAAGCTTTGTTGATTTGGGATCGAACAGTGGAATACAGAAATTTGTACCGCCAGATGGTGCTGTAATACTTTCAAATTTCAATATTTAAATTTCTAATTATGATTAAATTATTTTTAATACATCATTCGAAAGATATTTTAAAGTTCTTTTAAATTATCGAAAATTTTCACCAGATTTATACGTTTTGAGGTCTCCTGAATCAATTTTCTTTTATGGCGCTGTAATATTTTCAAATTTCAATATTTCAATTTCTAATTATGATTAAATTATTTTTAATACATCATTCGAAAGATATTTTAAAGTTCTTTTAAATTATCGAAAGTTTTCACCAGATTTACACGTTTTGAGGTGTCCTGAATCAGTTTTCTTTTATAGCGCTGTAATATGCGCAGCGCACACGGGGCTGCGCTGCCGAAGCAGTGGGGACCCGGTGCGAGTTTTTACCCGATGAGAAATAATTTTTTTTAGGGGGCACGGAGGGTCAGGGAAGGAATATGCGCGCGCAGCGCGTGTATCCTTTAAGCTGTGCGTGGGGATACCTTAAGGGTGCGTGGGGATACCTTACCTTACCTTACCTGCGTGGGGATACCTTAAGGGGATACCTTAAGGGATACCTTAAGGTATCCCTTAAGCTGTGCGTGCGCAGCACGCACGCGACTGCGCTGCCGAAGGCAGTGGGCACCCAGTGCGAGTCTTTTCCCAATCAGAAATGATTTTTTTAAGGGGTCTCGAAGGCTCAGGGAAGGAATACGCGCGCACGGGACTGCGCTGCCGAAGGTAGTGGGGACCCGGTGTGAGTTTTTACCCGATCAGAAATGTTTTTTTTAGGGGGCACGAAGGGTCAGGGGAGGAATACGCGCGCGCAGCGCGAGTATCCCTTAAGTTGTGCTCACGCAGAGCGCACTGTACTGCGCTGCCGAAGGCAGTGGGAACCCGGTGCGAGTTTTTACCCGATCAGAAATGATTTTTTTAGGGGGCACGTAGGGTCAGGGAAGGAATACGCGCGCGCAGCGCGCAGGCGACTGCGCTGCCGAAGGCAGTGGGGACCCGGTCCGACTTTTTACCCAATCAGAAATGATTTTTTTTTAATTTCTTTTCTTAACACTAAAAGTTTCTGTTAGTGATTCATAAATTTTAGTGATTCACTTGAAAATACTGACCCGCTAGCGGTCGAAGCTCGCTAGTAATACGTCTTATATTCTGTTGCACACATTTCATACCAGTTTAATTTATATTTACTTACTTTCCTTTTTTATTTTTAGTTTAGCAGCAGAATATTATGTTGTAAATCGTACACATATTTCTAAAAGGAATAAGTTTAACTATAAAAAAAATTACGAAATGCTTATCACTGTAAAAGTATAATTTTTTGATTTATAAACAATAGACGGCTGAAAATATTATATTCTGTATTATTCAATACAAAATGGGAAGAAATGATAAACAATAATGCTATTAGAAGACTTCTAAAAACATAAATAATATTTTAATATAGTATAAGACTAAATCTATACAACAATTTAATATAAATAAAATTGTTAAAGTATATACATATGAATTTAAACAATTATTATAAAACCTCAAGAAAAATTGAATAACAAAATTTTATTGATTTTTATAAAATAATAATAATAATAATAATAATAATAATAATAATTTATTGCGGTACATGAAACAAAATATATAATTTTTCTGTAATTTAAAACCTACATTTAACACAAAATTAGCTACAGATACTGACTCGAAATTTTAAATGAAGTATTGAATTATATTATGAAAAATAAATTTCAGGGAAAAAAATAGATAAAAGAAAACGATTCCATCGTAAATTCTACCTTTTATTTTAAATATAATTATCATTTTTTTTTTCTTAATCGGAGGTAAAAATGCATTTGCACAATGAATTTTTACAAAAATGAAATATGTTTATGTTTAAGTTACATTTTATCAATCGGATATGAAATTTATTTCCAAGTTCTATAAATTCTAAACGCAATAAATGTGTGGTTCCACCATTTTTGTGAGCTTCTTTAATTTAATCCTTTATACATAAATTATTTTCTTACAGATAAAACTCTTCCCTTATTTTTATAAGTAACGAATGTAAAAATTCAGATTTCGTTTGAAAAAAAAAAATAAATAAATAAATAAATAAATAAATCACACACACACACACATATATATATATATATATATATATATATATATATATATATATATATATACATATATATACATATATTTATATGCATGTGTGTTAAAATAAAAGTTTTGAAAAAAAAATACAGAATTGCTTGCTTTTTTTTTTTTTTTTTTTTTTTTTTTTTAATTCACATTTATTTAAATATACTAAAAACTGTGTTTTCTATCTGCAGTTGACAGAAAATTAGAAAAGACACGGCATTTAAATATTTCTTTGCATAAAATAATATCTTAGATAACTTGTTTATATAACGTCGGTGCACTTTTAATTAAAATACTAATTTTCTGAAGTATTTTGAAAAAACAAAACTATTTGAAGAGTTTGTTTTCAATTATGAAACAACGTCCATATAATTAGAGTACTTTAATTTTGTTTAAAAATGCATATTTTCTTTTATCTCATGAAACTTAATTATAAATGAAAAAGAGAAGGAATTAGCGTTAAAAAATATAGTTTTCTGCTTGTTTTGCAAGCAACTATTTTTTGAATTAAGTTTTTCTCTGTTTATTTATTTTACTTTTATTTTATTTTGTCTTTAAAAAAGTACTGATTATAAATTTGCATGCCTAGTGAAATGACAAATTAAAAATATAACAATTTTAATAAACTAGCAAGTATATTCGCAATGAGGTACACCGATTACTTTAAAAGAAATCGTCATTTATTAAAGAATTTTTAACATAATGAATTGTAATAATCTAAACGGTGAAAAATATATAGTGAGAGTTATCGCATTTCATAAAAAATACTGATATCCCTAAACATATACAGGGTGGAGCAATTGAAGTGTAACACTAATGTTTTAAATAAAATTTAATTTATATTTTTCTTTTAATTGGATCACCTTAATTTAAATAGAATCTGCACTCTTTTACAGCAAGAAAAATTCTTTAAAATAAATTATTTTGCAATATAACAACACATTTGAAAAAAAGGCAGAATATAATAATGCTTTGTTTTTTGGGGAAAATACCATGTGAGTTTTGTGAGTTATTAAAACGGTTAAAACATGAAAATGTCAACAGAACTTTCATATATATATATATATATATATATATATATATATATATATATATATTTATTTATTTATTTATATACAGAGTCTGGATCTGTTCAAAAAAGGCATGGCGACAGTCGTAGACCTATAGCCGTGACTGCAGTGAACGTGAAGATAGTGCGATCAAAAGTGAAGAGAAATCCTTGCTGGAGTGCTAAGAAAATTGTTGGAGAGAGGAGTTAGAGTAATTCTTAAAAATAAGTTGACGACCATAAAAAGTGCACGAACATATAAATACGACCATATAATACACAGCCCATTTTCTAAATATACAGCAAAAGAAAATTAGAGTCATAAAACCAAGAGCACTGAGGCAGAGTCTTGTGCAACGCACTGCAAATTTAAAAACAATGTGTTATCATATGAGAAATTATTCACTGTGGAACAACATCTCTACAAAGAAATCGATAGACTTTGGTCAAGAAAAAATTCCTCTGTGGATCAGGACCTATTAATAGTCATGGAAAGACAAAAAGAAAAAAAAATGGTTTGGGTCCTTATGGTTTGGTTCTGAGTAACTGCCGCTGATCGTATCCCTCCTGATTTGTTTCTCAATATACAAAAGTCAATGTACAAAAGTACCAAAATTTTACGTTGCAAGGTTCTTTAACGCCATGAGCACAATTTTATTTTGAAAAATTACTTTCACTTTAGAAAAGGACATTGCACCCTCCATTAAGCACGCACTAGTATCGTTGGAGAAAATGTTCCTTCATATATAAAGGCTGGGATCCCTTACAACCCTTATCTCAACCAATAAGATTATTAAGTATGGGCTTTATTAGAGAGCAAAGTCTGTGCTTCAGATTAGATTCCCTCAGAAAAGATTTAACAAAAGTATGGATCAAAATTATACAAGATGAGATGCGTACTGCAGTGGAAAGTATGAATGTTTTAAGCTCTTAATTATAAATAAAGTAGTTTATATTGTCAATTCTGTATAATAATACAAATATGCGAGTGTAAGGTCATTTTAAAAAAGGTTTTCAATATATATATATATGTATTTTTTCTTTATACACAATGTTACTTTCTATGTTGCAATTGCCCCCAACCTGTAGTATCCATTGTACTACATATACGAGCTGGGACATTAGGCATTTTATTCGATTAAGTCTTCCACATGTACCCAGCACATTCCATATGACAAAGAAACGGCAGCTATTGTGTCTATTGTCTTGTATTGCTTTGTAGCTAATACTTTTTTTTTTTCGTAATTTGAGCTTACTAAGCTGCGATGTAGGAGGTTGCACTGACATAATCATTTATGAAAAGTTTATAAAAAGTTCAGATTTACGTCAGATATGATCTTTATCTGATGACTTTTAAACCCTTTATTTAAAAGATGTTTTAGATTTAAAGCTCAATTTTATACATGAATTCATTTATTTTATAGTTTTAATGATATGTGTAAGATAATGAGATAACATTTTTTGGAAATTCAGATTATTGCTGTGTTAAAAGAAATATTACCTTTTTTTTTTTTTTTCTTTAAGTGATGTACTGAAAACTACAATATCTACATATATATATTAGATCGGCTAAGCAGATGTGAGAAAATTAATAAATAAAAATAAAAACTTTAGTATACAAAAACTTTCTTCATAAATTATATCTCGAACAAATCTTGTATCAGCATGATTGTCATTTAAAATAATTAGCAAGTTCCAACCCTATAAGCATTTGTTTGATTAATTCTATGATAAAAATAAAAGAAAAATTCTTTATGACTGAAAAGTCAATCTTACGTCTCCGACTTTATGTAATGGCGCCAAAGCAACATATTTTCTTTTACCATACATAAATGGAGACGACTATAAATTTATGGAAATGTAGAGGCACATGATGAGCTATTGAATATTTAAAATATCCATGCAGGAATTTAAAAAAAAATTATACGTATAGGACCATTTAGTCTTATTTCAAATTAAAAATATGTATTTTATCTAATAACAGTAATAAATACTAATAAGTGTATGATATATCTCGACAATTTGTTAAGTTTCAATACATGCATTGTATGATGTCAGCATGTTTTAGATTTTTTACTATAGAAAATATTCATTAAAAAATTTCCAGTGTATAAAAATAGGAGGTTGCCTAAATTCGTATAATATTATAATTTATTTTTTCAAACAGTTATATTTTCACTAGTTTTGTACAATATTATATATATATATATATATCCATATTAATAAAATCAAACTTTTGTCTGAAAATCTGTGAGAATTAAAAAAAAAAAGTCGATATCTACACGTTTCACACAACATGAAAGCCAAAAATAACTTCAGAATACTTTGTGAGTGTGTGTGTGTGTGTGTAATGGTGTCTGTATGTATGTAACGCTATTTTTCTCCGGGCATCAGTTGAGAACGGCTGGACGGAATTCCACAGCGTTTGGCAGAAACTTAGTATTTACCCAACTTAAAATCACATCTATCAATATTTTCGAAATTCCTCTCCATTCCCCCCCCTGGGGGGGAAGTAAAAATAAAGTGTGAAAGTGTAACTCAGCTTCAAATTACTTCACAGTAAATAAATTGCACATGGGGAGACTAGACATGAGTAAAAATAAAACACTATATGCGATTTGGGAGTTTAATTCGCAAATTCCGGATTTTTGAGTAGAATTTTACTAAAATGGAACAAAGATGTTGAAAAAGCTATCCTTCTTTCTTACAATAATTTCAAAAACACATTTTTTTTTTTTTTTTGTGTGTGTGTGTGTGTGATTTATGATTTGTATTTTGTGATTTGTGATTTGTGATTATTATTATTTATTTATTTATTTTTTTGGTGGTGGGGGGGGGAATACAAGGAGGCAAGATCTGAACTTCACTTTTAGCGCTAAGTTTGTCTTGAGAAATCTATGGGAGCTGCGTTCACGAATTTTGGTGCTTGGATTGTATATATGTATCCGACACCTAAAGTAATGAAATTTATCGAAATTATCCCCGTTACACCCTGGGGGGAGGCAGAAGGTAAAAACACCTTATTAATCATAACTCGGCTGCAAATTATTTCACAGTGAAGAAATTGCACATGAAGAGACTTCATATGAGTACAAATAAAACATTATGCGCGATTTAGTTTTTTAAGGGGAGGGAGGGGAAAAATCGATTTTTATTGGAAAATTTTGCAAATTGCGGATTTTTGAGTAAAACTCTACCAAAAACGGTTCAAAGACGTGCAACACTGCCATGCGACTTTTTTA
The DNA here is from genome assembly GCA_963930645.1 of Salticus scenicus. Classification (NCBI taxonomy): domain Eukaryota; kingdom Metazoa; phylum Arthropoda; class Arachnida; order Araneae; family Salticidae; genus Salticus; species Salticus scenicus. The sequence continues at coordinate 84,591,540 of OZ005654.1, read as the reverse complement.
GGATATTTCTAAAACACGATTTTGATTTTTTGTAATCTTTGATTTTTTTTTTTTTGGGGGGGGAGGGGTTGGGGGGTCTGTAGTATGCTTTACGAAGGGCAAATTCGAGACACCCCTTCTTAATTCTAAATTTGTCCTGGGAAATTTATGAGAGCTGCGGTCACAAAGTTTGGTACTTGGATTGTTTATATGTATCCGACCCATAAAGTAATGGGATTTATTTATCCCCCCTTTCTGCCTAGGGGGCAGGAAGCAAAAAAAAAAAAAAGTTTGTAAAATATCACTCGGCCTCAAATTACTTCACGGTGAGGAAATTGCACAAAAGAAGACTAGACTTAAGTATAAATAAATATTACGTACGGTTTTGGAATTCTTCATTTTTACAGAAGGAAGGGGAAAAATCGTTTTTCGGCGGGAAAATTTCAGAAATTCTGTATTTTTGAGTAGAGCTCTACTAAAAATGGTACAAAGGTACTGAAAACAGCCATGTTTCTTCTTTGAGATTTTTCTAAAAGAAAAACACCTTTTTTGCGTTACGAAAGAGCAATTTCGGTAACTCCCTTTTAGCGCTGAATTTGTCTTGTGAAACCTATGGGATCTGCGGAATTTCGCAAAACTTCGAACTTACCCGCTGGTCAAGGGGAAGTAAGAAAAGCGGGTAAGTTGCGTTGAAGGCAGTAGGGCAACGGACTCCCTAATTTGCGAGCGGGAAAAACCTCTACCGAACACAGCGGTAACTTTAATGTAGGTTTTAAGTAATGATATGGGATTTTGACAAACTCATTTAAATTGTTCCCAGCGAAGTGGGTAAAGCTTGCTAGTATATATATGTACAAATAAAACATAATTAATTAAAACATCATGTTCACATAGGACATTCATTTTCAAACTTGCAAATAGTTTCTCTTTTTAGGTTGTTTTTCTGTCAATGACGTCATTTTCAATAGATAAATTAAAAAAAGTAATCAATGATGTAAATAAAATAAATAATTTTCAATGCTACTACTGGTAACAATAAAATATCTTTTGCAAATAAATAAAAAGAGTAACCTTAGATATTTACGATGAAAAAATGAATTTAGAATTGCAATTTATCGTCAGCAGGTGTTTCTTTCTACATTTAAAAAAATAAAATAAAACAAAATAAAAAATTTCATCCTGGACTTACACAAGAAAAAAAAAAAAAATATATATATATATATAGAATAGTGAAAACATTTAAAACTAACCGAAATTTCTTAAATATTAATAATAATAATAATAATAATCCAGATGATATTAGTTTATAGGTTATTTATTTTATTTTAACATTAGACGGAACCAGTTTAGTAATGGGTATGATGTTTATGTTAAACAGTTATTGAATTTTAAGTTATGACCAGAGATTTTTAAAATAAAGTGTAAGATACAAAAATTTAGATCACTTTATACAGATTTAAATTTTTTAACCCAATGCATATTTAAACGTTTGGGTAAATAAAAATATCCTTAGCTTAAACGATTTAGCAATTTTTAAAATAAAGAAATTTTTTGCCAAAAAATTAATTTCCGCAACCACGATTATAATTTTAATTTGATTCATGCCTTAAATATATAGTTAAAGTATAAAACTGTGCAATAATAATAACTAGTATCGTCCAGTGGTCGAAACTCGACCATTTTTTTTTTTTTTGCAAAGCGAGGCAAAGCAAAGTTATTGCCTTGTCCTAAACGGGATGCAATTGCAACACAGCTGCGGCAATTGTTTGCCGATATTCACTCTAACTGAATCAGCATTCTCTCTGTTGATGAGAATTCCTGAAATGAGAGAAAATCGCAACGTGAAAACGCCCCTTGTTGTGTGATACAGCCCAGAAGCTAATAGGTACCATGTCAAACCAAGGCCCAACCAAGTATCAAATTCTGTTAAATTAATTCGATTGGCTCATAAAGTACAGTGTTTGAACAAAAAAAAAAAAAAAAAAAAAAAAAGATATTTTTCAAAAATGGTCGAATTGAGTTCAGGAAATTTCAAAACGTGTAACTTTATCGAAAACCGAAAATCTAAATATTTTCTGAATCTTATATTTTCTACTTATATATGCAGAGGAAAGAATAATAAATCCACTTTTTAAAAAATAAAAATAAGTAGTCAATTTCACTTAATTAAAATGCAAGGAGATCTCAAAACGTGTAAATTCATCGAAAACCGGAAATCAAAGTTTTTATGTATCTTCTACTTACTTCTTCTACCCACAAAAGCTAGCAATAAAGACACTTTTTTAAAAAATAAGTAGCCAATTTCAGTTAATTGAAACGTAAAGAAAGCTCAAAACATGTAAATTCAGCAAAAAACGGAAATCGGAATTTTTTCCGTATCGTCTACTTATACATGCAGCAGTTAGTAACAAATCCATTTTCCTTTTATTTAGTATATTAGTTGAATATTTATTGTTTAAATATCACCCTTTGAAATGAAATGTTTATGTTTACATTCAAAACTGGAAGTTTGCTATTTTTTTTTTTCTGGAGTTTTGTGATTTTAAATTAAAATTTTATCAATTTTACAGAAAAAATAACTCAATCAAACACATGTAGACTGTAACTTATATATAACTATACCCAAATATTGGAATTAAAATCGGCAGATAATTTCCGTTATTTTTAAATATTTTTTTTTTACAAAAAATCCAATGGACGATTAACATGGACAATCTTTTTCATGGCTCCATGGACAGACAGTGACGTCATCACTTCGCTTGCGCATAGTGATGCTACATTATACAAATTACTGTGTCTGTGGTTTTATTTGAGCTTTATGAAATTGCCAGATTTAACAACTTTCTACTTTTAGGTATTTTTTAATGTAAAGGAATACGTGTATAAAAGGGAAAAATGGGGGAAAATACATAAAAAATAAATGTATTTTTAAATACCTTTTTGACATCGTAAGAAAATAATATTTGTATTCGCACCTTCCGGCTAACCATACCTTTCAAATGATACCATTTTCAACTCTCTACTCCCATAATTAATATGTTAAAAAGGGACTACAAATTTTATGCTTGCCTATTAATATATAGATAATTATTATAAAAATAATGAAATATTTAATGTATTTACAGTAATCACTTAAGGAGGTCCGGGAAACCAAATTTTTGTTTTTATTATTTATTGATGAATTGCTGTAATTGCTGTTGAAGCTTTTATAACGATGAAGTTGAGCAATAAAGAATCTTAAAAAATAAATAAAAAAATAACATTTAAAAAATTAAAATAAATTTAAAAAAATTAAAATTTAAATTCTTCATAAATTTAAAATTCGTTATATCTCATGAACTAATGTTTCAATATACAAACTTTTTCCCCTTTTATATACAGAAAGGATTTATCTTTAATTTCTCTTCAGGATTTCTGATTATAATGATAACATTTTTAAATATTAATTTTAATTTTAAAAAAATACTTATTTCATGCATAACTTTTGGATTACCAAAAAAGTTTTGCTCCTAATTAAAAATTCCGAAGATAAATTGAAGATAAATCTTTTCTGTATATAAGAGTGAAAAAAGTTTGTAAATTGAACCATTAGTTCATGAGCTATAACAAATTATTAATTTATCAAAATTTTTTAATTTTAATTTTTCATTTATTTTTTTTTAAGTTTGTATTTATTTATTTATTTATTTATTTATATTTAAGATTCTTTCTTGCACAACTTCATCGTCAAAAAAGCTCCAATTTCAGAAAAAATAATTACAGCAATTCATCAATAAATAATAAAAAACAAAAATTTGGTGTCCCAGACCCCCTTAATTTACTTATTTTCAATGTGTTTCAATAAATCATATTCTAAAAATAGCACTTAAAAAGTTGCATCTTTATTGCGTCAATTACTATTTAAACTTAGCTGTAGATTAGAAAAAAAAAAAAAAATAGAAACTATTACAAATTGTCCTACATTAACTAAAAAACAAATCCAATAGGAAAAAATATATGTATTAGGGAAAAAAAATAAAAAGAAAGTTTTTTTTTTTCTTGTAAACAAGCAATTATACAAAAAAATTATAACCTAGTAGTGTCAAAAATTTAAAAGTATCCATGTCGGGTCATATACTAAAGCTGTATGTCTAAGTGGTTTAGTTATTATTTATGAGTTTCTCTCTGTTCTAAAAAATAAATAAATAAATAAATAAATAATACAGCCGTCGCTGTTTATTTTGTGTGTCTACCTAGTAAATGTTTCCACTGAAAATAGTGACTTTTTTTTTTTTTTTTTTTTTTTAAGTTGTTGAACGTTAAAACATACTTTTGACACATTATTTCATTTATAAAACAATACAGTATTAAATATTATGTGATATCAAACATGAAGATCTCTATAATATTTGTCTAATTTTGTCTTATGTTATGTATTATTAATATTCATATTCTATGAAAGGCAGGGGCCCACCAGCGGCCGAGCGGTTCTGCGCTCAAAGCTGGTAGACGTGAGGTGCCGGGTTCGATCCCAGGTCGCGCTCGTCGGCCTAGCCGTTCGGAGTTTTCCGTGGTTTTCTCCGAAACTTGCGTAAATACGGGCTAGGACCCCTTAGAAAGACCTCCACGGAAGGCACTCCCCTCAGGCCCAGGACCTACAGCAGTCAATCGGCCTTAATCCTAAACACCAACACCAACACTATGAAAGGCAAAGCTGCGATTAGGCGGCTGGGACCCCGCCGGGGTTTATGAGTAAAGAGAATCGGGCGGATAAAGCCAAACTCGGGTGGTTGGTGAGCGGAGTGAGCGGGGGACTGTGCCCCAGTATATATCTATCTATCCTATATCTATATTTTTATACATATATGTGTATGTGTGTGTATTAAAAATTTGTATAAAAAAAGGGAGGGGGGCACTTATGGCATAACTTAAACGATTTAAAGTGGCTTTATTTTAATATTTGCTCGCGTAACTAGGTTTATACAAGTTGAAAATAGTAATGGAAATAGTCACACATTAATAATTTGTCGACCATCATTTATTATGTGAACTTACTCAATCCATACTTAAAATTACGAATAAGAAATTTCATGTAGGCATGTGGCTTTCTATCTTTGTATCTATCTTTTTCTTTTTTTTTAAGAGTATAGTATAATCTCAAGTAGAATACGTACAGTCGGTAACAAAAGTCTCTGAACACTAGCAAAAAATTGTATATAAAAAATATGCACTTAATACAGTTTTGTTAAAAAATCCTTGTCGAATCTTATTCATAGTCAGTCAAATAACAGGATTCGACAAGGATTTATTTAACAAAACTGTTTTAAGTGTACTTTTTTTATATAGGAATTTTTGCTAGTGTTCGGACACTTTTGTTACCGACTGTAGTATAGTCAAATTGCAAGTCATTACTGGTTCGTATTTTCAACATCGGAAAATAATCTACATTTAGAATTGATCAAGTATAGCATTCAGTGACAAGTTGTAGAAGCTAATATTGCCCTAAACACATAAAGCGTAAGGAAAAATTTCTTTCTTGAACATCATTATAAAATATCATTTAATAATTGAAAACACGTAGCAAAATATTTATGCTTAAAACTTTTTGTAGTTCTTTTAACCCTTTTTTCATCATATTATTCTTTTAAGATAGTTAAAGGTTTTACTGAAATAAAGAATTAATAACATTTGTATTACAAGTGGCTATAAAAAGAGTACTACTTTAAATAATTTAGGTATTAGTATTATCAGTCTTTCATCCCCGAAGTTATATTTATCTGTAACATACATTTACTAAATTAACTATTTGAAAAAAAAAAAAATAAAAAATGTTTGGAATTTAATATACATCTGTAAATTGTATTTATATAAATTCTGTTGAAAAGCAACCTTATGAAATTGTATGAAATTATCTCCTCTTCCGTCTAGCTAAAATTATTGGCGGAGAAAAACCGTAACGCGGTTATCTGCGTATTAACGACACGTTTCTCGAGCGAAATTTAAGAATATTTTTTCATGTATTTAATGCCTTTGCTTCAAATTAAAACGTTTGTTTTCGTTAATTAAAACTGCATTGCATACGCTATTTTTCAAATATTTGTCAATGCAAACTACAGCATCGAAAACATGTTTTCATGGCAATTTAGAAATTTAAAATTCTTTTAAAGATTTTTTTTTTTTTTTATAAATATATTAGTATTAAAAAGAAAAAGAAGAAAAAAAACTTAAATTTTAGAAAACAAAATACTCCCACATAAATACTGGCCAGAAAATAAGCTCAAATTTGTTTTCACATCAGTACATATAAAACACATGACGATACATTATTCAATACATTACGGTAAAACAGTTTTTTCTTTTTCTTATTATTATTATATTCTTCCATAAAAAAGAACATATGGAAACTGTGTAATGCTTCTTATCAATGGTTAACATATTATTTTTTTTTTATTTTAATTTATAAGATTTATTTTTATAGTATAGCTATGTATACGTTCTCCTTGACGACTTTTAAATTTCTGCTGCAATTTTGACGATGAATAAATGTTAGTATCGCTCTTGCATAACAAAATATCTTGGCGAATACTGTCTGTGCTACGTTGAGGCCAGATTTTGAATTTAGCTAACTCCTACACAACAGCTGTTCCATTTTCTTCAATTTACCATTCATTAAATACAAAAAGTTTAATAAATAAATAAATAATGAAAATAAAATAAATAACTGATTTGATGACTCAAAATGTGATACCTTGTTCCTTTGCAATGGTTTTTATATTTTCTTAAAGTTAATTTTATCTTAATTTTAAATTATACTTTTTTAACTTGTCGACGAAATGATAAAAATCCTGACGTATCGAACATATAATGATATCGACGCAAAATGTTTGACTGAAATTAAATACTATACTCGTGCGAAAAAAAAAAAAAAAAAAAAAAAAAAGGAGGAGAAGAAGAAGAAGAATTAGCGATATGTTTAATCAGTTTTATTTAATCAAAACTATTAATAACGCTTAATGTAAAATACATAATTTACATAATTTTGAGAAAATGCACTAATAGTGTTTTCGAATCGAAAAGAAGCAAAAAAAAAAAAAACGATAATTAGATACATCAGTAATCACTACTTAAAATATTAAAGTATGTGTACGATTCTGTAGGCTAAAAAAAGTTAAATTTTGTTTGATAAGTAACATCTTTAAACTTAAATGGAAATAAGGTTAAAGTCAATAGTAGCTTTGTGGTTTAAATTTTGGTTTACATTTTGTTTTGCGTTTTGTAACAAAATTTTATAAAATGAATAATTAAATAAATAAAAATAAAATAAAATCTTACTTAAGCTAGAAAAATGTAGCAAAAGTTTACACAATTACGAAAATAGTGTTTATTGTACTATTTTTTTTTTCAATGTGTATAAATAAAACAAAGAGGTTGTCAGCGGAACACATCCGGGCGGACCACTTATGACTTTTTTTTTTCAATATTTCTGGTCTACCCTTAATTTAAATGCATTCAAGAGTGTACTGGAATAGTATTACATTAATTAATTACAATTTACGTGTTCTACCGTGCCTTAAAGCATCGGTGACAAATGATAGTTTGATATGAATAAATTTAAACATTTTTTATGGAAAAAAAGAAAAAAAAAAAAAAAACAGAATTATCTATAATAATGATAATGAACTCGGAAAACAGGTTTGTATATGCATCAGCATCACTGTTCCCGAGGGGGGAGGGGCTAATTTTCAGTATGGGTCTCCATTAAATAGCATTTCAGTATCTTTAACCCGTTAGTAGTCGCATATCGGTCCTTTTGCAGCCCATCGCTTATAAATTCCTCCTGCAAATCACCCCTTAAAAATAAAGTGGGGAAACTCTGTTTACCTGACCTTGGGTGGATGTCCTCTAACGTAGTATGTTTTCAAGTCATTCCAGCAATTTTTTGAGTAGTTAAAAACATTTTACGTCTCACATCGGTCCATTTGACCGCGACGCGATTACTAACGTTGATTCATTTCTTTCCACATTTCCGGTTTTTCAGACAGGTTAAAGTTTTGCGGAAAAAACTTCGCGTGAATTAAAGGTACTTCATCTTTCTTTACTGGCTTTCTTTCGGCTTTCCCCCAACACTAAACAGGGGCGGCAAAAAGACCGAACGCGGCTACTAGCGTTATTAAAAATGATGCGACTACTCTCGGGAACGCGATTAGTAAGATTAGTAGTAACGCGATTAGAACCAACGATTAGTAATATTTTTGAATAAATGTGACGAAAATTTGAAAAAAAAAATCGTGATTTATTTTTTCTTTTTGCAAGGATTTCTATTTTCTCTTAATCATAAAGTAGAGAAAGTATTCCTTTTGTGTCAAATTTTCAAAATTGAATTATTTTTTTATTTACACGTTTTGAGTTCCCCTGAATCCAAAAATCATGTTTTTGTGGTTGGTCTGTGTGTCTGTCTGTGTGTTTGTCTCTTATCAGCATATCTGAAAATTAATATTATCTGAAAGTTCAAACTTAGTATTCTAAATGTGTATCACATAGGAATGCTACACTAAACTTTTCGTTTATCTCAAGGGGCACCCAAGACAATTCAAATGCATTACGTCTATGGGGGAAATTGCATGTAAGTAGATTTAAACATATATAGGCTACACTAAACTAAATGAAACGAATAAATATTTTTTATATGCGTAAAAACATGTTTCAGATAGAATATGGCATGGAAATCATTCACTATTCGTTTATAGGGCTACACAAAAGAACTAGATTATAGTGGACGATACTTGAAAATTGGTGTACTTCAGCTTGCGCCGTGTATTAATAATATAAGAGTATATTTATGTGCACCATGAGATGTGTACGTTAGGGTGGATCGAAAAACGCGTTTTCTCTCCAATACAATTCTAATAGCGCGGAAAACTTGCGCATAGGCATCATTATAAGTGAAAAAATATTATTATTATTATTAATTTTTTTTTTCGAAATTTGAAATCGCGCAAAAAGCCTAAAGTTACCATAAAAGTCAAAATACCGGTAAATTTAAAAAAAAATGTAAAAATTACAAAAAAATACATTTTTTGTTCTAATAGTGAAAAAAAGTGTTTTTAAGAGTATCCTTAATGCATTCAAAATATAATTAGACCCATTCTTGTTTTACTGAATTCGCGCAAAAGGCCTAAATTTGCGGGTTGTATAGTAAAAAAGCGATATTTCATGATTTTCGACGATTTTTAAACATGTGCCAAAACCCATAAAAGTTTTATTTTTTAATTTGTAATAGTGTTCAAACCATTCAAAATAGTTTTCCCAATCCATAAATAATACTTTCAGACCTGTTATTCCTTAACTGTATTCTCGCAAAAGGTCTAAATTATAGTATAAGTTAAGTTATAGAGTCCCGTAAAAACACCGTTTTCCATATTTGATGAGTGTTTATTTAACACATTAAGGTTTGTAATAAGACAAACAAGTGATTTACAAAAAATGTATTAGGCAAACATATCGTATTGCAGCTCTCAGCTCATTTCAACATTTAAACTATGCTAAAATGACCGAGGACTCATGGCGAGGACGTGGCTGCAAGGCGAGTCCCACCTCCACCCTACACAACCAACCAACCAACCAACCAGGGTTAATTTTATTTACAATATTTACAGTAACTATTTACTTTGTATAATGCATATACGTTCGTTGTAGGCGAAAGGTTATTTACATAGAAGCCTCTTTGAATTCTGACTTTGAATTAAATGTGGGCATCAGCTGTCTTGATTTTAAAGTCGCTCTAATATAACCATCGCGATTTTCATGCCCGCACACTTTTTCTGCTACTTCTGTAACCAGTTTTACCCACCTCAACTGACTGGGTGTGGCATGGAAATTTGAAGTAGTTAAACTCTGGTAGCGCTTTGTCTTTCAATAAAGAAGCACTGCATTCAGTTGGCATCTTGGACAGTAGTGGCGGACATTTTAACGAGTTACCTTATAGGCATTTGTTTGATCACTTGGATGGAGCGACAACAGGACCAGCATCATATAGCGGTCCAGTTGGAAAACAACTCCCTGGATGTAAGAAACTCCCTGTTGTATATTTTCAGCCGATACAATAAGAAGAAGTCGTTGATATCACTAAAAACGATCTGAGTAAAGGTCAGAAGTATTTCCTAGACATTGTAAAAGCGGTCAACAAAGGAATCTGTAATCCAGAATTGGCTGCTAGGGATCCTTGACGCATCAGCCACTCTCGTTGGCCAACCTGTAGTAACCGGGTTTTAAGATTGTATATATCCCAAACTAGTCCAACAATTGAGTTACAGACTCTTGCAAATTACATAGTGAAGTCATATGGACCTGTTTGGTTTGATATAAAGAAAAACTACACTGTGAAAGATGGACCGAAGCATATTTTGAAGGTAGTTAAAACATCCAGGCATCTACCGGACAATATCAAGCAAATCATTGACCAGTAATTCAAAGAACGCATTCTTCTGCCACCCTGAAAATATGATGTTGGCTATGGTAATGGATGAGAGACCACACATTAGAGAACTTGGCTACAGGAGGATCCTTAAATCCAGAAATAAGCCATCAGCTGAAGCATATGTAAGATACTTCAAAATACCTTCAATAAATTTTAGTGCAAACGAGTATACCGAACTAATTGATTGGTCAATCTGCAAATTAACACCGCCGCCACTACTGTCCAAGATGCCATCTGAATACACTGCTTCTTTATTGAAAGACAATGCGCTACCAGAGTTTAACTACCTCAAATTCCCCTGCCACACCCAGTCAGTTGAGAGGTGTGTAAAACTAGTTACAGAAGCAGCAGAAAAAGTGTGCGGGCATGAAAATCGAGATGGTTATATTAGAGCTACTTTAAAATCAAGACAGCTGATGCCCACATTTAATTCAAAGTCAGAATTCAAAGAGGCTTCTATGTAAATAACCTTTCGCCTACAACGAACATATATGCATTGTACAAAGTAAATAGTTACTGTAAATATTGTAAATAAAATTCACCCTGGTTGGTTGTTTGGTTGGGTAGGGTGGATGTGGGACTCGCCTTGCAGCCACGTCCTCGCCGTGAGTCCTGGGTCATTTCAGCACAGATTAAATGTTGAAATGAGCTGAGACCTGCAATATGATATGTTTGGCTAATACATTTTTTGTAAATCACTTGTTAGAGTCTGATCACAAACCTTAATGTGTTAAATAAACACTCATGTGATATGGAAAACGGCGTTTTTACGGGACTCTATAACTTAACTTATACTATAATTTAGACCTTTTGCGCGAATACAATTAAGGAATAACAGGTCCGAAAGTATTATTTCTGGTTTGGGAAAACTATTTTGAATGGTTTTTACACTATTACAAATTAAAAATAAAATTTTTATGGGTTTTGGCACATGTTTAAAAATCGTGAAATATCATGAAATATCGTTTTTTTATGATACAACCCGCAACTTTAGGCTTTTGCGCGAATTCAGTAAAACAAGAATGGGTCTAATTATATTTTGTATGCATTAAGGACACTCTTAAAAACACGTTTTTCACTATTAGAACAAAAAATAATAGTTATAGTTAAGCACGTCCATAAATATTAATGGACGTGCTTAACTATAACATTTTACCATGTTCAAGAATGCTTCTCAGGAATATAAATTATTGCCTCATGACCATACGGTAAATAATGTATTTTTTAAAGTGAAATATTCATAACATGCTTTTTTGTATATTTACACGTTTTGAGTCTTCCTGAATACCAAAGTCATGTTTCTAACGATCTTTTTTATGCCTGTGTCTGTTAGAGCAAATTAAAAACAAATAATTTCAGGCGATCCAAATGTTGTATTTTGAAGTCAGTACGTTTGTTACTAGAAAAGTTTGATCAATACTAATATGTTTTAAAGAATATTGCGTACGAAAGTTCTCTGAATAATTTAAAATGAACTTTTGAATTTAATAACAGATATGAATTTTATATAAATATGGGTATAGTAATGAAACTGGGTGTTGAGGTGGGCAGTAGCCCCCTCATAAATAAATAATTATCATCTAAAACTCTTTCGAAGCCTGAATTGTTTTAACATAGGTTTTCATAATAGTACTCTTTATCTTACCCCTTAATCTTTAATCTGTATTTATAGTATTAAATTTCAGGGTAAGACAAAGTCGTGAGAGTGACACACCAGATTATTTTTTCAATAATCTTCAATAAATAATCATTTTAATAAGTTAGTTCTACTTAGTGAATTCGCATAGAAAAATCTAGAAGAAAGTTCTTGTAATAGCGATAATATACTTACTGGTTTTTATTTTATTTAATTAATTATTTATTTATTTTTCATATCGTGAGTCATTAACTTATCTTTAAACTTTTGAGATAAGTAAGTGGAAGGTATTTAATTTATTAATAGTAATCAATATTTATTAATGAACCTTTACAAATCTCATTCCCGGTTAATGAATGCGATTCAGACAATTTCTCGGTTATTCATATTTTGTTATCGAAAGAGTTATGATATATATATATATATATATATATATATATATATATATATATATATATATATATATATTCCATTTCAATTATCTATTTATTTTTTCTTTTCTCTTTCAGATTTTGTTTACAATAGACAAAATACATCTGCTGGACTAGATTAAAAAAAAAAAAAAAAAAAAAAAAAAAAAAAAAGATAATGTTAATTGATGTAGATACGAAATCTTTTAAATAGATACAGACTGAAAAATCAATTGTTCCGTATTAAGAAACAAATCGTCTGAATAATTTTCGGTTTTGATGTTCCTCCTAAGATTTAATTAGAAGGATTATGGTAAGTTACTTCGTGCATTGTCTTGAAAATTACTCGCGGAAGAAAATGTCTTTGCTTGCCAGCACCCTCGTTTCATGCTTCATTATAAAAGAATGTCACATTCTGAATTAAAGAAATGGGAACGAAGCATTCTTATGGCTGAATTCTCATTTCAAGCAAAAAAAAAAAAAAAACTTTCATCTCGTTCAATTTCTTATTAAATTAGATCATTCATATACATCAGAAAAATGTTTGAGGAGGAGATTTTTTTTTTAAATCTTAATATGTTTTCTATACATACATACATGCATACACACACACACACACACACACACACACACACACACACACACATATATATATATATATATATTTCGGGAATGCAGATATATATATATCGGGAATGCAGATATATATATATATATATATATATATATATATATATGTGTGTGTGTGTGTGTGTGTGTGTGTGTGTGTGCGTGTGTGTGTGTGTGTGTGTGTGAGAGAGAGAGAGTGTCAAAATTATCTTTCATGTCAAACGCGTTTCCGAACTGGATTTTTTGGAAAATTTAGCTATTTACCTTAATCGTGATAAAATTGTCAATGAAAAATTTGATTCCACTTTGTTGTCTACAGCCTGGAAAAATTTGTTAGTTCAATTAAATAATTTCCTTCATTATGTTTATAACTTAATATTAGTTATATTAAAATAATTCTAATTAAAAATAATATCTAATGGATAAATTTTATTAAATTTACTTATTAGTTTAATATTTTTGAAAAAAAAAAAGATTATTCCTTCCCTCCCTCCCTTTTTGTGGTGTGTTTACGTGAGTTCCTCTCTGATTGGTCCTGCCCTGCATGATGCTTCCTATTGGTTGTTTGTGTTGCTCCTCCCCCTCTAAATTTTACCCTGCTTTCAGTCTTGCTTTTGCCTCCAAGGCAGTTGCATGTGTTTGCACATGATGAAGAAAGGCTACGTCCTTCGAAACCGGTTGTGCTGATTTAAAATTTATGGTGTGTGAAGAAGTTTTATTTTCTTTCATCTGATTAAATTATCGAAAAAAACATTTGTAAAAAGTACACTTCATGTGAAATATAAACATATATGTATTGGTTTATATAATAAACATACACCAAATAATTTTTAAAAGAGCTATCTCATCGTCACTGACGGATATATCCGGTCACTGAGCTGTTCTTTTTTTTTTTTTTTTTTTTTTTTTTAACACAATAAACCGACAAATTAAAAACTACATGATCATGAATTTTTAGATCATATTTCATATTTCAAAATTTAAATGGTAGCGAAAAGGCTTATAATCATCTGCATAGTTACCTTTTTTAATCTCAAGGTTAATTAAGCATTATTTTATTGCGCAGAAAACAATGTGAAGTGAAAACAACATTACAATCTTGTCCTTTTCAAAGACAGTTAGAAGGTTAATACAGAAATTATGTGTCAAATATCAGTGTTTTATCTTTCTTTACATTCAAGATGTCAAAAACTTTCTTCAGAATCACTCAAATATATCACTAGATTTTAGATACGCGTCATTGAATTTTCTTTATGTAATTCTGATTTAAAACACTTTACCTGCAACTTTCGTTTAATACGTGGAAGTTTTTTTTTAAAATAAATTTAATTTAAATCCATATTATAGAAAATAAAATTAAACTATTAAAGCAATTGCAAATATTAAAACAATTACAAACTTTTTTTACCTTTTGCGTTGAAGCAATTTTAAATTTTTGAAAAGAGTTTCACTTTTTTTTTTTTTTTTTTTTTCTTATTATTATTTTAATTAAAACTTTCTTAATAATATAAGAATTTTTAAAAAGTATGAAGTTTCGGAAAAAAAAAGAATAGTATTAAGTGATACAGAAAAAAAGGAAAAAGAAAATTTTGGAGGTGTGCAGATTTTATATAACTTAATAACTCTACAATTAATACTTTGTTATCTTATTAAACAGATTCAAAGTTTTTTTTTTTTTTTTTTTTTTTTAAGTCAAATTAAGAATTAATATAAAAATGTAATTTGAGTTAAATTATGATTAAATGTTGAAAATATTTTCTCGTAAAACCTATATTTAATATCATTTAAACATTTATTATTCTTGACCTTTCCAAATAAAAATATTTGAATAAAATATTACAAGAAAGCAACGTATATTGAATTAGTAGCTGGCTACTCTCGCTTCGCTGGTCACAATATTTAAATGAATTTTCAAAAGAATTGAATCACTATCTATTTTTTATTTTACATTATAAATAAAAACTTAAAAAAATAAATAAAAAATACATTGCAATTGATTTAAACCTCGCTTCGGTTAGCTGTTTTTCCGACAGCACGACATCAGGTCCAGATTCCCACTATCTGGAGAAAGGTATTTTCTAGGCACTTCAATTTGATTATTTATCAAAGACAGACGGTTCTTCTATTATTAAAGAACTACGATTTTAAATATTACTGGAATTCAACATCTATTAAATAGTTTAGTTTTTGAAACATGTATTTTACAGCACCTGCTTTTTACACTATAACACGATTTGATTCCGATCAAATTAATAAATAAAATTAAAAAAGAAATTGTCTTTTAAAATCAATAAAGAAATTAATAAAAAGCAAATAAATTTTAATTAAACTTAAATTTTAATCAGTTTAATCTTTTCTAATTTATACTACCCCTTTTTCCTGATAAACACCATAAATTGGGAAAAAAATACTTTTAAAAATAAAACACTGTTGTGCTATAAAAATTATATATAAATACAACTGTTATAAATACACTTTTAAAAATAAAATTTAATATAAGTATATTTCTCTACTGCATTAGCATTTGATTTTCAATAACTATTAAAAAAAAAAAAAATAATAATAATGAAAAGATTTCGCCTTAAAATGAAGGAATTAAATAAATAAAAAATAAATAGTGTAATAACAATTACTAAAAATACGCAGACGAATAAAATAAAATAATAAATTTTGGAACCATCAAGCATATTTAAAAAAAAAAAAAAAAAAAAAAAAATCTGAAATTCGAAAATACGATGAGGTGCAAACCTATAGGATCCCATGCACACATCTGCCATGATTTGTAGCTCTGTGATCACAGTGTGAAAACCATAGCACACAGACAAATACACCGACATATAGATAACAAATGGTTAGGTTACACACAAAGAACTTTGTAAATGTATTGGACTAAAAGTTCAAAGAATATGCGTGGACTTTTTATTCAAATATATATTTACCTCTTTAAAATTCAAGAGATAAAATATAGTTTAACTTTTTCATATTTCTTAAAATATCTATAAATATCATTTTTTTTTTCAATATTGTGAACTATAGTAAAAAAAAAAAAAAAAAGTCATCGGGAGATATTCTTAAAAAAGAATCAGACAGCTATAGCTATGCTGAAATCCTTGATGGATAATTGCAGAAATTGGTACTTTTTGGATAATGCTCTTCATTTATTCGACAGAATAAACCAAAACATTGATGTATAACAGAAATTCTTTAATAATGAGAGATTTAAGAAAACTTAAATAAAAAAAAGTAAGAAAGAAAGAAATTAACTAATTAGTGACAGGAACTATTATAATGGAATTTAACTTTTTGCATTGCAAATGTATGTTAAAAAAATATGTTAATTACTTTCTGTATACTACAAACATATGTGATAAAAATCTTTGCTCTGACATTTTAGTATTAAAGATGTAACACTCTAAAAATTTTAAATTTAAAGAAATTCCATGCGTTTAAAATATCAAATCCATAAAAATTACTATAGTTATACATTAATCTACAATTCAGACAAGTTCAGTTTCTTTGACATAATGTTGTTATAGGTTGCTTTTATTAACTGAAAAAAAAAAGTTATAATAAAGAGTATTTTTTTTTTATTTTTTTACAAATGCAATAATGTAATAACTTTAATAACGAAATAACGTAAATGTAATAACGTTTAGATACAATTAAAATACTCAAAAAGCGGGTATGAAAAAAAGGCGGGTACTATGAACGGTACGGGATATTAATTATATTGTTGACAGGTATGCTTAACCCTGCAGTGCATGATTTTTTCTATTTTCCCAGGAAAAATATATTTGATTCTGTGATAGCCAGATTGTAAAGGAAAAATATTTAAAAAATTCCAGTGATTTCCATTTTTAACTAATTTAATTTTTTTTAATTGTTGCCATATGGCAACACTGTGAATTAAGCATATACTTTTCAGTACATAAGAATTTTTTTTAATTAGGCTAATCTGCAATGTTTTTATTGAAATAATAATTACAGATAAATAAAAATGCATGAGATATTTAGCAATAGCACTTACCAGTTAGTTTTTATTATTAAACATTATGGTTTTGTATGGTGTGACACAAAACAGTTATTATTTTGGTTGGAACATAGAGGAACTAAGCATTTCATGCATTTAACTCTAGTAAAACCTTTACAGTTGAGAAATTTACAACGTTACTTGGAATCTAAATGTTCGGGCCAGTGATCGATTCTGTCATACTTAACGTCTTTGGGAGGTTGCTTGTAGTTAGGCTTCTTCAGTCGTTTTAAGTCAGTCTCAACTTCATTCGATGGTCGACCTCGTTTTAAAGTTTTCATCTCCCCAATAGAACAAAGGTTTCTGCAACCTCAAGCCGAAACTCTATCAATTTCAAATGTCTATTAGGGTGTGCTCGCTTGTACAATAATCAGGCCTTTATTATAGCAAGATCGATAAGGTGATAAAATAGTCTAAAGTACCATTTTCTAGTTCGCATGGTAAATTTATATCTCCCAAGTAAACTATCATGAAGATCTACTCCACCCATATGTTTGTTATACACGTGGATTACATGAAGACAAGAAACACTTTTTCTACATTTTACTTTCTGTCATAGCGTATGACATCTTTCACGGGACTTGTCCCAGCAAATGTTGAAAGCATCAAAACAGTTTTATTATCATGCCAGCGAGATTTGATATTTCGCATCCATTCACATTTGTAACATACTCGAAAATACTTCCACGTTTACAGTTCTTCAATTCCTTATCAAGTGGTATTTTGCAAGATGGTACTCTATCTCTTCTTACAGTACAAAGCGATAGAATTCCTTTTGAGTTCAAGGATGTAATAAAGGCACAGATGTGTAAAAGTTGTCAAAGTATAATTTATGATTTTTGTGTTCAGGAACCGGGCGGGTGAGCCTAGATATCATGGAACCAGTGACCCCTAAGTCACCTGGTTCGTTCGGCAGACTAATGGCATTTTTTTCTGTCCTGGTATAAATGTCGAAATTGTATGCGAAACCAAACACACCAGTTAAAACATTGAAATAAGAACACAGAGTAAAAATACTCATGAAAAACTTTAAAGAACTAAACGAAATTATAAGCAAAAGCTTTTACTGCATCGAACTCAGAACGTAAATAATCAAAAGAAAAATCAAGCTTTCTTCACAGTGTTGCCAAATGGCAACATTTGTAAAAACGAACGTAAAAAGTTATTATTATAAATCTTGTTGTTAAAAACAAGTTAAAATTAATAAAAGAATATTCTCTTAACAAAATATATATTTTTTTAAATATATTTTTGCATGTTTAATAAAATTTTAGAAGATCGAAGTCAGCCTTTGCCAGAAAAAATTTGTGATTCCAAAAGTCGTACTTTGATTTCAACCATCGGGTTGGTATTGCCATTTATGATCTGTTTCATGAACGAAAATCGCTAATTGGAGTATTTTGAAGCCGTAAAGCACAGTGTTGCAGAGATGCTACATGAATTGAATAGGTTAGAGAGGAAAAAAGAGTTTGTAGCCAATTGGCTACAGTATGCACTGTAGGGTTAAAAGATACTAGAAATAAGTCGAGTTATATTAAAATTATATATTATAAATAAAAATTAATAAATTCATATCAGTAATAAATTTTGTCCATTTTCCGACTACTGAGTGTGCCTATGAACTCAATAATAATAACAATAACAACAGAAGTTAGGTTTATTTTATAACATATACTTTATTCTGGATGATTTAAGGAATATACAAAATGCAAGACGTCTTACAAAATAGAGGGTGTGCCTCCAAAACTGTTAAAGTCATTATAAACTTGATTGATGCTATGCACCGTTGCTTCGCTGCTTCACTTTTTAGATCAAAGTAAAACAAAGAGAATGATGGAATAATATATTTTTAAATCATAAAATGTTGTTTATGCGAAAGTAATATAAATTAAAATTTCTTTAAAAAAATAATTGTGGCATTATAATAACTTTAAAATATTTTTTATATATTTATTTAATGGTATTAATATTTTTCTTTTACAACGATAAAAACAAGTCCTTCCGGCTTATTCGGAAGGGTAGGTTGATTTTTTTTTCCTTATCAAGTAGCCGTCATTTTGTTTCAAAATGGAGGTTACAAATTATTAATGCACTTGGTAGAAATATTGATATAGGCTATGTACATATAGAGTTTTAAACAAATCGGTTCATAAATACATTTTTATGTGAATTTAAAATTTTCAAGTGACCGGCGCTTGGAAGCAAAATGGTGGGTTAAGTTGACAAATATATGAAATGTATTTGTGAGATAAGTCTACATTACACAAATAGTTCGAATTAATTCAAAATCCCAAAAGTCATCGTGTTGAAAGCGTAAGTGGCTGCCACTTCGATCAAAATGGCAGAGAAAGTTGCTCATCCAAGATATCGTTGCGAATATATATATATTTTTATTTATTTTTGTAGAAATTCTTTCAACGAGGCTTAGTAAGTTGATAAATTGTTAGTTTTCTGCATTTCTAGTTTGTTTTAGCGTTAAAATAGCCTAATGTTCCCTTTAAAACGCATTAAAAAGATCCAGTAACGCAGGAAATGGATTTGGCGCCAAATTTGGCGACTTTTCACATATGGCGACTTTTTTGGTGACTTTTGGAGAGAAAATACTTGTTATCGATATACCAAAGATGGGCGCAATAACGTGATTGGTTCACGAGTTACGTGAATTTTCTAAATTTTTGTTGTTTGAATGATAAATCCATTTTTCAACTTTAATTTGAATTGATTAAGTACTTCCAAAGTTCCAGCAAGCACATCCAAGATATTTGAAGCATAGGTTACTGTCCAACTGTGGTTTAAATCAGTGCCGTGTTTCAAAAGTTATTATTATGGCAAATTTTCAAGTGGCAGTCTAAGTGTCTGCGACTTGGGAAAACAAAATGGTAAAACAGCTTGCCCATCGAAATTATCCAGTATATTTGTACGATATGTTCATTGTCCAGTTCTAGTTTAAATTAAATCAGTATTTCAAAAATTATCGTCATAAGAAATTTTCAGGTGGCACCACTTGTAAAAAAAAGTGGAGTGATATGCCCAGCGAACTTATCTGAGAAATTTGAATGATAAATCCACTACCCAAATTTGATGCGAATTGATTCTGTATTACTAAAGTTACCATAATGACAAATTTTCAAGTGGCCGCCACTTGGAAATAAAATTGCGGATCAAGTCACCAAGTGAACTTATCCTAGATATTTGAACCATAAGTTCACTATCCAGCTTCTATTTGAATCAGTTTAGTATTTTAAAAGTTACCGTGATGGCATATTTTCAAGTGGCAATGTGATTTCAAGTGGCTGGAACTTAGACACAAGATGTCGGGACAAGTTGCCCAGTGAAAACATTCAAGATAATGATGATAATTATCATTCAAGATAATTATATGATAACATCACTGTAAAAATTTGGTTCGATTTGGAATATTATTTCAGAAGTTATCGTGATTTTAAATTTTCAAGTGGGAGCCTGATTTCAAGTATCCCTGCTTAACTTAAGATATCTGCCACTTTATTAAAAATGGCGGATATAGTTTATTAATAAACTTCATTCAGATCCTTATGTGGTCTGTATTTACATCAAAATTCAAACAATTTCGGATTACGCTTTTTACAATTTAAATTTTAAATTTTCAAGTGGTCTCCACTTGAAAACAAAATCGCGGAGAAACTTGGTTAACAAACTCATCTAAGATATTTATAAGATAAGTTAAAACACTGTCCAAATTTGATTCCGTTTGGAGTATTATTTCGAAAGTTATGGTTTTAAATTTTTAAGTGGTGGCATGATTTTAAGTGGTCCTGCTTAACTTAAGATATCCGTCACTTCATTAAAAATGGCGGATAAAGTTCATTAATAAAGTTATTTGAGACACTTGTGTAATCTATGCACACATAAAAATAAAATAAAATAAAATTAGGAATACGCTTTTTACAAATTGAATTTGAAATTTTCAAGTAGTCACCACTTGAAAACAAAATGGCGGAGCAACTTGGTTAACAAATTCAGCTAAGTTATTTCAGATAAGTTAAGACACTGTCCAAATTTGGTTCGATTTGGAATATTATTTCAGAAGTTATAGTAATTTTAAATTTTCAAGTGGTAGCGTGATTTCAAGTGGACGCGCTTAACATAAGATATCTACCACTTTATTAAAAATGATGGATAAATTTCATTGATAAAAATAATTGAGAACCTTATGTGATCTATATTTACACCAAATTTCAAACAAATTCGGAATACGCTTTTTACAATTTGAATTTGAAATTTTCAAGCGGTCTCCACATGAAAACAAAATGGCGGAGGAACTTGGTTAATAAACTCATGTAAGATATTTATAAGATAAATTAAGACACTGTCTAAATTTGGTTCTATTTGGAGTATTATTTCGGAAGTTATTGTTATTTTAAATTTTCAAGTGGTAGCCTGATTTCAAGTGGTCCCGTTTAACTCAAAATATCTGCCACTTTATTAAAAATGGCGGATACACTTCATTAATAAACTTCATTGAGACCCTTATGTGGCCTGTATTTACATCAAAATTCAAGCAAATCTTGCTTTAAATATGCTTTTTACAATCTCGGTTTACAATTTTCTAGTGGCTGCCACTTGAAAACAAAAAGACGGAGCAACTTGGTTAAAGAACTCATCCAAGATATTTAATGTATTAGTTCACTGGCCAAATTTGGTTCAGTTTCGAGTATTATTTCGAGAGTTATCGTGATGACAAAATTTTCATTATAGATAGATAGATAGATAGATATAAAGGGATAAACGAAGTGATTGCAATAGGTCGATTTCTAAAGAAATCAACCTAATAAAAACAAAAGTAATATTCAAATATATACACATTACAATAGATTTTATAATGCAAAAAAATCTAAAGAAAATATTTCATTTTATATAAGTTAAGACTAAGAACAGGATTCGACAAGGATTTATTTAACAAAACTGTATGAAGTGTACTTTTTTACATAGGAATTTTTGCTAGTGTACGGACATATTTGTTACCGACTGTATATATATATATATATATATATATATAACATAGTAAAGTTAAATATCATTTCGTAATAAAAGATTTAAATTTAGAATATATATTCAAAACCAGCTACTATTCCTAAAATATATTTATTAAAGAAAATATTTAAAATATGAAGTAATATATTTAAAAAAAAAAAAAAAAAATGTGTAATTTATCTATGTAAATAATGAAAAGTTTCGGTCTGTGTATCTGTCTCTGTATCTGTTTGTCTGTCTGTGCTCTGGAGTTCACACAATCGACTACAGAGCAGCAAATCTTGGTAGACGTGTACTTAGTACCCTATAGGTGTGTACTCATCGAGATATTTATGAATTTCCAATTTGATTATTATTATTATTATTATTTAAATTTTAAGTATTGCATTCTGCGTTTCATTTTTTTTTCTAAAATTTATTCTTTCATTTAAATCGTCTCAATATCTTAGCAACGGCTATTTTTTTTATTTTTATTTTTTTTTTTTTTATTATTTATCTCATTCATTTGTAGGCGAAATCTTTATTATTATTATTATTATCATTACTAATTATTAATTATTATATTTATTGAAAATGAAATGGTAATGCAGTAAAAAAAGTTAAGTATATTAAATTTTAAATTTAGAAACGTATTTATAAAAGTTATGTTTATGTACAACGTTTATAATATAACAACTTTTTATTTATTTTCATTATTTTTAATTAATTTCTTTAAAAGAAATTTTATTATTATTATTAATCTTATTAATTATTTATAGTATTATTCAGAAAGAAAATGGTATTATATAGCAGAAAGGATTAAACTGATTAAAATTTAAGTTTAATTGATTTTTTTTTATGTATTTAATTCCTTTAAAAGAAATTCTACTTTTTAATTCATTTATTATATTTGTCGAAATCAAATCGTAGTATAGTGTAAAGAGCAAGGATTTTAAAGTACCTGGTTCTCAAACTAAAATATTTATTAGATGCTGAGGTACAATCATCTTGAAAACCTTCATTCTTAAATAATATCAGATCCACCTATCATTAATAAATAACGAAATTCAAGTGCAGACAGCGGCTACCCTAAGTGAGGTTTAGAGCAATTACAATGTAGATATATTTTTTTTTTTTTTTTATATATATTCTGATATAAAAAATAAGTAGTAATTCAATTCCTTCTAAAATTCATTTAAATATAGTGATCAGCGAATCAGGTGTAGCCTGCTAGTGACAAAAAATGACTTTTTTTTTTTTTTTTTTTGATTACAATTTGTTGTAAATTGATGGATTAATTATTAATATTAAAAGCAAAAACTGTTTTATTTAAGAGACAAAAATTTAAGTTAAAATACATTTTAAAAACAAAAATACATATAAAAACAATTAAAAACTAGACGTTTCGAAACCCGTCCGGGTTTCCTCATCAGTAATTACAACACAATATGCAAACATTACATGAAAACTCAAGGAATTTAAAGGAGTATCGAATATTGAGGAGCCAGTGCGCATGCTTCATTGATAGTGTAGAGATGCTTGGCAGTGTGCCAGCTATCAAGGAAAATACGCGATTTATAATTATGAAAACCAGAATTTAGAATTTTTATATTATCGAAGTCAAGAATATGATCAGTTTCTATTGAATGGCTTACAATTTTAGAATTTTGGTTGCAATTTTTAAAAGATCGTCTGTGCTCTTGTAGTCTAATTTTTGCTGTACGGCCAGTTTCACCTATATAAAATTCCTTGAGTGTTCATGTAATGTTTGCATATTTTGTTGTAATTTCTGATGAGGAAACCCGGACGGGTTTCGAAACATCTAGCTTTTAATTGTTTTTATATGTATTTTTGTTTTTAAAATGTATTTTAACTTAAATTTTTGTCTCTTAAATAAAACAGTTTTTGCTTTTAATATATATAATTGAGACGGTTTGATGTTTGTGTACGTTAATTATTAATATTTTTTATTTATTTATTTTCCATTTATTGTTATAATGGAAAATTATATGTTAAATTATATATGTTAAATTATATGTTATTTTATTGGACGGAATTATTACTTATATATATATACATATATATATATATATATATATATATATATATATATATATATATATATATATATATATATATTTTCTGTCAGTCCTATAATTAATTAACCATTTCCCTGTAAATAAAACTCCATAGAATTTTTTACTAAAAACTAAATTAATTAATTAATTAATTAATTTAATTTAATTAAATTAAAAAATTAAAATTAAAATAATCTGTTTACAATACTATAGAATATATTTCTGTAAACTGATAAGTTCGTAAGGAATATATATGATTTTTATCATATACCTGCTAATGAGCTTTAAAGAAAAGAAATGATGCATCACATTCACAAAAGTAGTTGACAAGAATTATGTGTTGTACATTTCAACAAGTTTCTTTTTAGTCGGAGAGTAATTTAGAAACTACTTACAAATCATTTTCTCTCTACAAGTTTCTTAGATTAATCTTGGAAGGAAAATCGGAAAAAAGGATCCATAGAACAGTAGCATTAATCTGTCTGCACCTTTATACTCTGGCGCCAAAATGAAATCTTTTGATCTTACATAGATAAATGGGATGTAATAATTTTATGAGAAAAGTTTGATATATAATGAGGTATTACACATTTTAATAACGAAATAAAAAAATATATGCCCCACAAGTTTTTTAAATGCTATTAGATGTTTTTAAATGCTTTAAAACGAAACTTTAAAAAATTTGAAGCTTATGACTGGGATATCTGTAGCCATATTTAAAAATATTATTAGACAGGATTTGACATTTTGGTATGTGAAATATATTGTAAACAAATACACAGGTTCAAGTCACTGAACTCTTTCTTATTTAACACGTTGAGCGCCACGTGAATTCTTAAAATCCATTAAAATCCCACAATGATTCCTCCTGTAATAAATAAAAATTAAGCAATTTTGAATAAATTTTCAATAATCACTTAAAGCAATGTAATATTATTAGTTTTATATCCTATTTTGCACTGTCTACCACCTATGGCTGACGCGGCTTTATATGATATTTCACGCTATCATCCACCGATGGCTGACACGGAGCTCAACGTGTTAATTTTTTATTGGTACCGCTTTTACTTTCGGAGTAAATCTTTCACTGAAATGTTTGGAGTATAACATGTTCTACACACTCCCAAAGTTTCAAGATGATTTCGTCAGTACTTTTACAGATATATGACAAATTGTCTAGAATCTTGAGAGCTGACATGGCGATCAAGATGTTAACTAAACATTTAAAATCACTTATCTTTTGTAAAATAAAGTTATAAAAGCAATATTTTCTATAAAGACAATGACTACATACATCAGAATCGTACTTTATGCTTCATCGCTACTGTAAGCACTTTGATAGTAATTACAGATCAAATTTTAATATAAGAGAATAAGATATACAGTTCGCCATATTAAGACAATAATTTCATAATTATGACAGTTTTATCTTAAAATGTTTTGTTTAAAGTTTTTCATAAATAAATAAGGAATTCGTAAAATAGAAATAAATAAATAAATATATAATTACTCTCCCTCCTTTTTCATATTTTGCATTACCTATAAATTTTATACATAGTGTAACAAACAAACAAACAAACATATTAATAATAACATTTTTTTTATCTCATAACAAACAATTTAGAAAATGTGTTACAATATAAACTTTAAAAATTTTCACTTTTATTTTGATAAAATACAATGAATAAACAATAATCATAATCATGTACCTTTAAAATGCAGAGGAGGAATTATAGTTTTATTAGGAATGTTTAAATTGAGTTTAAACGTTCCTTATTGTATTTTATGGGCAGGAGAAGATTTATAAGTTAGCCATAACTCTAATATGACGAGGCGTATACATTTTAAACACATAGAATTTAATGGATGACTAAGACAATGACAGATGAAATACACAAGTAACATAAACGACTACATTTTGAAGACTGATCTGTTCTAGCAGAGATAAAAGTAAAGAGGAATGAACAGATCACTGATTGGACAATACAGTTTACAGGTACACGTACATTTACGTGACGTCACTTACCACAACCAATAGATTGAATCAGGAATACAATGGCGAAATACACCACATTCCTATTTTTTTTATTTTAGTAAAATCTATTAAAATAATATATATTAATAAATGTTAAGTAAAAAAAAAGAAAAATATATACGTATGCCATTATATAATGCACATTATAGGCTTTAAGTGTTTGTATTAAATCTTAAAAAATATTTGTAGGAAAACATTGACTTTACTTTGTATGAAAAATAATGAAAAATATAAAAATTAATTTACATTTGTACCCCCAGTTATGGTAACATTGGAAATAATCTGGTGTGTCACTCACACGAGCTTCTCTTACCCCGAAATTTAATACTATAAATACAGGTTGCAGATTAAGAGCTACGATAACGATGTTATGTAAACCTATGTTAAACAATTCAAATTAGGCTTCGGAAGAGTTTTATATGATAATTAATTCTGTGTGACCCCCGTTTCATTAATGCACCTAGATTTATATAAAATTTAATTCGGTTATTAAAAAATAATTATGATTTTAAAAAATAATTTCTTAAAATTATTATTTAAAAAAATTAAAAGTTATTAATTTTTAAACTATCAAAAATTATGTTTTTTCGTTAAAAGTAAAAAAAAAAATCGATAACTTTGTTTTAAATTATCGCAGATCGATGGTTCAACCATTCGTTTTAAAGGTATTGGCGAGCTCTTTTGAAAGATACCCATCATGAAAATTTATTCCCCTCGAGAGAGGACTTCCCCCCCAGGGGGGAGGCGAGGCTCCTACATACATATTTTTTCCCAGTTGACTATCTCTATTACAATATATATATATATATATATATATATATATATATATATATATATATATATTCGTTTCATTTGGTTTAGTGCAGTCTATAGACGTTAAACTCTATTTACCTGCATTTCCCCCATAGACGTAATGTATAAGAATTCTCTTGATTGTCCCTGTACCCGAACCATTTGCTTGATCTTACCGAAAAGCTTACTGCAGCATCTATATACGCTACACATTTAGAATACCTAGTTTGGAATGTCTGCTACTATTTGT
This sequence comes from Salticus scenicus, assembly GCA_963930645.1. Classification (NCBI taxonomy): domain Eukaryota; kingdom Metazoa; phylum Arthropoda; class Arachnida; order Araneae; family Salticidae; genus Salticus; species Salticus scenicus. The sequence continues at coordinate 84,564,273 of OZ005654.1, read as the reverse complement.
TCTTGAGATATGCTGATGACAGACAGACACACACACAGACACACAGGCATACACACAGACCATTTGCTAAAAACATGATTTTCGTATTCAGGGGACCTCAAAACGTGTAAATATAACAAAATCTCGCGTTCGAAAAATTTAACCCAAAAACAATTATTTTTTTACCTTATGAGTAAGAGGAGGTAAAAAGACCGGTGCTTGCACAGAAGGTAACTGGATTCCACTTTTATCAATGGTAGCAATTTAGTTCGAATAGTTGTAAAAAATGATGTTTATTACGGAAAAAAAAAAGGCTCCGAACTAGAAATCAATTTCAAAATCGAGATGCAATGAACAGCAAGATGTTTGTTCGATTGCACGAGTACGGATATTTATCATGAAATATAAGTAATGTATAAGCTTTATTCAATATCACAGTAAGCTATTGTGAAACTATGGCAACATTTCGAAGACGGTCACACAGTTTTGACACATATCGAATGGCAAGGAACGTCAACAACGCTGAGCACATTAGGCACGGGACAGCGGTTGGGGGGCATTATATACCCGGAATTCGCAGAATGAGCGTCGAAGACGTTGCACAGATATTGGGAATATTTTTTTTTATGTTTATACTACCGTCCGTCACCATTCAATGTTATCGAATTCAGTCCGGTTACCTCCAGAATCAAGGATCGAGATTCTATCAACAGGACATCTGCAGTCGGTAGCAAAACTATCAGAGAACTAGCAAAAATTCCTACATAAAAAAAAAAAAAAAAATCAGACTTAATACTGTTTTGTTAAATGAATCCTTCTCGAATCATGTTCTTAGACTGACTAAGAACAGGATTCGACAATGATTTATTTAACAAAACTGTATTAAGTGTACTTATTTTTATATAGGAATTCTTGCTAGTGCTCGGATAAATTTGCTGCCTACTGTAAAGGTTAGTTCAATCTCAAATGCGTGCAGTGACTCCAAAAGTGTGTAGAAAAAAAATTATCTACGTGTGTCAAACTGTATGTAGTGCACTTCTAAATAATTTTTTTTTATTATTATTATTTTATTTTTTTACGTTCATTGTTAGAATGTAGCAAACATTTTGCAAGCCTTAAGAAGAGTGCGAGAATTTTCGTCTGAAGATGGAAATTCTACACCAGTATTTTTTGTCAATAATTTTTAATATATCAGTCCAGTTTTTTATTGCGATAGAACATGATACACATTATTCATGAAAAGCACTGGTGTTAGTGTTCCGTCTTGGGGTGGAAACTCCTGCACGCCTGCTCTCCAAGTAAATACGTTTGCTCTAGTCGATGAATTTAATTTATTCAATATCTATTCAAAAACATTTCAATTGAAACTGTTAATAAAATAATAAAATAAAATAATAATAATAATAATTAAAATAATAATAATAATAAAGGCATTATTAAAATCTTGGTCAAAAGATATTACTTGCACAGAAATGCTAACAGCTTATCACAAAAATATTTCAGTGACAAAATACCTTCGATAGCGGGATACCATTCTGTAGATTTTGTAGATGTTAGTAGCGAGAAAAGTGAAACATTTTTCATTACAGTAAGAGCTGGCTAATACCGGTCAAAACTGAAATCATTTTACTTTTTGGTAAAGATAATCTACTATGATTTAGTAATTTTGATCATCAAAATCATAAAACTGACAAACACTCTTGCCAAAGACGATAGACTTTCAATCTCTGCTTTTATAATTACTTTTACTGCAACAACAGTTTGCATAAAATAATAAGAATTTTTTAGAGCTCAATATATATTTGTATATAATTAAGGGGACACTTAGAAAAATGTGTTTACCATGACAGTACACGATAAAGTGTTCTATTTTTACACACAATTTAAATATGACATACTCAAAACTGCAATGATTTTTCTTCCATTTTTTAAAATGCCAATATTCGATGTTCATTTATGAAAAAATGTCGAATTAAGTTTTCAACTAATAATTTGCGATTGAATTTTCTGATTTTATTTCTATTTATATTACGGATTATGAAATGAAGATCAATATGTAACATTTTTTTACTATACCTGATATTTTCAGTAGTTGAGTCTTAATATATATATTTTAAACGCAATTAATCTCCATTTTAATGTTTTAATAAACGACACCTTACATTTAAAAAATTCATAATTTTTTATTTCCTTTTTACAACGTAGTTGATCAGTAGGAATGGTTGTAAAATTGTTTGAATTTAAATGTTTAAACTTAGACGTAAAACAATTTCAATGTATACACACACACACACACACACACATATATATATATATATATATATATATATATATATATATGTAGTCGGTAACAAAAGTCTCTGATGACTAGCAAAATTTCCTATGTAAAAAAAGTACACTTAATGCAGTTTTGTTAAATACATCCTTGTCGAATCCTGTTCTTAGTCAGTCTAAAAACAGGATGGATTCGACAATGATTTATTTAACAAAACTGCATTAAGTGTACATTTTTTATATAGGAATTTTCACTAGTTTTCGGAGACTTTTGTTACCGACTGTATATATATATATATATAACAACAAATAATACCCTCTAATTCATTTGCATACGGAGTACAATTGACGACAACTGCTATGCTTGGCTGAGTTTTATCTTATATATTTATTTATCTAAAATTTTCTCTTAGAAATTATCCCACGGAAGGAAATTTGATAAGAATGTATGCATATACGCTTTACCAAAATATTCAATTAAAAAAAAATAGTATTAAATAAATGCATAAAAAATAAACATTAATTAGTATACCAGATAGATAACTATGCAATAATTTCCGTAAACATATATTTAAAAAAAGCTAAGTGAAAATCAAACAAAAACAAATTAATCCATACAGGTGTCCTTAAGCTTTAACAGTACAAAGATGTAATATTAAAACGTGTTATTTAGGAATATAATTTAATAATATTTATATTTAAACAATGCAGTTTTTTAATCAAATTAATATAGAAATGTAAATATTTTTTTAAATTGTTGTATAATAGATTGAGACATAAGGTTTTTATATGTATATTATTATTATTACTTTTTTATTTAATCTGATTTTTTTGCTTTATAAATATCATTATATATATATATATATATATATATTTGCAATTCCTGCAAAATATGTCTTTAGATATTTTGCATTGCACATTTTTCGAATTGACAAACAAAAGTATCATACTTCGTATATATATATATATATATATATATATTTCATATATTTTACAACATAATAATTTATGTAATTAATTTCAGTATAATAATACATCACAGATTACCTGTGATATTTCAATTAATTTACTTTAAGGTACAAGGACAGAACTTATAAAATATAGCTATAAGGAAATGTCAGTTTAATGATTTTGTTGTTATCGTTAGATTGTTTATCAAGTAAATACAGCATTTATTTAAATTATTTTATTTCCTTAATACTAATGTTACAAAGAAGCGTTTAAATGGAATTTCTGGGTTTTCATTTTGTGCCTTTATGTTTATTTATTTATTCTTTATTTATTTATTTATGTTAAATTACATTAGTAGTTTTTTCATGTAACAACATATTAAACACCTTGAATATTTCCTAAAAATTGTCCTTCCTAATTTATATAAAAAAAAATCAATTATTGTTTTGTATTTACAAAGAAAATCATATAGTATTTTTATTAAAATATAGACGAAACACGAATAACGGATATTCATGTGTATGAAGAGGTACTGTTCATTTATCTGCGCAGACACTTTTTTAAGTCGAAATATAAAAAAAAAAAAATGTAGATCCAGTGTTCTACATCTCTATCATAAAGTGATTTTACACAAAATTTGTTGTTGAGATCAAGGTCATCCAAGAGAATTGAAATAAGTTATGTATATAGGCGAAATTTTTGGTAGAGTAGAGCAATATATTTGCCCTAAACAAAATCGAATGAACATATTTTTTAAAAGCGTAACAGCATGTTTTGTGTAGATTGCGATATGGAAATCATTCATAATTTGTTTACAGGACTATTCAAATTATTTGGGTGTGTTGCTGAAAGTTTGTTACAGTTTACGTTAGGTGTTTATCATACAAGACTAAATTTAAGTACACAATGTTATTTGTATATAGTTGATAGACAATGTACAGGTTTATCCAAATATAGACTAAATGTTGTTTTGTACTGAAAGTAACTAATGTAAATGTTTTGCTGCATTTTAATACCTCGACGAACAATGCTTAGGAAGGAAAAATAATTCTTCAAAGATTTTTTGAAGCTCGATTTAACTTAAAAACGTATAACTGTCGAATTTTTTTTTTTTTTTTACTTCCTTATACAAAGTATAAGGAAGTATAGTAATCCCGATTTGCGAAATGGATTTTGTATTTCACATTGCTCGAAAACGAATGATCGCTGAATGTTGCCAATTTATACGTGTGACTGTCATGATGTATAGTTGTGCACCTGCAAGTGTCGTCTGAACACGAGCTCTCGTTTTAGAGATATAAGCGATTTTACACGATTTTTCGTGACGTCTGTATGTGTGTGTGTGTGTGTGTGTGTGTGTGTGTGTGTGTGTGTATGTCGCATAACTCAAAAACGGTTGGACGTAGAAAGTTGCGAATTGGTACATAGGTTTGTTATAACATCTAGTTGTGCACCTCCCTTTTTGGACTTTGTATGATTTTCCGTTTTGGAGATATTTAGGAAAATTAGGTTCATAATGACAAAAATACATAGGTTTTGGCCATAATGTATCAAAAAACGGTAATAACTCAAAAACGGTTGAACGTAGAAAGTTGCGAATTGGTACATAGGTTTGTTATAACATCTAGTTGTGCACCTCCCTTTTTGGACTTTGTATGATTTTCCATTTTGGAGATATTTAGGAAAATTAGGTTCATAATGACCAAAAATACATTGGTTTTGGCCATAATGTATCAAAAAACGGTAATAACTCAAAAACGGTTTGGACAAATCTTGCAATTTAACTGACTTCCCGACTAGCTAGACATTTGAAACTTTCAGAAAAGCCCAGAACACGTTGACAATGCTTTTTTTTAATATTTTTGGCCAACTGTTTCCGATTCCTGCTGCTTTCGGCAGCGTTACCAGAACAAATCTTGCAATCGAATTTTAACTAACTTCCCGACTAGCTAGACATTTAAAACTTCCAGAAAAGCTCAGAACACGGTGACAATGCATTTTTTAAATATTTTTAGCCAATTGCTTCCTGTCACTGCTGCCTTCAGCAGCGTTTATATGATTCAACAGAAAAATTATTTAACTAACTTCCCGACTAGTTAGAGATATTAAACTTCCGGAATAGTTCAGAAACACGGTGAAAATGCATTTTTTAACACTTTTATCCAATTGTTTCGGATCCGAAGTCCCCTCCCCAAGGCCCAACTTTAACATGTCCCCCCAACTTTGACATGAGTCCCCCCCCAAGATACAACGTTGAAATGAGTCCCCCCCAAGGCACAACTTTCTCATGAGTCCCCCCCAAAGCGCAACTTTGACATGAGTCCCTTCCCCAAGGCACAACTTTGACATGAGTCCCCCCAAGGCACAACTTTGACATGAGTCCCCCCCCAAAGCACATGAGTCCCGCTCAAGGTACAACTTTGACATGAGTCCCCCCAAGGCGCAACTTTGAAATGATCCCCTCAAGGCCCAACTTTGACATTAGTCCCCCCAAGGCCCAACTTTGACATGAGTCCCCCCTCAAGGTACAACTTTGACATGAGTCCCCCCAAGGCACAACTTTGACATGAGTCCCCACAAGGCACAACTTTTACATGAGTCCCCCCCCAAGGCACAACTTTAAAATGAGTCCCCTCAAGGCACAATTTTATTACTTCCTTATACAAAGTATAAGGAAGTATAGTAATCCCGATTTGCGAAATGGATTTTGCATTTCACATTGCTCGAAAACGAATGATCGCTGAATGTTGCCAATTTATACGTGTGACTGTCATGATGTCTAGTTGTACACCTGCAAGTGTCGTCTTAACACGAGCTCTCGCTTTAGAGATATAAGGGACTTTACACGATTTTTCGTGACGTCTGTATGTATGTGTGTCTGTGTGTGTGTGTGTGTGTGTGTGAGTATGTCGCATAACTCAAAAACGGTTGGACGTAGAAAGTTGCGAATTGGTACATATGTTTGTTATAATATCTAGTTGTGCACCTCCCTTTTTGGAATTTGTATGATTTTCCGTTTTGGAGATATTTAGTAAAATTAGGTTCATAATGGCCAAAATGTATCAAAAAACGGTAATAACTCAAAAACGGTTTGGACAAATCTTGCAATTTAACTGACTTCTCGACTAGCTAGAGATTTAAAACTTTCAGAAGAGTTCAGAATGCAATAACAATGCCTTTTTTTAATACTTTTAGTCAACTGTTTCTAATACCTGCTGTCTTCAGCAGCGTTTATGTGATTCAACAGAAAATTTATTTAACTAACTTCTCGACTAGCTAGACATTTGGAACTTTCAGACTAGATCAGAACACGGTGAAAATGCATTTTTTTAATACTTTTAGCCAACTATTTAGGGTCCCTGCTGTCTTCAGCAGCGTTACCAGTGCAAATCTTGCAATCGATTTTTAACGAACTTTCCGACTAGCTAGACATTTAAAACTTCCGAGAAAATTCAGAACACGGTAAAAATGCATTTTTTAAATAATTTTAGCCAAATGTTTCAGGTCCCTGCTGCCTTCGGCAGCGTTTATATGGTTCAACAGAAAATTTATTTAACTAACTTCCCGACTAGCTGGACATTTGAAACTTTCAGAATAGTTCAGAATACGGTGAAACTGCATTTTTAAAAATATTTTTCGCCAATTGTTTCGGGTCCTTGCTGCCTTCGTCAGCGTTACCAGTACAAATCTTGCATCGGTTTTTAACTAATTTTTAGAAAAGCTCAGAACACGGTGATAATTCATTTTTTAAAATATTTTTAGCCAACTGTTTCGGGTCCAATGTCAATGTCTTTTAACATTATGTATATTTCTAAAAGTGTATAAGGAAGTCATGTGGTGCCCACATCAGATTTTTTACAGTTGGTTTCCACTTGAAAAGTTAATCAAGATTGTAAAGTTTAAAAGTAAAATAACAAGATCCTTCATTTTTTTCTATAATTAAACGGGGAGTTGGAAGGACAATAGTCTAAAAAAGAGTCTAAAAAGAAATTAATAATCGTTTTCATTAGTTATGTTTGATTCAACAATATACAGATTGCGTTATAAATATAGTGGTATTAAAAATAATGATAAAGAAAAAGAAAAAGAAAATCCATACTGATCCTTGATTGTCATACATACATACATATATATATATATATATATAATACACTCTTAATAGTGCTGAGGGCCTATTTCAGTCGGTTTATTAAATGGGGATTTATTGAATGAAGTCCCCCGAAGGCACAACTTTGACATGAGTCGCCCCCAGGCCCAACTTTGACATGAGTCCCCCACAGGGTACAACTTTGACATGAGTCCCCCCCCCAGGCCCAACTTTGACATGAGTCCCTCCCAAGGTACCCCTATTTCAGTCGGTACAGCGTTGTCGAATTTTTATAATACACTCTTAATAAGGCTAAGGGCCTATTTCAGTCGGTTTATTGAATGGGGATTTATTGAATGAAGTCCCCCGAAGGCACAACTTTGACATGAGTCCCCCCCAGGCACAACTTTGACATGAGTCCCCCCAAGGTACAACTTTGACATGAGTCCCCCCAAGGCACAACTTTGACATGAGTCCCCCCCAAGGTACCCCTATTTTAGTCGGTACAGCGTTGTCGAATTTTTATAATACACTCTTAATTAGTGCTAAGAGCCTATTTCAGTCGGTTTATTGAATGGGGATTTATTGAATGAAGTCCCCCCAAGTCACAACTTTGACATGAGTCCCCCCCAGGCCCAACTTTGATATGAGTCCCCCCAAGGTACAATTTGACATGAGTCCCCCCCAGGCCAAACTTTGACATGAGTCCCCCCTAAGGCTCAACTTTGACATGAGTCCCCCCCAAGGTACAACTTTGACATGAGTCCCCCCCAGGCCCAAATTTGACATGAATCCCCCCAAGGCCCAACTTTGACATGAGTCCCCCCAAAGGTACAACTTTGACATGAGTCCCCCTCAAGGCACACCTTTGACATGAGTCCCCCCCAGGGTACAACTTTGACATGAGTCCCCCCAAGGCAAAACTTTGACATGAGTCCCCCCAGGCCCAACTTTGACATGAGTCCCCCCACAAGGCACACCTTTGACATGAGTCCCCCCAAGGTATAACTTTGACATGAGTCCCCACCAAGGCACAACTTTGACATGAGTCCCCCCCAGGCCCCCCCATGTTAATTTATTTATTAGTGCTAGAGGCCTATTTCAGTCGGTACAGTTGTCAAATTTTTATAATACACTCTTAGTGCTAAGGGCCTATTTCAGTCGGTTTATTGAATGGGGATTTATTGAATGAAGTCCCCCCAAGGTACAACTTTGACATGAGTCCCCCCCCAAGGTAGCCCTATTTCAGTCGGTACAGCGTTGTCGAATTTTTATGCGTCACTCTTAATTAGTGCTAAGGGCCTATTTCAGTCGGTTTATTGAATGGGGATTTATTGAATGAAGTCCCCCCAAGGCACAACTTTGACATGAGTCCCCCCCAAGGTACCCCTATTTCAGTCGGTACAGCGTTGTCGAATTTTTATAATACACTCTTAATAGTGCAAAGGGCCTATTTCAGTCGGTTTATTGATTGGGGATTTATTGAATGAAGCCCCCCAAGGCAGGCACAACTTTGACATGAGTCCTCCCAGGCCCAACTTTGACGTGAGTTCCCCACAAGGTTCAACTTTGACATGAGTCCCCCCAGGCCCAACTTTGACATGAGTCCCCCCCAAGGTACCCCTATTTCAGTCGGTACAAAAATTCAAATTATTTGGGTGTGTTGCTGAAAGTTTGTTATAGTTTACGCTAAGTGTTTATCATACAAGACTAAATTTAAGTACACAGTGTTATTTGTATATAGTTGATAGACAATGTACAGGTTTATCCAAATATACACTAAATGTTGTTTTGTACTGAAAGTAACTAATGTAAATATTTTGCTGCATTTTAATACCTCGACGAACAATGCTTAGGAAGGAAAAAAAATTCTTCAAAGATTTTTTGAAGCTCGATTTAACTTAAAAACGTATAACTGGCGGATTTTTTTTTTTTTTTTTTTTTAAGTTGGTTTCCACTTGAAAAGTTAATCAAGATTGTAAAGTTTAAAAGTAAAATAACAAGATCCTTCATTTTTTTCTATAATTAAACGGGGAGTTGGAAGGACAATAGTCTAAAAAAGAGTCTAAAAAGAAATTAATAATCGTTTTCATTAGTTATGTTTGATTCAACAATATACAGATTGCGTTATAAATATAGTGGTATTAAAAAGAATGATAAAGAAAAAGAAAAAGAAAATCCATACTGATCCTTGATTGTCATACATACATATATATATATATATATTTATAATGCACTCTTAATAGTGCTAAGGGCCTATTTCAGTTGGTTTATTGGTTAACTTTGACATGAGTCCCCCACAAGGTACAACTTTGACATGATTCCCCCCCAGGCACAACTTTGACATGAGTCCCCCACAAGGTACCCCTATTTCAGTCGGTACAGCGTTGTCGATTTTTTATAATACACTCTTAATAGTGCTAAGGGCCTATTTCAGTCGGTTTATTGAATGGGGATTTATTGAATGAAGTCCCCCGAAGGCACAACTTTGACATGAGTCTCCCCCAGGCACAACTTTGACACGAGTCCCCCCCAAAGGTACAACTTTGACATGAGTCCCCCCCAAGGCACAACTTTGACATGAGTCCCCCCCAAGGTACCCCTATTTCAGTCGGTACAGCGTTGTCGAATTTTTATAATACACTCTTAATTAGTGCTAAGAGACTATTTCAGTCGGTTTATTGAATGGGGATTTATTGAATGAAGTCCCCCCAAGGCACAACTTGGACATGAGTCCCCCCCAGGCCCAACTTTGACATGAGTCCCCCCCAAGGTACAATTTGACATGAGTCCCCCCCAAGGCACAACTTTAACATGAGTCCCCCCCAGGCACAACTTTGACATGAGTCCCCCCGAGGCCCAACTTTGACATGAGTCCCCCCCAAGGTACAACTTTGACATGAGTCCCCCCCCAGGCCCAACTTTGACATGAATCCCCCACAAGGCCCAACTTTGACATGAGTCCCCCCAAGGTACAACTTTGACATGAGTCCCCCC
>OZ005654.1:84528985-84548985 GCA_963930645.1 Salticus scenicus | reverse complement strand
GTGTACGATATAAAATGATATAAAATTAAAGATTATTATAATATAACGTAACACAGAGGAAGCTAGCGCTAAAAGCTGCTTAGCTAAACAATGTTTTTATTAAATAAGAAACTTTTAAAACAAGTATATATATATATATATATATATATATTGTACAAATGTAGGAATTTGGAAACTTTAATTTTAAATACAAAAAAGTAACATTAGATAAGCGCAATGCTGCTCCTTGCTAATGTACAATATAAATCTAAATAGAATGAAAAAGAAAAACATCAACATATGTAACTGAAGAGGAGCAAAAGAAAAAATGGAGACAAAAGTATCTAAATGGCAGGGGGGAGTTGTGACCACCCCACTCCGGTTAAACATGTTTTACGACCGGTCAACACTCCCGGATACCTGATACTTTGTCAAAACTTAGAATAAACTTACATGAAAATGGTAAAATAAGGAATAAATCCCAAATAAAAACCTTTAAAACAATTTATAAGAAAAACCAAATCACAATTTAAAACGACATACAAGAAAATTCATGAAGCAATATGCCACCCATTCAACACAATTCAAACTTAGAAACAAACAGTTAATGAAAGTTACAGTTAGTGAAAGGAAGAAACCTTAAAATCGAATTGATAAACGATTCAAAAAACGTGATTTACAAGTAATATAATCTAATTGGTAATATTGTTTAAGAATATTTAACAGAAAATAAAGAGGATAATTATTATCTATGGCAATTTGTATAAAATTAACTACAAAAGAGTCACTGTCATAACTATAAGTAAAAATTCGACTGCATCGAATAAGTTGGTTAATTATAATATTTCTGAATATATTTTTATGTAAACAAGAAGACCAAGGCGAAATTCGGTTAATTTTAAATTTAAAAGCATCACGTTTATCATAGATTTTAATTACTATTGTTTCATTATTAATACAAATATTAAGGTCTAAGAAATCAACACTATAATCATTGTTAGGTTCAGTTTCAATTAAATTTAAATTATTGGGGTAAAAATTAAAATTTAGTTTAAATTCTTCTTGTTCATATCCTATTAGAATATCATCTACATATCTTATATACAAAATTTCATTTAAAACATGAGTACCAAATTCATAATGATGTAAATAGATATCTGCAAGGGCAGAGGAACATCCTCCCCCCATAGGAATACCGTAAATTTGTTGGTAATATCCAATCCCATTATATAAAATGTTTTCATTTAAGACGATAGTCAAAAGGGCTTTAAATTTTGGAAATGTAATGAATTCTTGTAAATCATATTGTTCAAAGTAATTTAATAAAACCTGAAATAAAATCTGAATGTCTATAGTATTAAATAAATCAGCAAAATCAAAACTTACAACTTTTTTAACAGTGCTATTTGAAATTAATTTAACAACATTATAACTATTTTTAACAAAAAAACAGCCATCGTTCCTAAATTTGTCAATTAGTTTATTTAAAATTTTTAAAAGTTTGTCGTTAGCTAGAGTAAGATATGTATTACATGCTATTGTGACAGGACGAAACTTGATAGGGTTTTTATGTAATTTGGGAATGAGAGCTAAGTAGGGAAATTTAAAATTCTTGATTGTAAGACCAGTTTTTTTATATAAAGCAGTAATTCGATTTTTAATTTCACGTTCACTGACATTTAAAGGTTTATATAAATTGATGTCATTATAAGACTGAACTAATAAATCGTAATAGTATTTTTTACAAGTAAAAGCATAATTAGATGCAACTTTATCTAAATAGGAAATTACATAATTATTTTGTAGATCATTAATAGCACATTTTAATAAACGCATATTTAAATGTTGGCATGTATATTGATGTGGATAATAACTAAGAAAATGCAATATAAATTTATCTTTCCATTCATCAAATGAACATAATGGTAAACTATATTTTACAGCCATTTTATATATGAAACAGTCCAGATTAGTTGTAATAGAAGTTTTAATATTTCGGTTTTTTTCAATTTTAAAATTTGTGCCCAATTTCATAAATTTTTTTAAAGTAGAATTCTTTACAATATCTAAATTACCAGTTACAATATGATTATGATTATTGTCAAAACCTATAGAATCCGGTTTACAACAACATTGCAGTGGAGAATTACAATTTAAATTGCGTGAGATTTCATTATAGTTAAAAATTGATCTGCCAAGAGGGGTTTCATATTTAAAAGCTGCACTTATATTTATATTATTTAACGGAAAAGATTTTTTAATATTTCTAAATATGTTTGCAAATGGAATATAATTAAAAGATTTATTGTAAAAATTAAAGATACAGAATTCTTTAGAATAAGTAATTTGATTGTCATTATATTTTAAATCGATATTGTATTGAATAGCTCTAACCTTAAGGTGTTCTAATACTATAGCATAAACTGTATTACTCAAATCTGTATTGGTTTGAATAACATCTTGGCAGTAATGCCACATATGTTTAATAAGTTTAATTCTTATACTATAAACGAAGTTTTTAATCCAATTTGTTTTTATCAATTGAAATTGTTTTAACTTGTTAACTAAGTTTGTTAAAGTGGTTTTTGTAAAATCTAAAGAACATTTATTTCTACGACCACCCCTGCGATGTCGTTTAACTTTGGTTTGATCATTCAGAGATGTAGAATCATTAATTAATGGATTATTATTGTTGTTTATAATAGTTGAAATGGAAATAGTTTTGTCAAAAACTTGAGTATTTAACCCAAATGGAAATAAAGTTTTAAATTGATGCATATGAAAACTCTCCCACCATACTAATTGACAAATTTAGGAACGATGGCTGTTTTTTTGTTAAAAATAGTTATAATGTTGTTAAATTAATTTCAAATAGCACTGTTAAAAAAGTTGTAAGTTTTGATTTTGCTGATTTATTTAATACTATAGACATTCAGATTTTATTTCAGGTTTTATTAAATTACTTTGAACAATATGATTTACAAGAATTCATTACATTTCCAAAATTTAAAGCCCTTTTGACTATCGTCTTAAATGAAAACATTTTATATAATGGGATTGGATATTACCAACAAATTTACGGTATTCCTATGGGGGGAGGATGTTCCTCTGCCCTTGCAGATATCTATTTACATCATTATGAATTTGGTACTCATGTTTTAAATGAAATTTTGTATATAAGATATGTAGATGATATTCTAATAGGATATGAACAAGAAGAATTTAAACTAAATTTTAATTTTTACCCCAATAATTTAAATTTAATTGAAACTGAACCTAACAATGATTATAGTGTTGATTTCTTAGACCTTAATATTTGTATTAATAATGAAACAATAGTAATTAAAATCTATGATAAACGTGATGCTTTTAAATTTAAAATTAACCGAATTTCGCCTTGGTCTTCTTGTTTACATAAAAATATATTCAGAAATATTATAATTAACCAACTTATTCGATGCAGTCGAATTTTTACTTATAGTTATGACAGTGACTCTTTTGTAGTTAATTTTATACAAATTGCCATAGATAATAATTATCCTCTTTATTTTCTGTTAAATATTCTTAAACAATATTACCAATTAGATTATATTACTTGTAAATCACGTTTTTTGAATCGTTTATCAATTCGATTTTAAGGTTTCTTCCTTTCACTAACTGTAACTTTCATTAACTGTTTGTTTCTAAGTTTGAATTGTGTTGAATGGGTGGCATATTGCTTCATGAATTTTCTTGTATGTCGTTTTAAATTGTGATTTGGTTTTTCTTATAAATTGTTTTAAAGGTTTTTATTTGGGATTTATTCCTTATTTTACCATTTTCATGTAAGTTTATTCTAAGTTTTGACAAAGTATCAGGTATCCGGGAGTGTTGACCGGTCGTAAAACATGTTTAACCGGAGTGGGGTGGTCACAACTCCCCCCTGCCATTTAGATACTTTTGTCTCCATTTTTTCTTTTGCTCCTCTTCAGTTACATATGTTGATGTTTTTCTTTTTCATTCTATTTAGATTTATATATATATATATATATATATATATATATATATACATACATATATATGAAAAAAATAATAACATTAGAAAATAAAAACAAAATAAAATAAATTAAACATAAATTAAATATAAATTAAATTAAATTAAATATTTAATAAAAACATTGTTTAGCTAAGCATATTTTAGCGCTAGCTTTCTCTGTTTTACGTTATATTATAATAATGTTTAATTTTATATCGTACACATATTAGTTTTAAAAAAATTTCTTATATATATATATATTCATACATATATATATATATGTATTTACACAACGTTGAAAATGCCAATGTAAAAATATGTGTTTAACACTATACGCTCAACTTTTTTATATTGGCGTTTTCGTCTTTGTGTAAATGTTCCGGAAATCTGGTTCTATATACACTTATACAAATAATTTTATTCTATTTTTTTAAATATTTTATTGAAATGATAGACTTTATATGAGATATTTTATTTAAAAAATTAAACGACATTTGAAGAGCTACATCAACGGAAAGCAAAGGTTCTTTAAAGTAATATAGATGACTTTATAGAGTATATGATAAATAACTTTCATCGGTATAGACATGTTTCAAATCTATTTTTTGTCAGTCACATGTGAGACAAATTGTGACACTTTGTCACTATTGCCCTTTGAGGCATTTGTGTGAAAATCATTTTTAGGAATTTTGATAAACATGACAAATGACACTGTCTTCAACAGGGAATCTCTGTAGGATTTCAAACATTTTTCATCTCAAAATTTCTGCATTATATAAAAGGGAATATTTTATATTATACAATAATATATATATATATATATATATATATATATATATATATATATATATTCTTGAAGGATGATTTACAGAATCATATCTACGTTATGAAATATTAAAATTTGCATGAAAAATTAACGTATATATTAAAAATTACTCCTAATAATTCTCAAATGTTATGTGCACGTTCGTTATATTTTAATATGAAAACTGCAATTAATTTTATTTTAAGATAAAATATTCTTTTGAAACTTTTTATAAATAGACAGTTTTAGACTTTAAAAATATCATAGAATTATTTATTCAAAGATGCGAGGTATGAGACTTTAAATGTGGTCCAGTCGTTTATATCTTTTACATAAAGAAAAAATCTGATGTGGGCACCACATGGCTTCCTTATACACTTTTAGAAATATACATAATGTTAAAAAACATTGTCACTGGACCCGAAACATTTGGCTAAAAATATTTTAAAAAAATGCATACATACGTAAAAAAAAAAAATAAAAAATAAAATTGTGCCTTGATGGGACTCATGTCAAAGTTGTGCCTTGGGGGGGGGGGGGACTCACGTCAAAGTTGTGCATTGGGGGGGACTCATGTCAAAGTTGTGCCTTGGGGGGACTCATGTCAAAGTTGTACCTTGGGGGGGACTCATGTCAAAGTTGGGCCTTGAGGGGGACTCATGTCAAAGTTGGGCCTTGGGGGGATTCATGTCAAAGTTGGGCCTTGGGTGGACTCATGTCAAAGTTGGGCCTTGGGGGGGACTCAAGTCAAAGTTGTACCTTGGGGAGGGGACTCATGCCGAAGTTCTGCCTTGGGGGGGACTCATGTCAAAGTTATGCCTTGGGGGGACTCATGTCAAAGTTGTACCTTGGGAGGGGACTCATGTCAAAGTCGTGCCTTGGGTAGGGGACTCATGTCAAAGTTGTGCCTTGGGGGGGACTCATGTCAAAGTTGTGCCTTGGGGGGAGACTCATGTCAAAGTTGTGCTTTGGGGGGGGACTCATGTCAACGTGTTCTGAACTTTTCTGAAAGTTTCAAATGTCTAGCTAGTCGAGAAGTCAGTTATATTGCAAGATTTGTCCAAACCGTTTATGAGCTATTACCGTTTTTTGATACATTTTGCCCATTATGAACCTAATTTTCCTAAATATCTGCAAAACGGAAAATCATATAAAGTCCAAAAAGGGAGGTGCACAACTAGATGTTATAACAAACCTATGTACCAATTCGCAACTTTCTACGTCCAACCGTTTTTGAGTTATGCGACATACACCCCCCCCCACACACACACACAGACACACATACATACATACGTCACGAAAAATCGTGTAAAGTCGCTTATATCTCTAAAACGAGAGCTCGTGTTAAGACGAAACTTGCAGGTGTGCAACTAGACATCATGACTGTCACACGTATAAATTGGCAACATTCAGCGATCATTCGTTTTCGAGCAATGTGAAATACAAAATCCATTTCGCAAATCGGGATTACTATACTTCCTTATACTTTGTATAAGGAAGTAAAAATAATTAAACGATACTATATATGTAAAAATATTGAAATATAATGTATAATTGATTTTTAGCCCATTACAGATTGATAAAAGATTTGTATTATGTAACGAGTTTTTAAATGTTAGAAACTATGGATTTTAAAACGAAACTTATTTGATAAAAATTTGTTTGAAGTTAGAAAAAGGTCGAAACGTAATAGTGTTTAGATTATATATATATATATATATATATATATATATATATATATATATATATAAATACTACAAACATTACTTACATTTACCAAATCTTCTTGATGCATCAATTTGAGTCATTCATCATGCATAAAAAAATCATCATGCAAAAAAATACATATTATAATCATGTTAAAAAAATGAATTTGACCAAAGCTTGATACAGTGACAGAACGAAATCCCCGCCTAATAGGCTATCCACCGTTCACTTCGATATATTTATCAAATTCTAATCTATTATTTTATTTTATCAGGGTCAATTCTATAGTTTAGTTTTCATACTACTATTTCCAATGCAAGAATCCTCAAAATTCATATTTATATGAAAAATTTACAATTTCGCTATGTTGATAAAATCGTAAATGACGAATAATTTACGAAATTTTTCTATTAAAATATTTGTATTCAATCATGTTCAAACAAATATCATAAATGTAATTTTAAAGTTGTCTAATGTATTTATTCTCAAAATGGAAGTTTATGCTCAATTTTGCCTTATTCTGACCTGTTAAGTAAATCGTAAATTCCAAATAACTTACGAATTTTTTAAATTGGAAAAGTCATAGTCTGTGATATTCATGCCAGTATCCTAAATAATATTTCGAAAGTGGTTTGACGTCTTTACGATGAAAATATCCTTCAAGATTGACGTTTATGTGAAAGTTTGCTCTATTCTGTCATGTTAAGAAATTCATAAATTTCCAATAACTTACGAAATTTTTATATTGGAAAATTCATAGCGATTAACATTCATGCCAGTGTCCTAAATAACATTTCAAAAGTAGTCTGACATCTTTACGATGAAAATATCTATCAAAATTGACGTTCATGTGAAATTTTGCCCTATACTGCCATGTTAAGAAATTCGTAAATTTCCAATAACTTGCGAATTTTAAAAGTAGTGTATTTATAGTTACTGATGTTCATTCCGGCATCAAAACCGATCTTTTAAAACTGGTCTGACATTTTTACAGTAAAAAGTTTCCATTTAATGCACGTTTATGTGAATTTTTATGCTATTCTCCCATGTTAAGAAAATCGTAAATTTCTAATAACTTACGAAGTTTTTAAATTCGAATGTAGCAAATGAAGAGGGTTCTTGCCAGTGTCAAAAGTAATATTTTAAATCTGATCTGACTTCTCTGCAACAATTTGTTCTTGAGATATCGTGTACACAGACTAACAAACTTACGGACTAACACACTAACAGACACCCTACAGACAGACACCATACAAATTTTGTCATTTTCGGATTCCTCACACCTGAAAACGTGTAAAAAAGTCAAAAAACCGAGGTCGAAAATTTTCACGATTACTTAAGTTCCCCATACCTATAGTATGATGGGGAACTAATAAACTAGTATGCCATTCATACGACTTTCTTTTATCCTACATTTTAATACTATAAATAATTATAAGATAAAAACTTTTTATATACCATGTTTTTTAATTTTCTGTTTAATCATAGCTATAGAACTACATTAGCAATTTAGCAATGCGGATTAACTTGTTAAAATGATAATGACGTCAATTTTTGTGAGATGCATAATTTAACTTTTTACATTTTTTTTTAACGTTCACGTTTCATTAAATGTATTTATTTTTATGTCGAAAGAAAATGAACTCGTAATTTTTAATAATAATAATAATCGTAATAAACTCGTAATAAACTAATCAAAAATTCGAAAACCGGGCTTCATAATATTGTTTAATAAAGAAGCATCAATAAACTGGCGTTGTAAAATTATTACTTACAAACTTTGAATAAACACCATAAAATGCAATAAACTCGCAACAATTGCTTCGGGTCAAAAAAGCACACGACCCTTCATCAGGCGAATAAAGTAAGCACGAGTGCTGCAGTCAAAGCCGCTTTGACTGCAGCACTCGTGCTTACTTTATTCGCCTGATGAAGGGTCGTGTGCTTTTTCGACCCGAAACAATTGTTGCGAGTTTATTGCATTTTATGGTGTTTATTCAAAGTTTGTAAGTAATAATTCAAAATATTGTGTTGTCATCGGC
Source organism: Salticus scenicus (assembly GCA_963930645.1). Classification (NCBI taxonomy): domain Eukaryota; kingdom Metazoa; phylum Arthropoda; class Arachnida; order Araneae; family Salticidae; genus Salticus; species Salticus scenicus. The sequence continues at coordinate 84,540,437 of OZ005654.1, read as the reverse complement.
TTTCAAATGTCTAGCTAGTAGGGAAGATAGTTAAAAATCGATTTCAAAATTTGTACCGAATAAACAAACAAACAAACAAGAATCGAAGTTAATAAAAAGAATGTAAAATAGATTGAAAGTCAAGTTATAATATCAACAAGGTAGGCTAATACATTTCAATCTACTTTTGAAATAATTGAAAATAGGTTTTAAAACAGTTTTATATGACACACCTATCTGCGATGGGGACTACTGTCCCCTCAACACCTTATCAGATATATTTTGTACATGTATTTAAAAATAAGTATAATTCAAGGTTGTTACAAAGTCGCCAATATTCATGAGATTTTTCAAGTGGACACCTAATCTGCACTTCGAAATACAAATTTTAAATTTTCTGCAATTATCTTTTTTTAATTTACGCTGATAAAAATTATGCATACGGATTAACAACTGAAAGAGGGTCTTTCGTATTCAGGGAACCTCAGAACGTGATATTGTACAGAAAACAGAGATGAAAATATAACTTTAAAAAAATACTTTGTTTACAGTACGGATATGAAATATTAATTTTCCTTCCGCAGCAGTGCAGTGTTCATCGGCACAGTGAAATGTAGCAAAACGTTTCTGTAACCTATTTGAATTATCTTGGATGCCGCTGTACACGAACCATTTGCATGATCACAATGAAAATTTTAGTGTAGCATCACAATATCATACAGATTTAGAATACCGAGTGGAGTTATTTGTACTGATTGTTCTTGAGATATGTTGATATCATACACGCATATATACAGGCAGACACTCAGAATACAAGATTGCAATGAAAATGCATAGAATATGAATGAATTAAAATATATTTAACAACAGTTTTGCAAAATATTAATATTTTAATTTTTCGTTTCATTCTTTTAAATTGTACGCAAACACTCCTAGCTTTACTTTATACAGTTCTATTCGGAAAACTTATTTGTGGAAAAAAATTTTGATATAAAAATTATCTAGATTATTTAATGCATATTATATGTAAACTTTCAAACAAAATTATTTTGCATTTGCCGATTTCTTCGTGTAATATAACGGCTTTAATGTCAAAGCAAAATGTGAAAAACAACGTCTTCTCATACATTATTTCATCTTTGGAATAAGTCAATATCTGGGGGTCTGTGTAAGTACTGCAGTTTGACTGAGGTAAGATTCCACAAGCATATCGAACCACCTGCACAGTGACTATATAAAAGCTACCTACCAAACATTCACATATATTATTACTTGCCCAGGAACGAGTAACATTAATTACATTTTGTACATTTTTCTGTCCATTTTTTTTTCAAATGAATAAAAATAGAATTGTCTTGTGACACTTTATTTGCACAACTCTATCTGTCTGTAATATGATTACACTTAAGTGACTGTAAGCAAACTTCATAATTCTTTCGGCTTTCTAACGAACTCGTAGAAAGATTTTCGGACGTGGAAAAGATGGGGCACTGTGAAGTCGTTCCTTCACATATATGAGTTTCAATTAGAGTTTTAAATAAATGTAGTAATTAATTAGTATATTTTCAAAAAATTAAATGTCTAATAAAATATCTAACGAAATTCTAAATTATCTTTTATATTTAATCACATTTGTCTCGCTATAAATAAATATCTTAATTCTAATTATATTTTATCTGTTAATCTATTAAATAAATATGCTGAGAACGAAGATATATTCTTTAAAATTAATAATTTATTCCGAGAAATATAAATGTATTTTATTATATAACGCTCTTTCAGATTTATATTTCTTTTGCTACCAAATCATTTAATAAAATAAAATATAAAAAAATATCATTTTCATCTATTAACCGTTGTGTATACATAATTATATTTAAGAATTCCTTAATTCTTTGAAATTGCGTAAGTTCATTTAAGAAACTAAATTAAGCAATAAATTTCCGTTGTAATATCATCTAAAGGGTAATTTATATATCTAAGTAACAGGATGTGGTAATAAATCGTAGTCTTTCTGTCTCCCTTACGCAACGATATTTTTGCGATAAAATTTGGCATAATGATTGGCATAAAATTTTATAACGAACTCTCTAAATTCAAAATATTTATATTATTTTAATCGAGAGACAATGGATTATGTTTGTCTGTAAAATTTGGAACTATTTCGGAAAACGTGGTATGATTCAGCAGTTGGATCTTGATTGCTGGAATGAAAACTTCAGATTTCGCTCCCAAACTATTGCTTCAATAACACGTCATCGCAAAGCCCCCTCTCTCTCTCATCTAACCCTCTGAATGTCTTTAAGACTGTTTTAAATTGTTGTTCAAGATACTATTATTAATTCATCCCCATGCTCAGATGATTAAATAAAGTTTGATTAGTTGCATTTTATTGTTCCTGGAGTTTTGCGGACCTTTGTCTAAATAGTTTAAGTTAATTTTTCCTGTATAGGCACTGTGTAAAATCTATCATATTTATTCTCTATAAATAAAATTTAATTCCTAAGTCAAAAGATATTTAATTTTTAATCAAATAAAATATTATATTAAAACGGTTAACTTAAAATTCAAGTCATTTCCTTATTTAATCAAGTAGAATTTTAATTTATTACAGGCAAATAAAGAAATCCTTCTAGAAATATCAAATTGTGCAGTCAAATTAAGCATTATTTCTTTTTTCTTTCTTTCTTTCTTTCTTTTTTTTTTAATATTGTAAGTTATATATTCCGTGTTCCTGAAAATATTTAATTTGTGTTTGTTTTTTCTATAAAGTAAAATTATTACACTTGAGCAATTGATTTCAGTTTAATTATCATTAAAAAATTATTATCTTTAATTTCTTGGTTTAAATTTATAGAACTTGGGGCGCCGCTGAAAATATCTGTTGCAGAACTTATATGAATTCCGTTTGTAGTAATACAACCTGTAAGAAACTTTTTTTTTTCTAAAACTGCTTCAAACAAAATTATTGACTGATTACTGAGATTCCTAAGTTTCATCAAAAAATTTCTTCTTTATTTTTGCATTCGAACGTGTGTTTGAAGAATATCTTCCACTGACAAAGAATAATTTCAGCACAGGCTCTCCTCTCGTACTTCTGAATTTTCAAATCAAATTTAAAACTTATGTGTCGCGGTCCACTGTTATCTCAGTATAAACTGCTCTCAAAGTCTGTAGATTTTGATCAGATTTGAAACAAAGGAAATCGAAATATAAAAATATGTTTCAAAATTTATTAAAAAATATAACTAAGGAAAATTAGGAACTACAAAAATATAGTTATTTATAATAAAATATAGCAAAATTATATAAACCAATAGTTTAATTGTAAATAATTATTTAAATAAAAAACATTTTTATATATACCGTATTTTTTAAACGGACTAAGAAGTAAAAGAAAAAAAAAATATCCTATCCCCATGCAGATTCTTCCGAAAACTTGTGATTATGAATGTTTAATAACTATGAAAATATTTGTAAGTTGAAAAAAAAAAAAAAAAAACATGGAGCGCATGCAATAGATAATAGAAAGTACTATAGGGAGTAGTTGTCATTGAGAAAATTTACTAAACAATTTATACCATTTGCAGAACAATAAAATTTTTATCGACTTAGGTGATCAATCATCTATTGCATGCGTCTCAAGTTTTCCATTTTAAATTTTACAAATATATTCATAGCTATTAAACAATCATAATGACAAGTTTTTATAAGATTTTTTAGTCTTGTGTGTGCGAAAGTCTGCAACCGATTGTAAGCACCTTGATGAGATTATGAAAGAGATATGTGGCAAATTTATTTTGTATTCAGTTTGACAATAGTTCATATTCTGTTTTGTCTACATCTTTTAAGTATTACTTGGTTTAAATTAACGCTTGTAAAGTTTATAAAGATGCAACTTTTAAAAATATTTGAACGGAGTCTGGTGAGTACATTGTCCATGAATATTATTAGCCTCGCATATTTTATTAATTACGTCACTAACATATCGTTTCGACAAAATTAGTCCACATCATAATTAGTCCACATCAGAGAAATATTATTTATATAGATATTATATTATTTAAACGACACTTTTAATTTATTTGCCACCTTGGAAAAGAATAAAAGTGTTTATCGCAATTGCATACAAAAAGAGCTTGGCGAGAAACGTCCGAGCTACTTGGGTGCCAAATAATAAATTTCGTAAGGGAGCCCTTTATTAAAGCTGCGCCCTATAAGAAATGTTTCATTTTCGATTTACTGAATTCACTAGTTTATTCTACTTTAATCTCAAATGGTGATACAAGGGAGGCACATGAATGTAGCGCATAATGTACACAGTACGTCCATCCACTACGAGCGCAGTAAAGCTCGTAGCTCGCGAAATTGCAATGTCACGGAAATAGTGTAGATTTATTATCTGCAGTCCTCAGCTATTTTTGTATCAGATTTATTATTATTATTATTATTATTATTATTATTTTGATGCATAAAATATCTTTTCCATTATTTTTATTTTATTAGTGTTTTTGTGTGATTTCTTTGTTTTTTGGGCTTTTTTTTCAGGATTAGCTTTAATCTAAAATTGTATTTAGAAATATATATATATATATACATAATAGAGTTTGATTTTTAAATCGTTTGATAACATCGTATTTTAGATGGCTTTCTTCTATAAATGATTTTTATTTTTATTTATCCTTATACTTTTAATTTTTAAATGTTTTTTTTTCTTTTTATTACTGTGAAAAATGTGTTTTTCGGGGGTATTTTTTTTATTTTTTATTCTTTATGTTTTTTTTTTTTTTATTATTAATTATTTATTTTTTTAGGGACGTATTTCTATCTTTATATATATATATATATATATATATATATATATATATAATAAAGATATATATATATATATATAATAAAGAAGAGCTACAAGCGCTAAAACATTGGCGAGGTTTAAAATCGAGTTTTAGCCGAATTTTTTAACCGGTAATTCTACAAACACCGTTCAAACTACAATCGGTCAAATTTACCAAAAACTTCTCCATTCCACAAGCTTTAGAATGAGCCCACAATAAACCATATCGGTGTTCTAGTTCAGGAGAAATTTAGCCTTTTGTTTGAAATACATTCAGCACTGAACTCGACATTCATCGAGAAGGAGACTCACGGGTGACATGGTCGTTCCTGATTTCATGTCCGCCTTCAGCCCACTGTTCTGGCAGATGAAAAAAAGAAAGTTTTAAAGACAAATAAGAAAAGTAGCAGTTGTATTAAGTTTACAAATACAATGGAATGGAAACAAAAGAAGTATGACGTTTCTCACGTCTTTCACAAAAGAATATGAAAAAAAAAAAAAAAAAAAAAAAAAAAAGTCGTATCTCACGTTTATGATTAAAGCGCAAATGCATTCGAAAGGATGTGTGAAATTTAGTGTCGCTGCTGAAATTGGTTACCCCCGCACCTGATACATTCCTTTCCCCGCTTACGAACGGAAACCACTGTAGCTCTTAGCGAAAGCTCATCCCTCAGTATTATTATTGCATCATCAAGCCGGCTGCTTAAATCTTACACACTGGCAACTTCTGTGCGGTAAACTCCTTGCTTCAGGAAATCCCAAACACAGAAGTCCAATGGAGTGAGATCTGGCGATCTAGGTGACCAAGGAATTGGTCCATTACGACCGATCCATCGCGGATACTGCTGATTCAAGAAGTCCCGAACAGCATTGGAAGAATGTGCAGGGGCCCCATTGTATTGGAAAATGACTTCCGCTCGTTGGGGTACAGGAATGATATCAAGTAATCCTGAAAGATGGTGTTCCAGAAACTCCAAATATATATTGCTTGTCAGATGGCCTTGGAACACATGTGCACCTACCAAGCGATCGCCAACCACTCCAAGCCAAACATTTAGGCTGAATCGCATCTGGAACGATGAGTTTCGTGTTACAAATGGATTTTGTTGAGCGTAATGATGCCAGTTATGTAAATTTAACATGTTATCACGAGTGAAAAGTGACTCATCTGTCCACAGTATCGTTCTAAGGAAATGGTGCTGCTCAATATCTCGTTCTAACAGACAGCGGCAGAAAGCTACGCGCTTTTGGAAATCTGAGCGGCGTAATTCGTGTACCGGTGTGAAGTGGTATGGATGATACTGGTTTTTGCGCAAAACATTCATCACTTTACTTCACCTTTTCTCGCAAGTATGCGTGAACTCATATTTGGATTTTCCCCCACTCGGTCGAGTAGCGGAGACCACGACCCCTTTCGTACACCCTACCGAACGACCCACTCTCAACTAAGCCTTCGATGAATTGCGGCAAATACAGCACGGTTGGTCGCATGACGATGTGGATAACGTAGAAGGTACTCTTCTTCGGCTCTCTGAGAGTTACCGCCGCAATATCCATATACAAAATGCATATCCGCGTACTCTTCATTTGTAAAACTAGGCATATCTGTTTACAGGTTGGAAAGTATGACAATTTGATCCCTGTGATGACTTCAATTGAAAATAAAATTCAGAAGGGTAAACAAAAAGGGATAAAATTTCGATATTAATTTACAAAAGTAGAAGAAAAAAAGTGCTACGGAATAAGAACCAACTTGGTTAATTCGTACCAATGCAAGAAGACATACTAAGTATAAACTAAGAGAGAGCAAGTAGACGTGAAAGCTGCGCGAAAAGAATTGGCCGAGCTCAGGCAAAGTCCAGAAAATGCGAAAGCAATAAGCAGCATAAAACGTGAAATAAGCTGATGAGCTAATGAGCTGTTACAGATTGACTCGCCTTTTTTACCCTCGAGTGCAATGCGCTCAGGAAAGTTGGAATACATCTGCATATCACTAAGAGTCCATATGCAGATAGTCACGAATTAGCATACGTTCCATTAACTCACTATCGTTTCGTTTGCCGAATTTCGACAATTCAGTGATGTATTTCAAACAAAAGGCTAAATTTCTTCTGAACTATAACACCGATATGGTTTATTGTCGGCTCATTCTAAAGCTTGTGGAATGGAGAAATTTTTGGTAAATTTGACCGATTGTAGCTTGAACGGTGTTTGCAGAATTACCGGTTAAAAAATTCGGCGACAGCTCGATTTTAAACCTCGCCAATGTTTTAGCGCTTGTAAAGCGCCGTCAAATTAAGGTACCCTGATGTAAATGGTGTCACACGATAGTATGTTTTCTGCTCTTTCCAAATATGTTCTTATTTTGCGTGTAAGTCTTTCAGAAAGCTCACAAATTTGTTTTTTTTCAGACGGGATGAAAAAAAACCCCAGATTTTTCTTCTATCTACCATAACTAGGATACGGTTGGAGATAGGACAGGGTTTCCATGGTGTTTTCTGCTCCCCATGGGCTGTTCTATTTCCTCCTTTCGTTTGGCATATAATGTCAAACTCACCCAGTATATATGTATATATATATATATATACGTTGGTAGCTGTATAATTTGACGACACTTTTCTTTTTGCCATGGGTGACGGATACCAAATGATCTCCGCTGAAACTCTGTTTCAGCATTATTTGTATTATCAGTTATACTTGTTTGCCGAATTTTAGATCATCCGGTTATAAGAAGCGTGTTAACTGTATTTGGCGGCTCTTAATCCTTAAATCTCTTCGGATAGTTCCTTTCCTGCTTCAGTATGTATTTTCTTTTGATTTATGCATCTATGAAAAAATGTAGCTTAATCAGGTAATAATTTCAGCTCAGTCGGATGATAGAAAGCCTGACAAAATTCCAAATCGCATTTTAGGTGCTTTTGGGTCCCAGACCCGCCCCCTTAAGTCTCTTAATTCTTGAATATGCATTTTCATCTAGTTCTAAAGTATGTTTAAAATTTCAAGTTTCTAATTCTATGGTAAGTTAATTTAAAATCGATTTAAAAATTCCGCTCGAACTTACACACCGACAAGAAAGCATAGTAATGAAACCGTGGAAAATATTTGTCTGGAGTTTGGATCTAGGGTCACCAATGCCCCTTTTTGCATGACCGTTTCTGTTTTACCATGTCTTGCCACCAGAAGTATACATGAAGCAAAATACATGAAGCAAAATTTTAGGTCACTCCAATGAGAGTACATTTAAAATTCTGTATGAAATTTGTCACTGGTGTTTCTGTTTTACCATGTCTTGCCACCAGAAGTATACATGAAGCAAAATACATGAAGCAAAATTTTAGGTCACTCCAATGAGAGTACATTTAAAATTCTGTATGAAATTTGTCACTGGTGTTGGGGCTCTAAGACCCCCAGGGCTCTCACCCATTTGTCCATTTCTACTTGAATATGTATTATCATCGGAGTTATTCATGCGTGAAAAGTTTTAGCTCAATTGGATCATAGAAAGTTATTAAAATTCGAAATAAATTTGCTGGGTTTGGACGGGGGGGGAGGGGAGGTCCGCGAGCACTTCTTGATATAAACTTGTTTATGATTCAACATATATTGTAACATGTGTGAAAATTTTAAGCTTAATTGGATGATAAAATGCAAGATAACTTTCGAAATAATATTTATCTGAATTTGGGGTCTATTATCCTACAGACCACCTTCCGTTAAGTCTGTTTTTTCTGGAGCATCCGTTTGTATTGCAGTTGTATAGGTATGAATATTTTCAGCTCAATCTGATGATACAAAGGGTGTTAAAATTCGAACCATGTCTTGTCTGTCGTGATGGCCTAGGACCTTCAGACCCTTATTTAAGTACATTATTTTTTGAACATGTATTGTCATCCAGTTTTGAGGTGAATTTAAATTTTCAAGCCTCAAGCGCATCGGAAAGTAAGTTTAAAATTGATTACAATATTAACCTCGAACACACACTTCGACAAAACAGCAAGTTTATAAAAACAGTGTATAATTTCAAGCCTCTAGCTCATCGGGAAGTTACTTTAAAATTGGTTACAATATTATCTATGACATACAACACGACAAGAAAACAAGTTAATAACAACAAGGTATAAAAAATATATACGTCTACCTTTAGGTAAACGTATTATTTTAATCTGATAAAGTTAGTTCTGGTACATATTTTTAAATTTTGAGCTACTTAAAAATATATTGAAAATAGTCAACAAATGTTTTAAGCAATAGCAATCTAAAGAAAAAAATTATAGTAGAATCAGTTTTCTATAAAGATATTTAAAGTTAATTTTCTAGAATATGTTCTAGATGTGTCACTGTAGTTAGGTATATAATATAATTTTTGAATAAAAAAAAAATAATTATTATAATAATGCTGAGAATAAAAAAGAATTTAAAAAAAAGGGTAAGAGAATAATAAAAAAAAAACAATAGATAAAAATTTAGTTAAAGCTTTTTTTTTTTTAAGGGGGAGGGTGGAATATACATTTATATATATATTTTGTTTTAACAAATAATACTTAATTCTATAAGCCTTTTTTTTAAATATGAATTATTAATTAATTTTTATAAATCATATTAATAGATCGTATGTTACATAAACTGATGGCGTAAAATATTTATAAATATATATTTAATCTAGAGAATATTTTCTTTACAAGAGTGAACACTATTTTTTTTTCTCATCTGTGAGAAATTTCGCATACTTGGCATTTTCAAGAAAATACCTTTCCCTATACACCTTTACCTATCCTAATATAATCCCTATATTCCATTTTCCAAGGTCTGAAGATCATGAAAATTCTTTTTACGCCTTAGCTAGAGAAGGAGTGATGCAGAAGTAATTGATATAGATTGTTTATTATATATCGACCAGTTCTTCATCACATGAAATGAAGAAGCTACGAAAGACTAAAAATATTGTAAAACATAGTTATTAAGGTGGTAACGTATTAAATGAAATGTAAAGGGTTTATTTATATATATTTTTATATATTTTTTTCTTTTACCTTTATCTTTAGAATAACTGTGAATAAAGAATATGACAGAGTACTCAACGATATAATTCTATACAGAATATATTTGAATAAAAACAAATATGATTTATTTTTATTTTTCATAAACTTTTAATTTTATACACAAAAAACAATAAGTTAAAAATAATGCATTAATATCTTTGAAAGAAATATGACTTTTAAGTAAAGATGTACGTGACGTATATATGATATGTATATACATATATAAGTCAGGAAAATAATTGATCATATAAGAGGTATGCTTTTGTCACACGTGAATGAAATGCAAACTACTATAAGTGCTGAATCAAATATTATTTTTATTAATACAATATTTATTAAAATGTGATTGATTGAAATATTTTATATTTTATAATTACATGCTATTTGAAAATATTTAGAATGAAAACATTCAGAATATCGTATATTTTGTTTAAGAGCTACAACATAATATATATATATATATATATATATATATATATATATATATATATATAAATTATATATGTTCCTTTTCATCCTTTACAAGTAGAATAAATAAAATTTTTCTTTTCATTTATATATTTATTAAAAAAATTCTTTTTTTTTATATATACATTCGTTAATATTTCTTCAATAAAAAAATAAATAAATAAATAAATAAAAACTTTTAAAGAGCATTGCATTTGTTTAAAAATTTGATGTTACAGAAAAAAAATAAAAAAAAATAATGTAATATATGTCTATTCAACCATTCAACCAATATATTGTTTTCATTCATTGTAGATATATAAGCAGAAATCATTTAATGCTGAAACAATTGGTTGTAAGAAACACAATAGATAAAATAATATAACATTAGCGGTTTTTTGCCACTCTTGCAGACAGATATTATTCTTCAATGACATTCTTGGTAATGCAGGCAGGAGATGTTTCACGATGTCTTTCATAATATATTCAAAGTCTATTAGCTGTGAAAATTACGAAAATTAAAAAGTGTAGCACAGAACATAAAACAGATATTTTAGTGAACATAATGACTTATTATAATTCTTTCTTAAAATAATTATGAAAATTAATTATGTAATTAATTAAATGAAAACTATTATTTTTTTATGTGTTTCTCTACATATTAAATAATAATAATAATAATAATAATAATAATAATAATGTCGCTGGCGTCAATTATTTTTGTATGCGACCCCATATCCCTGCTCCTCTCGAAAGACAGGGTTCTCCCCGCCATGAGAAGTTTTGAAGTCTGCCGATTATTCCAAGGGGGATATTTCAGTCAGTTATATATTTCTATCATTTTAATTAATGTAGCTATTCATTAAAAACGTCGGGTTTATAAAATTACTATATTTGCTATTGTACTAAATGTTTCTGAAATCGTTGTTCTTTCAACCTTATGAATTGATTTTTCTCAAGGAATAATTAACAAAGGAAAAAAAAAAAACCTACCGTTGTTTGTAATTGGTAACAAAGAAATGTTTCGTTTGAAAATAAGTAATAAAGAACGTTATATTGGATATTTACAGTGAACAAATTAAATTAGGATTGTAATTTGCCTCCTGCAAATATCTTTTTTATTAATTAATTAATTAATTAATTTATTTATTTA